>SPJY01002156.1:2585877-2657889 GCA_005191435.1 Raddia distichophylla | reverse complement strand
GCGTCCGATAGTTACCGGACGGCGTCCGGTCAGCGTAATTTTGTGAGCAGTAGCCGCTGCCGGACGGCGTCCGGTTCTCGTCGGACGGCGTCCGGTAGAGGCTAACGGCTAGGTTTTTTGTCCTCTTCCGAGGGGCAACGGCTAGTGTTGCTCTTGGGGCTATAAATACCTACCTAGTGGCTGGCTATTTTGAGGTTTGCTGCTCCACTTCACCTACCACATTCATAGCTCATCAATTAGGTGTTCTAGAGCCATTCCTCCACCCACAAAGCATCCAAAGCCACAAATTACAAAACCCCAATACCGAGCTTCATGGAAGTCCTTCGATCCGGCATGATCGGGGCGTTTCGGGCTTGTTACTTTTGAAGATATCCTTCGTGGAGGCGTGGGCTTGAGAGTAGGTCTTGGCGTGTGGCTACTCTTGAGTTGGTGTACGGGTGACGGAGTCCACCTCGCCGGAGTGGCGGAACGACTACCGGGAGTGAGTGAGGCGTGAGGCTCGAGAGCGAGCCGGTCCTTGTGCGCAAGGGGTAGCCTCAACGGAGAGTAGGAGTTGCGGCTCCGAACTTCGGTCAAACAAATACCGTGTCTCCCTCTCATTTATATTCCCGCACTTACTTTTATTGCATTGCTTGTGATGAATTTGAATGCCATGTCTTAGTTGCTTTGTGATTTATTTATAGCTTCCGCTTACTTGACTTGCAACTAGGATTGGGTCATTCTTAACTTGTTGCTTAACCAAGAATAATTTAAAAGTAATTAAAATTGCCTATTCACCCCCCCTCTAGGCCTTAGGATCCTCTTTCAGCAGCTCTTCGCCCGGAGCGCACATCTGGTCCCCACGACGAGCTCCGTGCTCGGGGGCTGGATCACCTCGCACCGGGCAGCTCTTCGCCCGGAGCGCACATCTGGTCCCCACGACGAGCTCCGTGCTCGGGGGCTGGATCACCTCGCACCGGGCAGCTCTTCGCCCGGAGCGCACATCTGGTCCCCACGACGAGCTCCGTGCTCGGGGGCTGGATCACCTCGCACCGGGCAGCTCTTCGCCCGGAGCGCACATCTGGTCCCCACGACGAGCTCCGTGCTCGGGGGCTGGATCACCTCGCACCGGGCAGCTCTTCGCCCGGAGCGCACATCTGGTCCCCACGACGAGCTCCGTGCTCGGGGGCTGGATCACCTCGCACCGGGCAGCTCTTCGCCCGGAGCGCACATCTGGTCCCCACGACGAGCTCCGTGCTCGGGGGCTGGATCACCTCGCACCGGGTAGCTCTTCGCCCGGAGCGCGCGTCTGGTCCCTCGACGAGCTCCGCGCTCGGGGACTGGATGGTCTTTTACCGGGTACGTCTTCACCTGGTCGCACTTTCTGGTTCCTTTAACGAGCTCCGTGCTCGGGGACTGGATCTCTTTACCTGGTTCCTTTGACGAGCTCTGTGCTCTGGGACTGGGTCACCTTCCTCCTCGTATGCATTGTCTGCTCCTCGCACACGATCTACGTCTGGAGGCACATCACTTTCGCTCCTGAGCACGACATTTGCTCGAGAGCGCGATCTCTATTTCCTCGGGCAGGTTCTAGCCTGAGAGGTGATTTTCGTATTTTCGTTTATGCTTTCCTAGGTATCTTCATGCCTGGATGCAGCAACACGAGTCCAGCTCGCGACTTGCTATGTTCATTCTCCCGGAAGATCTGATCTTACTGGATGCGGTGGTACACTCTTTACTGCCAGGAATCCAATCCCTCCTTGATGACGTTCAGCCTCAAGGAGATGATTCGTCTCGCACCGGGCAGCTCTTCGCCCGGAGCGCGTGTTTGGTTCCCGCGACGAGCTCTGCGCTTGGGGACTGGATTTCCGATTTCTGCATCGAAGGCTGAGTGCTCTGCTCGGACAGATGTTGCTTCCTGTTCGACGCAACGGAGTTGCTCGGCACTGATCGAGTTTGTCCGGTCCCGAACAAGTCTTGTTCGGTTGAACCATAACCTGTTCGGTCGTTTGTTACACGTCTTTGTAGCAGCAAAATTTCCCTCTTCGTGACTTGGAGTCTCAAGAGGAAGACCCCACTCTAGTGAGTCCTTCCACTTGAGTCTCGGGGGCTAGCTGTCGGGGATTGAATTACGGCCCATTGCCATGGCCCACTCCCTGACGGTCCAATCGGACAGCCTACTAGGGCCCAGCTCCCTGGCAGGTTCTATCAGGCCCATGAGCATCCTGCCGAACAGCCTCTGAGTTGGCACGGTGCGTAATGGCCTAGGATTCCTGTTTGAGTCCGGCTCGAACAGAGTTCTGCGCGGCTACGTGAAGACCCGGACGTGGTTTCCCGGATTGAATTAGGAGTCGTGATCCCCAAGATTAGGAGTCTACCTTATCTGCCTCGGGATATATTTGGCATGCATGAGTTCGTTACGATCTCGTAGTTAGCCCGCCCCGATATTCCTCGGTAGGTCGGTTTGCTCCGTACTATATAAACAGGGCCCCTAAGGCGTTTAGAGGGACCCGGCTGGAGTTTTCATCCTTAACTTAGAGCTCTAGCACTTTAACTCTTTGCGTACACCATAATCTCGCCGAGACTTGTTCGTCTCGTCGAGCCACCTCTTGTATTCATCTCTGATATATAAGAAAGGCTGGACGTAGGGCTATTATCTCTCCCGAGAGGCCTGAACCAGGATTAAAACCCTGTCTCCCTGTTCGCTGTTGTTCGTTCTGTTCGGCGTGTCTCCTATCTCACTCTTGAAGAACCTTAGCGACTTGAGATCGATATCTCAACCGTCGACAATTCCCCCTTGTCCAATTCCCTCATGGCCATCACCCAAAATCTCCTTGTCTTATCCTCAGGTTCAGGTTAGGGTAAGGCACTAGTTGGTTAGGTGAGGATCAGGTTAGGGTAGGGCACTAGTTGGTTAGGTCGGGTTCGTGGCAGGACGAGTTCACGTCATCCCTAATCTATTTAGATCTCTACTTGTGCCATCGCTAGCACAATACATTAGCATTTTCACAGGCAATCCTAAAATCAAAATAGAACATCAGCCACAAATAGGCCCTGTGGGATGGGAGCCTTATGTGGCTTAGATATATGTGCTTCTTGCTCTGCAATATGTTTGCATGGTGGGCGTTTTGAACGGCACCAAAATTTGAGATATGTCCGAGAGGACTCACATCTGGAAGCCATGCAAATTATATCGCCAAATAATCGAGAAATATATTTTTATTTTAGGTGGCTGACATCTACATGGAACGTACCACCCTTCCATTTGCCTTGGCGTGACTGTTGCGCCACTATTGTCCAGCATAAGTTGAATTAAAAATAAAAAAAAGATTCGTTGAAGCAGGATAGGAATAGCTGGTGAGAGAGAGAGGCCCAGTAAGATCACTGGCCCATGAAACCTGGCCCCGTCCGTGGAAAACCCTAAACCCCCCGTTTCTCCCTCTCCCTCCCCCTTTATATTGCCGCCGCCGCCGACCGCCGTCGCCGTCGCCGAGTCCATCCCTCTCTTCGGTGCAGCGGCAGCCAGGCCAAGGTGATTCTTGCTTGCATTGCTGCGCCTCTTCCTCCTCCTCCTCCTCCTCCTCCCCAAGATGCTTTTCCCCCTTCCCATTCCTTTGGATCATGCACTTATCGAAGGCTTTTTAGGCGAAACAATGGCCGCCTATTGAGCTCAAAGCTTGTGCGAAATCAAACCACATCATACTCCGCACCATCCCATGATCTCCGGCAGCACGCTACGCCGTCGCCGTTGCTAGGATTATGATGAACACTCTGCTCCCCCGTTGCAGGAATGAATGAAAAAAATCTCTCTTTTATGTTCCCTCTTTACGCGTTGAACGATCCTGTGCAGGGAAGGACAGCAATGGCGGGGAAGAACCCCAGGGTGTTCTTGGACATCCTGATCGGCAGGTCGAGGGCGGGGCGCGTGGTGGTGGAGCTCTTCCAGGACAAGGTCCCGAAGACGGCGGAGAACTTCCGGTGCCTGTGCACCGGCGAGAAGGGGGTGGGCGCGTCCGGCAAGCCGCTGCACTACAAGGGCTCCGCCTTCCACCGCATCATCCCCTCCTTCATGTGCCAGGGCGGCGACTTCACCCGCGGCAACGGCACCGGCGGCGAGTCCATCTACGGAGCCAAGTTCGCCGACGAGAGCTTCGAGCTCAGACACACGGGCCCCGGCGTCCTCTCCATGGCCAACGCCGGGCCCAACACCAACGGCTCCCAGTTCTTCATCTGCACCCAAAGCACGCCCTGGCTCGACGGTAAGCACGTCGTCTTCGGCAAGGTGGTCGACGGCTACAGCGTCGTGCATAAGATGGAGGCGGTGGGCTCCGAGAGCGGCACCACGGCGGAGCGCGTCCTCATCGAGGACTGCGGCCAGCTCGTCGCCGACGACCACTAGTTGCCGATGTTTCTTCTTCCTTTGTAATAACACATGAGATCTCATGACATGGATACGGCAGAGAGTGCTGGTGCTGCTGCTCCTCATCATCACTCGCTGTCTTTATTTCTACCTTCTACTGTGATGACACTGCCTGCGGAGTACTGGACTTAAATCACTATAGTTTTCTGTTGAGGAGGTATATTCCGTAGAGAGTCAAATCGGATAGTATTGGATTTCTAGATTTCGTCATAAACCAAATTAGTTACTTCCAATTACGTAAATAGTTTGGTTAGTATTTGGTTTGGGAATTGGAGTCGAGGATGAAAGTTAAGAGCTGTCACCGTTCTAAGGTAAACTTTTGCTACTCAGAATTAGGCCTTGTTTGTTTGAGCTTTTAGCCAGTTTTTAGCCTCAGGTGTTAGAAGCTCAGACAAACAGCCAGCTTTTGAAACCCCCTTCAAATAAGCCAAAAGCCACCAAAGGCCTATTTTGTATTGTGATCTGAGTTTTTCCCAGAAGTTAGTTTTTTATGACTTTTCTAGAAACAACTTTTAGAGAAGCTACAGCTTAAACAGGGCCTTAGCACATTTAAACTGAACGTGGGTCGTCGATTAATAGTGATCCAACAGTCTTATCAGTCGAGTATATATGAGTTGAATTGTTACTACTAATGTACCAAGCTAGCTCAGCAGTCAACCCCTTGATAACCTCATCTTGCAAACTTTGCATATATTTTTGGCAGCTATGTTATTCTCAGCACTGTACAACAAAACACCCTCACGTCCATTTTTCCCAAAAAAACCATGGCCTCCGCTTTCCGAAGGCCAGCCGGGAAAAGATCAACAAGGTAAGACTGCTTCTCTCTCAGGCAGCACATGAACATCGATAAAAAAAAAATTTGCATCACCCATCCTGGTGCGGCAAAGTCTTGAGCACCTCCCTGAGAGCGTAGTATATGCTTTCACATTTGTGATCAGATATCAAATTGCCAGATAACAATATCCTCTGAAAATTCTCCCCTGCATCGCCTCTCCACAGTGTGTACAACTCGTCTTCACCACCACCATCTATCTCCTCAATATCCCTCTGAAGGTAATACAGCGTCCCAGGAAGGAACAGATCCTCAGGCACAAATACATCCTTTCCGCTCTCAGGTGACGGAACCACCATGGAGCTCCGGGGAGCCGCCTGATCTTTTGTGGCATCTGGTATAAGCAAGCCATGTCAGATTCACAAAGATACTAACAATGACACCTTAACAGAAGATTTTGACCTTTCTTCTAGTTACAGGTGTAAGAATAATTATATGAGTTATATTGATCCCAGCTTTACATGCTAATCATCTTGGAAAGAGACACAAATTTGAATCCATCCAGCAGGTAATCTGACTTACCAGAACCAGCTGATACTGCCACAATTTTGGCATAATCAGCAAGTTTGCGTGCCACGTCTTGAATTGACGAAACAACAAGCTTTGCATTTGTCACAATGTCCACTATATGCTTCAAGTCTTCCTTTTCCAAAACACTTACCCTAAAAATCAGTATGATTAGAACAAACTGATCAAATGGGCGTGTTTAATGTGTTGTTGCTTATGCTCCAGAAACTACAAGGGTTAATCACAAATCAAGACCGTAGAAACATGCCAAGATGATGCTTAATTTTGAAACATTTAAAGGGGGTAAAGGGGCCATTAATTGATAGAAAGTTGAATCACCATATAAAGAAAAACCACCAGGTTCTTCCTATAAAACTTAAAGTTCTGGTCATTTACTGGCACTCCAAACTCATCACTTACCAGTCTGTTTTGAGTATTTCGCTTCGCAATCTTGCCAGCGAAGCTGCACTTAACCTAGGAATTATATCATCCTGCAAGAAGAGAGAAAAAGACAACACCAATTACAAAATTCCACATAGGTAAGAAACCATACAAATGATTTCCCCAGGGGATAAAAGCAAAGCCGTAACCTGCAGTACAACAGTAGAAACATAGCTCGCACAACTTTCAGCAATTTCTCTTGATACACAAGGTGGAGTTCCAAATCCAACAGCTGATATAATGTCAGGACTAAACCCAAGCTCCTCCTTCGACTTCTTCCTTAGCATTATAGCAAGCAAAGCGGCTGAAGCTCCTCCAAGGGAATGGCCTACCAACCGCAGCTTGTAGTCCTGCTTTGAACAAAAAATAGCTGTAAGCAGAGTTAAAAGAACGATGCCTGCAAATTCAAGACATCAATGATATCATAATAAACTTCCCCACATTGTGCTTTTCCAGACATTTTCTGATTATCCCCAGCTCATGGTGAAGGTACCAACGAGCAGCCTCATATGTTCCAAAGTGTGTGGAGAAACCTTTAGGTGATACCTTCTTGTCACTTAGAGAAATCAAATCGGTAACAAGATCATAAACCGTATGGGTTCCACGTATGCCAAGGATGACCAATTTAGCACGGGGATCAATGCCGACGTAATATCCAGGTCTCAAAATACTGGAGTCTTTGATGAACTTTAAAACATTCCTCTTCCGAAGCATGCTATGCCGTGCGAGCCCAGTTGCATTGCCCTTGTAGCAACCTCTTGCAAGTTCAAGGTGATAAATTAGTTCTTGGACCTAGAAAAGGAAATGAGATGAATCCCTATTAGAAGCGCTCCTTTTGAGAAGATGAACAGTCTACAGGTCAAGAGATTGAAACGCTAAACATTTAGTCATCGTCATCAGCCAGTAGATTAAAAGTAAGATACTCTACTATTATTTGCAAAAAAAAAAATCACAGTTGAGATAATCCCTGTTGATTCACCACCCAGTAATTACATAAAGAAGTTTGCATGAAATACCTTCTTATTGGAGGATATCTGAACACCCTTGAAGGCTCCAGTATTCTTTGCAGATGCTTGGCTGAGGTAAATGAGGTAGAGACCAATGGTAAGATCACTGAGGCTCCAGTCCTGTATGCTCACCTTACTCCGTTGGAGATCACTCAGGATTTCACTAAAATTTCGTGTACTTGCAGGGATGTTGTCCCCTCCACTAGTCACTGCATGCAGACAGTACGATTTGTAATAAATCGACAAGCACAAAAGCAACGAAGTAGATCAAAATCAAAAGGAACAAGTGACACAGATTTAACGTGGAAAACCCTTGCGAGAAAAAACCGCAGGCGTAAGCCAGCAAAACTTCACTGTTTTTTTGGAGAGTTACAAACGCAGGTGATAACAATGTGTTAACTTCCCTGTGGGGATTACAGGAGGTATTTATAGATGGTGATGACCTATGGTCCAACTTGGTAACTGCCCAATCCTCCCGGCGGCAGGCCTCTGCTAAGCTCCACCAGACTTGGCCTTTCTGAGTTTGAATCATATATGAACACAATTTTAGCCACCCCTAATACAAGAGTGCTGGAATAGCTAGGAAAATTGTGCGCTTCGGATGAGCACCATGATTTGTCATTTATGACTAGAAAGTGAAATCGATAATTTTGTCCTAACCTTGCTGTTGTACAACCAATTGTTCTACACAGACTAGTGATTATTTCTCAACAGTGTTAATTCCTGTTAGCGATTGCTAATTCTTGTGCCACATAGAAGCTGTTTGGGGGGAAGGAACAATTGACACTTTCTCTAGAAAATATTTAAGTTTTGCAGAGAAAGATTAGAACTTTTTGAATCCTTGAGCACAGTAAAATCTGCCACATTGCTTTGCAAACTCACTGGATGACGAGGGGAAAAAAGGAGCATCTGTGTACATGGAATTGGAAGCATCGTAATCCAAAATGCATGCAAGGCAGGCAGAAGAAATGAAGTTGAGGAGACCAACATGCGAAAGGCTTCCAGTTGTATTGCTTGTAGAGGCGGAGGGCAGGCTCGAGGGCCTTGGAGAGCCAGGCGACGTCGGGCCTCCAGCCCCTCCAGGGGAGGCCAGTGTCCTCGTCGTCGTCCTCTGCGTCCTCCATCCCGCCCTTGGCGCTCGCCTCCACGACGGCCGCCGCCGCAGCCGCCGCCGCCTCCTTGTTGGTTTTCTCCTCCAGTTCGGTTGTCTTTGGGGTGAGCCCGGCGGAGAGAAGGCGGGAAAGAATGGGTCGGTGGTGGGAGATGAAGCCGGCGCGGGAGAGGAGGCGCTTCGCCATCACCATGGGCGAGGCGGCGGGCGGCGGGCGGTGGGCGGGACGAGGAAGAAGAAGGGGAGGGTTCTCGAATCTCTGGTCCCCGTCCGTCTCTACACTCTTCTCTGTCACCGACCTGGAACCGATCCTGGCCGCCCATCGAAACAGTGGACGGTTCATATCACAAGGAGCGTCCGCTCCCATCGACAAATTGATTTTCATGTCAACGGCAAGCCATCCATCTTGCAAGTACTCCATCCATGTCAACCTTGCTTGGGCCAAACCATGCAGATCGAGGTACATGCAAGCATGTATGTGAGCACTGAGCAGATCAGAAGCCTATGGTGGTGACGGGAGGAGTGACGAATCATGGATGGAGATCGGAGTCAATGGTCACTGGTCATGGCCGACCTCCATCGCGTTGACACATACTATCACACGTGTACCGTGTACGTACGCGCGCGCGCCCATCCTATCCCACGCATGCGTTGCCCGACTTTGGCAGCTTAAAATAAACAAAATATGGGAGGCATATTGCACAGGCGCTTGCAATTTCAGCATTTGTGCAGGCGCCTGCCACGTACATGCATGCACATCTCGGGTAGAAAAATTCCACTATCGCAAAACATTTTTTTCAATAAATGGAATGTGAAAAAACAGTAGAAATTTAGTGGAATTTTTTGCGCCTGCATGATTTCTCAAATTATACGAGCAAAAAATCTCTCGACGTGAAAAATAGAAAACAAAATAAAATTTATAGTAAATAGAAAACAAAATAAATCTATAATAAACGGAAAACAAAATAAATCTATAATAGATCAGACCTCGCGCAAAAAATTCCACTATCGCAAAACATTTTTTTCCAATAAATGAGAATGTGGAAAAACAATAGAAATACAGTAGAATTTTCATTGTAATCTAGATGCACCCAAGATCTAACGGCCGACAGCGCTCGCATGCAAGATCCAACGGCTGATCGTGGCGCCTGCGCGTTTGGCCGGCGCGCAGGCGCCTGCAAAATAGCAACGGCGATAAAATATTCTTACGTCTCTACACTCTTCTCTGTCACCGACCTGGAACCGATCCTGGCCGCCCATCGAAACAGTGGACGGTTCATATCATAAGGAGCGTCCGGTCCAATCGAAAATTGATTTTCATGTCAACGGTAACCATCCATCTTGTAAAATAAATAGTAAGGGCTCATGTTAAACAGTAGACGGTTCATATCATAAGCAGCTGTCTCTAGCATTGTATACGCCCTAAGAGGCGAGGAAACAGAATAAACACGAATCTTCCGAAAGGCTTTATTTCTCACCGTGTACCATGTTTTACAACAATGAAATGAAATGATTACGGCTGAACTTTTTCTCAAAAAAAGCTCGGATTCAAGCATGGCTTGTTTATAAACGAACGCGAAAGCGAATTGAATACGATTTCCAGCTCGTTCTAAGAATAAGCACACGCTGAGGCGGTCATAGCTCACTCCTAGTTTTGGCATGGCCTAGCCACTAATCACCTGCTCCACATCCCAATATGAACAAGACCGAAAACCATACTCTTAACACAAAGACTGAGAAACATGCTCTAAGAGCATCTCCAATAATCTCTCTATGCCTCCCTCGATCCTGAGCGAGCTTAAACTATCAAAACTCGAGCTTGGTTTGGCTCGAGCTAGGCTTGGGCTCAGCTCGAATTAGCATCGAGCCTAGGGTAAAGCTCGAGATCGAGCTCGATGAAAGCTCAGCTAGGCTCGAGATCGGCTCGGTTGAGGTCGAATGAAGGGATTTGTGCTGCTTTAAGGGGAATATGAGACTATATGAGTTCGGTTGGACTCAATTTAAACCTCAAGCTTGGCTCAAATCGGTTGAAGAATTGGATTTAAAGAGAGAAATATGCTATGCGATGATAATTATTTAGGCTTGGCTGGGCTCGGGATCGAGCTCGAGCTCGGCTCGAATAGACTTGAGCTTGGGACCGGGCTTGAGATCGGCTCGTTTAGCATTTGAGACCAAGCTCGATCCGATTTCAAGTAGCTCGTCAGGCCTGAGCTTTTGGTCCAGCCCTATACCTTGCTAGGATGAATAGCTGATCCGCTTAACACAAATGGTTCCTCTATTAGAGTGATATTACAATTAGAAAAGTACCGATTTTGTCCCTCAATTTTCACGTTTGCCAAATTCATCTATGTGGTCCAAGACCAGGCTCGGTGGGCCCCTAATATTACAAAATTAGCGACCTTGGTCACTTGATCGGTCAAACTAACTTTTGAGGATGATTTTGACTGACGTGGCATTCATGTGGTTAGTTTTGCACGCATGGATGTTGATTTGGACCGAAACGAGAGCGCGTGGCAAACAGATGGGCTAAACACGTGAAAATTCCATTTAGATTGATATTTTTGCCCTGGACCAGTGGACCCTGTTTGTCATTCTCTCCCATAATCCTCTCTCTCTTAACTCTCTCTTAACTCTCTCTCTCTCCATCGCCCGCTCAAATCAGCTCACCGTTGTGACGGAGGCAGCCGACGGCACCAGGGAAAATCTTACCGGTGAAATTTCGCCGAATTCGTCGAAATTCGGTCTTACCGGACCCCCCCCCCCAATAAATATGTGAACCGGCCAAAAAAATTCGTTTTTAAGTAAATTTCATCAAATGCGCTACTGTATAATTATAATCCGTGCCAAGCTATGCACATGAAGGCCCATGTAGCCCAGTGGTTGAATTTTTGTGTTAGGAATCCATAGGTCTTGGGTTCAAGTCCCTCCAATGTAGTATTTATGCAACTTTTTTGTTTGAATTCAGCAAAAAACAATATTTTTTGCTTTTTTTCGTCCGAAATTTCCGATTTTCGCGAATTTCGTCCTTACCGGTGGGGTTCGATAAAAAATTCAAAACGAGAAATGTTTCCCTGGTCCAGCCAACTCATCAGGGGCTCACCGGCCGCAGCTAGCCACTGGTGCCGGAGTGACTACGTACCAAGTCCACGCAGAGAACACAGAGAGAGGAAAGGAAATTAAGGGATAGGGTGGAGGGGAAGATCCGACAGCGAGCTCGATCGCCAATGGCGAGGGGCGGTCGTACGTTAACGCTCGGCAACTCTAGCTAGAGATGGGGATCGAATGGGGGAAGATGAAAGCCAGCCCAAGCCTCACCTGATACTGATAGTCTAAAGGCAAAGCAGACATACCACTGTTTCCACCACCATGGACGAGTGATCGGAAACTCACCATTGGGGATGAGGACAACTCCGGTGAACTGATCTGATCTCCGGCCATGTGGACAACCGAGGAGACGAGCGAGCGAAATTAACCTTGCTTGCTTGGGCCAAACCATGCGGATCGAGCTACACGCATGCATGCATGTATGTGAGCAGATCAGAAGCAGAGCAGCAGAGCCTATGGTGGTGACGGGAGGAGTGACGAATCATGGATGGAGATCGAGTGCTTGGAGTCAATGGTCAATGGTCATGGCCGACCTCCCATCGCGTTGACACATCCCATCCCACGTAAATAATGTAATGCTCCGTAGTCGTGTTCGTGTGGTTTTTACTAATTCTTTTTAGAGTTCTTCTTAAATAATATAATATTTTATTCCAATAATCCTTTTAACTCTTTAAGACGTTTTTTGAGTGGTTATAACTTTCTATTAAAGTTTTCAGCAACTTTCACCTCAAACAAACAAGGCATTTAACCCGAAAGAAATCTATGCATATAATTGCAGTAACATAGCGTATGTACCGCATCAGATTGATGTACATATACCTACTACTATTTCTAGCTATATATATATATGTGTGTGTGTGTGTGTGTGTGTGTGTGTGTGTGTGTGTGTAGCTTGTAATGTACTAGTTCTATATGTATGCATACCAGCCAAACTGTGTGGTTGCTCGCCTTTACCACGCTCCTCTCTGACTTGATCCACGACGATGACTTCACCCGCGCGTGTCATCATCCCCAACGTCAACACCAACCTGAACGTCGTCCCCAACATCAACACCAACCTGAACGTCGTCCACAACACCAGCAGCGGTAACATCATCCCCAACGTCACACCAGCACTACGCTCATCCAGTTCAGCGGCCAGGATACACCGTACGTATTCCTCGTCGCTGTGCTTGTGAGTACATCAAAAGGATATCGTGCGCTACTTGTGCATGTGCATCTACGATACGCTCTTCTTTACAGTTGTTTATTTATCATATCTATTTCATGTTTTATCTCTGGATTAATATATCTCTGAAAGTGGTAATATTTCTATCATTAACTAGTCTTGTGTAGATGATCGTTAATCTTTTAAAAAGCAACCACATGCAACTGAGTCAGTCCCAATAACAGAATGAGCCTAATGAATTGAATAGAAATTTACCTCGTAGTGTCTTGGCCAATGGATGAAAGACGTACGGTGTGTAGAGATTAGGGATGGCAACTGGATGCCACCCATACCCGTTGTTTGTTTTTGTTTTTGCAAATTTTGATTGAAGCTAGACGGAATTTGTATTGCAAATGTTGTATGGACATGCAAAATCAGCTGAATTCTAAAAAAACTTCCACTAGGGTTTTACAAAATAGAAGCCAAACGGAATTTGCGACGACTTGATGAGTAGTCTGAATAAAAAATGAATAGTTTTAGCTTGCAAGAGATTTTTTTTTTTTTGCGAGATTTTGATCATTCAGTGAGAGACTGGCCGAGTGGCATGGCACGGGTACGTGTTGATGCCACAGCTGCTCAAAATGCGTTTGATGATGAACCACATTTAAAAGGGAGAGGAACGGGAGGTGAAAAAGTTAAAAAACTTGATTTTTAAGATGTGATATATGTTTATGGGACGCGCGAGACAGATTTACTCCTATATATATATATAGTATAGATGTATAGATGCGATGTCTTGTAAAGCGCTGAGAGAAATGACAAATGGATGGATCGAGAAGCTAGCAGGTAGCTAGGTGCGTACTGAATGCAATGGCTGCTTCGTCAGGAGTGATGGAATGCAGACGGCAAATTCTGGGAAGTTTCATCCATGCAGCCTGGGCAAGATTCTGCACTCTTAGCATCCGGCGGCGAATTGGATCGGCCTTTGACAACCATGCCATGCATATAATCCAACGACATGTACAGTCTACGGCTAGGCAGCTCGAATTGGATTGGGTTTATTACTAGATCAGCATCAGCTCCTCTCTCGGTCGATCTCGCATATATGCATGCAGCTTCCAGGATATATCGACCATGCATCGATCAATCGCTCTTGCTGCATGCATTAATTTCAACAACCTCAATCGACCTGATGCCTGCGTGCGCTGACTAATATGTAGTACTATATCACGTTCAGGGAGACGCTAGATACAAAGTAAATGGTGGACGGATCGATTTCGATCATGGGATCCACATATGACCAGCATACATATGTATCAATTAATGCTAATGATCAAAGTGATTAAACAAGCAGGTACCTTATTGCATGCACGCCCGGACGAATGCATATATATATGGATCCCCGCGCGGATGAAAGTTAAGAGATGGATGAGCTAATGGATTAAGCACGATACGGCAGTAATGAGCTATATAGCGAAAATGCATGCATGGATTCATCGGCCATAGCTAGGTAGCTAGGTAGAATGACAATGGCCGGATGGATGAACTGATGAACATGCGGCATGCATGCCTGCATGGATTGAATCGATCTGATGCTGCTACTTCTTCTTGGCGTCGTCTTGTGGCTTGAGCATCTCCTGCAGCACCTCGTCGTCCAGGTACTCGAACTCGAAGACCTGGCGCTGGCGCGTGGAGGAGGACGACGACGACGAGGAGCCCTGCTGCTGGTGTTGCTGGCGGTAGCGGTGCGCTTCGTCGGGGAAGTTGAGGACGGCGGCGTCGCCGCGCATGGAGTAGGCGGCGCGGTCGTAGGCCCTGGCGGCCTCCTCTGCGGTGTCGAAGGTGCCCAGCCACACGCGCACGCCATGGCGGTTCGAGTCGCGGATCTCGGCGGCGAACTTGCCCCACGTCCGCCGCCGCACGCCGCGGTACTTGCTGTGCGGCTCGCCGCCGCCGCCGTCTCCGCCTCCTCCCCCCGGCGGCTCCATCAAGACGAAGATGAAGACGCGGATGCGAATGGAGTACTGGAGCGCGCTGACGCAGGTGGGGCGGGTGATCGATCGATGCGAACTGCGATGGAGGAAGGAGGAGGAGGAGTGGTACATATATGCGCGGGCACGGGGTGACGGGGGCGCTTTAAAAAAGGCCCAGGGCCCAGGGCCCAGAGGGAATTGAATTGAATTTGATTTTGAGGCCGTGGGAAAGGGATCCATAAATATGTGTGGGGTGGGGCCGGCACGTGCCGAATCTTTTTTTTAAGCCATACGTTTGCTGCCTGTTTACTTCCTTTGGAACATTCCTCCGAATTCGTCAAATCACACACTTCACTCGTGACATCCATCCCTTCCTCTCCCTGCGCAGCGGGCGGAATACAACTTTGTAAGATCAGCTAGCACAACACAAAAATAAACTAGGCATCTCCTTCCTAACGGCAGTCCCAATGTACAGTTTCTATAGCTTTTATATAACACAAAAATAAAAGGCCCCTCAGCCTGGGCCAAGTGAAAAAAAAAATAACTAATTATAAATTTGGCTTCTTCGGTCGTCCAGAGACGTAGATTGTTTAGCAAAAAATTCAAGAAAATAGGAACAGTTAGGTCGACCAGACGAAAAATGCGGCGGATACACTCCAACAAAAGGTTCCATATTGCGGCTGTGATGATGGAGGATAATGCCCGCGGAGGGCCACCCTGGAAGGCGACACTTGCCCACCAGCTCATGAAGCAAATCGTCTGGGACCAACCGACCGGATTTAATTGAGGGGTGCTTAGTAGGACCGCTAGACGGGCCTAGACGAAGGAGCTGAAGTCGCATTGCAGAAAAATGTGCTCAGGGGTTCTCTAAGCGTAAACGCTTGCAGAGGGGCAAAAGTAATCGTTTTTTGAGCTAGCGACGAAGCAGCTAGCGTGTCTGCTGTTATTGCACGCCTGTGCAGCAACCAAGGTTCAAGAACTCGCTACCCGGTACTGACTCGGTGAGGTACCGAGTAGCGAGTACTCGGATTACTCGGAAATTACTCGGTACCAATTACTCGGAAAATTAATATAGGATTAGTAGACATATATCGACGTAATGATGGTATATCTTCTTTCATATGACTTAATGATACTTGTAAATCTATATGTATGAACTATTAACACAAAGTAGAGTGCACGTTACGACTTACGACATATCGCAACTCGCAAGTTCGCAACATATAACATATCGCAACTCGCAAGTTCGCAACATATGACATGATCACATGAATACATGATAGGTAATACACTAAAATATCATAAAATGTCCACAAATAACAACCAACAAGCACTCAAAGTTTTTACTCGGCCGTTACTAGGTTTTTACTCGGTTTTTGACCGATTACCAGTCTGACCGAGTAATCAACCGAGTTGGCCCTTCTCGACTTGGTGGGGCGGCGAGTAGCGATTACTCGGCGAGTAATCGCCGAGTAATATCGATTTTTAGAACCTTGGCAGCAGCTGCCAGAGGAAGAACTTGCACTTAGAAGGAGCCCACAACCTCTAAACTTTTCTACAGAGTCGGTGTGGCTATACGACCCTCAAATTGCAGCAGGTAAGACGATTGATGGAGAAGGACCTGTTGGCTGTAAGTCACCAAAGGAGTTGGTCAGGTTCGCCTAGGGTTAGCTGCACAAGGGTGACCTGGCGAAGGAGAGAGATCAGCTCAGGGATCATTTGCGAGGTTAGGTTTCGTCGCAGATCCATGATCCAGTTACTGTTTGATAAGGCATCAAGCACTATTCTGTTTTTCCTAATTGTCACTTGGAAGAGCGTTGGAGTTAGGTGCCTCGAGATGCACCTAGACAGCTAGCTATCCTCCCAGAAGGAAAGGGTAAAACCACTGTGTAGGATGGTGGAGGACCCAACTCACAACAAATCAAGACTAGACTTCGACGCGGCGAAAGGGTGACTCACCCAAGCAGTGTTGGGGGGCATTTGTCCTGCCAGAGCTAGCGTAACCGAAGGGCTCTGGAGAAAAGAGTGAGATCCAAGACACCAAGGCCCCTAAGCGAGGCCGGGGAGCAGATCGTGCTCCAGTTGACTCTCTCCCCCATCAAGGCGGAGACAGTGCCTTTCCATAACTAGCTTGTCCTGATGGAGTCGATCTTCTTTGTGACTTAGGGAGGTGGCTTGATGACGGACAGGACATATGTTGGGAGCGCGGAGAGAACCGCCTTGATCAACGTTAGCATTCTTGGTTGCATGGCTTGCCATCCGGGGTTCACTGACATCGGGCTAGGTGGTGCACACATGGACCGACGAAGCTAATGCAAGGTAAAAAAGAATTGTTGGACCCGTGTCATGTGACACCGTTTAGCCAACATGGATCCGCCCAATTTTACTAGCTAGCTTAAATATATTTCTATATGTTACAATAATGCAGGTAACTTCTAGAATTGAAAGGGCAACATGCACAGGGGCGGATCCAGCGGTGGATCAGGAGGGGCTCTAGCACCACCAACGCTGTTTATGATAGGGAGCTCCACCTTAAACCCACCTATAATTTTTAGTGTAAAATAGAAGAGAAGGAGGGGTTTCGATACGAAATAAAATTCTCTCTTTGTTATCAGCCCTTCCTATTATTTTTAGCCGTGTCCGCCCCTGAAGCCATGCATGCATGCCCTTTCTTGATTAGGAATGTGATTTTGTTCTAGCCTCCACTACATCCCATCTATTCCAGGGATATAATACAGCCTAGATTGGGGAAAATAATTAAACAACCTGATCACTTCCCCATCACCATGGTACGAGCGCATACTTGTAGGACGACATATGCTCCTTTTCTTTTGTACAACGAAATGAGAATAATTGACCGGAGACGGCGACAGTGATGGCGACGCAATTACACTGAACTTTCACCGACGCCTCGCTTAACCGGCTCATCGCTACGTACTCTGTGCTTAATCACGTGGGAGATCAACTCAATTAGTTGTATATGAAGCTTATTAGTTAATTATTAGTTGGCCTGCACGTATTTATGAATACATTGCACATTCGAGGAGTAGCAAGGAATTAACAAGCAGATCGGAGTAGCTGCATGATGGCTTGAAGTGGGTAATTATTAAGGTGGTTATATATAGCGCTGGTAGTTTGGGCCGGGCCGTCTGGGCCGACCCGGGCACGGCCCGAAAAAGGCGGCCCGAAGCACAGCACGGCACGGAAAAAAGATGGGCCAGGCAGGCACAACCCGAATGTCGTGCAGGGCCGGGCCTGGAAACCAGGCACGGTGTGCCGCCCGACTCAGCCCGGAAAGAGGTACAAGTCAGTATTTTGCATCTTTAGTGGTCTTCTGTTACTCTGATGAATTTCTATTCAATACAAAAGTTGTAGATAATTTCGAAACGCATCTTTTTCATGTAGACAAGTTTTTCATTTGAGCAGCATATGGATTTATAAAAATTATTTTCTTCACTGCCTGCTTTCAGGCAGACGACACCGTCCTCGGTAATTCGTCATTTTCGAGATCTTCTGTTGTTCGGATGAATTTTGGTTGAACAAGAAAGTTCTAGATAATTGCGAGTCGCATTGTTTTTATTAGACAACTTTGTCATATGAGCAACGTATGAATTTCTAAAAAAATATTTTGATTGTTGTTTTGTCACCCGTGCCATGCTCGGGCTGGCCTGGCCCGAAGCAGGCCCGCCATGCTTTTGGGCCGTGCCGGGCCTAGAATTTGGCACTCCATACCGACCCGGCATGGTTTGAAGTGTTGACCGGACTGTGCTGGCTCGTTTTGCATCGCCTGAGGCACCACGGACTCGGACCGGGCCAGTACAGTACGGCTCGATTCCCACCACTTATATATGCATGTACGTACCTTGGCAACATACATGTGCGCGGGCGCGGTGCAATGAACTGAGAAGCTAGCTAGCTAGCATAGTGGTGAATATTGAGTATAGAAAACGAAAGTGAAAATGGCAGGGTAATGCATATGTCACCTTCTTAAACGTAGCTTATTTCATGCATTGAGACGGCTGGGATCATTGTTAATTATGAACATGAGTACTGCTTAAACACGTAGCTAGTTTCTTTGTTGTCCCGGCGGGAAGGATTAAAACGAGCTGCATATGCATGCAAGCACATGTCAGAAATGTATATGGACGGGCATTGATGCATACTGTATGCCAGATATAATATACATCAACAACACGTATAGCTAGCTAGGGCTAGCTAGGTTTCTTTACTAAAGATCGATCTCATATTAATTACCTTTGACCTAGCTATTTTTGATTTTGTATCATTGTATGCGATGCATATGAATTAAATTAATTTGTGGTGATGCAGATGGGATGTACCATGTACGTGCGTACGTCGTATGAGAAGGAGAAGGAGAAGGAGAATGTACGTACGTGGCAGGGTGCAGGTTGGTTGGTAGGTCATGCATGCTGCATGCATTGCAGCCTGCAGAGGCGGGAGATGCATGGAGGCGCAACTGGTGCAAGGCAAGGTGGAACTAGTCAACTAGGTCGCTTGTTGTTGCGACCACGCGCGCGGCGGTCAGCGCCGATTGGATTCGCGTCGGCGTCCACCCCCAGCCCACAGGCACAGGCCACAAATTCACGCAGCCACGCACAACCTTTCGCAGGGCCCACGTACCAACAGGCCTTGTAGATGTGGGTGAGAAGGATCCATCAATTTAATTATGTCATTGGTTGTATTAACCGTCGACCAATTTCCTATTATCGCCATGTGGGCCCCGCCAGGAGACTCCAGTTGAAACTGGTGACCTTACTGTCTATGTCGTCGGCCACGTGGACATGCATCTAAATATTGGACTTGGCCTTTACGCCACTCCCCACTTGACATGTGCCCTAGTAGAGTTGGACCCTAGGTAACTAACACCTGTAAAAACCTCCCCATAAGCCCCGCACGGGGAAGCTAACACATTGTAATCCTCTATGTTTGTAACTCCCCATAACCAGACTTTGATCTGTTTGGGCTCGGTATTTCCTTGTGTAGCACACGTCCTACTTCTACGCTGGTCCCAACTGGCAGCGATGCGGGGGCACACCCCGGTGTAGAATACACCGACAATTGCTTTTCACCACTCCTGTAGGCAAGCATCTAGCCTTCACAAGTCATCTTCAAGGCTCCCACAACCGCCATGTCAAGCTCTTTAATACACCAAGCCATCTAGGATTGGTAATCAAAGGGTAATAAGCTTCAAATCATTACTCAAGTGGATAGCTCACTCTCAATTATATTTGGATACATTTGGAGCAATGGAATTTTGGGCCTTTTAGTGGAGATGTGTTTCACCTGAAGAGCAAAGCTCAAATACTTGCTAAAAGGTGTGAAAATAATATTCTGAGGCCAAAGCTCCGTTTTGAATGAAGGTTCTACGTCCTTTTATAGACTAAGATACAGATAATAGTCGTTTGAGTGTAATCCTAGCCGTTAATAAGAAGACAAAGTACTTTTGCAAAAGCACTGTCAAAGTTGCTTTAGCAACGGATGGATTTCAACGGTAAAGATTTTGAAACGGAAGAAAACAAGTTTGTAGCGAATAGACTTTCAATGGAAAATCTTCACGCGACGGATTGTCTGACGTGAACTGAGATTTGTCTGCGCGCTATGCAAAGGAAGTTTATATTGCGGTGGACTGTCCTGCGTACACATGGTTTTGTTTGCACGACAACCTAAAGATATCCAGTTCGCGACAGAAAGTCTGGCGTGAACTAGAATCTTTCTGTAGAAGCACTGGACTAAAGAGAACTATCAAGGCGCAAGACTTGCCCGGCAAGAACTTGGATCCTTCTGGAGAAGCACCAGACTAAAAGAGGGTGGTTGATAACTTGTCCGGTGTTAACCGGAATCTTTCTGGAAAAGAAATATGGCCAAGTTTTTAGGATTAGGTTGCTCCAAGTCATTTTCATAAGATTGAGAGAAATATTACCCAAGGGTGTAATAATGTGAAACACCCCTTAATAGTACGGCAAAGAACAAAAATACCTGGCTACAAGCTTGATACATCTTCCAAGGTTAAACTAGCAAAAATGTACTTAATCTTGTCTTTGAGCTTGATGCCGCACCACTAAGGTGAATACTCACAAAATGAGCTTAATCGCACTGAAGTGAGTCCAATTAAGATTCTTGAGGTAATCATCACCAAAACCCTTCAATAGTTCAATAAATAAAAATTGAGGGCCCTAGATGCTACAGTCATTGAGAAAAAGCACTATAATCTTAAAAATGGCTACAAAATAATGAACCATTTGTTTTATAAAACCAATAAATTTTTAATTGTAGTTTTAATTTTTTTTGTTTAAACTGAAAAGAATGAGGTAGGCTTGAAAAGTGAGATAAAAGAGAGGAGCATGTACGGCCCCTAGCTACTGTGACGACCCTCCCAATTACCACATGCTAATGGCCGCATCATGCCAAGATCATGAGGTAATTGTGTGGGTTTAGACTTATACACCCCAAGCACATATCCACTTTAATGCCACTTCGGATGCGAGCCCAAATCAGAGTTATGCAGCAGAACAACAACTAGAGAATATCATGCTTTATTGCATCATGATGCCACGCAGGGCGGAAGTCTTATAGTTACAACAGAGATCAAACTTTCTAAAGAAAATACAATAAAACCATACAAATGATATCACAATAGCTAGCTAGTTCTGGCGGTCATTATAATACAAGAAACCCTAAAAGTAATCTTTCCAAGCATCACCGTCTTCTAGAATTCCCTCAAACTCATGACGACCTTCGCTCTCGATGGTGTCGCCTCTAACAAAGAAAAGCCCCCACACAGCTTACCATCTAACAAGGGAAATAAATAGCAAGAGTGAGTACAAAAGTACTCAGCAAGCAATATTAGCAACGAAACTATAAAACAAACTTCTGCTCTTACAAGACAAGCTTATGCCACCACCTCATTCCCCATTACCCATCAAAATACAGGTTTTTATTAAAAGAGTTGGTTTCTTTTACTTTAATAAAAATCTACTAGCACTCGTATATGAGGCAGACTTAGCCTCCGTAATCTCCAATCCAGGAGACTGGCATGAATTCATGATTTTACCCTGCGCAGGTTTGTACCACTTTACCCATAGCCGCCCCGACAAGTCGGGACCCAGAGTGTTTATTCTACTCGGTAGGTTACATCTCCAACCCGGTCGTAGGACAAGTGATGGCGTTTATCTATAGACGCACCTTACTCACAACCCCGTCCTCCATCACTTATCCCCGTCTCCGTTCTACTCATCCCCAACGCCGGCCGATGAGTAGCCTCTTGCGGTAATATAGCCGCCTTGGCCGGGGAAGCCTGGGTGCACGGGCCGACCACCCTGGGTGCAAGGGCCGACCACCCACCCCTCCTAAGTATCTACTTACCCAATGTGGAGAATGTAACCACCTCATAGACCAACCTTCTCTGACCGCATCGCGAGACTAAGGCTGATACGAATTTATACGGCTCTGTATCCGAGTGTAGGTGGTTGTCCTTATATTCTACCATGCGAAGGGCCCCGCCTGACCTCTGTACCCTTCCAGGGCACCCTTCACCCACCATAATAATACTAACGACTCGATCGCTCCATCGATCAAGCCATTTCTTCCTTCCTTCTTAATGAAATTTAATTTTTCTAATAACACAGTAAATGCAATAGATGCTAGAGGTGTATATGCAGAAAAATAAAGTATAAGCTGAAATACACTACTCAATATCAAAGGAATGCTTGCCTTCTATCTCAACCCAGTACCCGGTACCGTGCTCCGGTTGCTCGCTCTCAATCGGATGATTTAGATTAATCCCTGGAATATCCCAACCGTCGACAAAACCGCTATCGTCGTGGAAGACCGAGACCGCGCATGTCAGCTTCGCGCACGCGGCTGCGACGTCCAGAATGAACTCTGCGCGGTGAAGTTAAGGGATCAGGAGGTCTACAACACTCCCCAGGCCAACGTCATCGCGCCAAATACTCTTCTTGAGACTATCGCGCCGCAGCTTCCGGAAGGCAGTCCGTGCATCCAGGCCCTTGCCCGAGCGACGGCCATGGTGGAGATGGCTGCCATCCAGCAAAACGAGGCGATCCCCGCCCCGACTGCTTCGGCTCGAAGTCGATCTACCCGCAGTCGGAACCGGGCTCGCGCCTCAGTTGCTGGTGATTCCCACCAATCGCCCGCACGAGATCTACGTCAAGATATCGAAGCCAGGCGGCGGGAGCGCAGTAACGGCGAGCGGAACCCTCGCGGCCATCATAGCCGTCACATCGATGACCAAGCCGAGAGCACCGCCAGTCGGCGCGACCACCGCCAAGAGCAGCGCCAAGGCCCGCGACGGGAGCATCGTAGCAGATCCCCGGCGCGGAGGCGGCCACGACCGTTGGAGGGGATTCGGGCCTTTACCCCGGACCTTCGCCGAGTGGTTTGGCCGGACGGTTTCAACCTCAAAGGCATCGACAAGTTCGATGGTGAGAGGGATCCAAAGAACTGGCTGCAGGTTTACGCCTTAGCAGTCAGCGCGGCAGGAGGTGATTAGAACGTCATGGCAAATTACTTGCCAGTCGCTTTGTCCCCAACCACCCAAACCTGGCTAACGGGACTCCCGGAGAACTCTATCGAGTCTTGGGACGACCTCCAGGAGCAGTTCATCGCCAATTTCCAAGGGACCTATGAAAGGCCCGCGGGGAGATGGGAGATCGGACAGCTGCACCGGCGCAAGAACGAGACTCTCCATGAGTTCATCAAGCGCTTTACTAAGAAGAAGAACGAGATCCGGGACGTTTGATGGCTTTCAGAGCTAGATTCTCTTTATTTCACTTGTTTTATACGTCTTTGCGTAATAACTTCGTATAGCATACATTATACGAAGTTATACGACAAGTGCCACAAAGGGGGAGATTGTGAGCATCGTTGAGCCCTAATTTTTATTAGTGGCATTGATGACAAATTAATTAATATTAAAGTGCTAGGGGGTTTTTTGGACTTCTCGGAACCCTAGCGAAGACTCGGCGCTTTTACAAACCCTAATTCGAAGCGACGTAAATTTCCTGAGCTGCTCCAAGATTTCAAGTACGTGGACCGGGCGAGAGATGAGGTCACGTATAGATTAGGAGTAATTAGGTTTATTTTCTGTTTTTCGTCGGATTTCAAAAGGGGTTCGAATATCTCGGACTATGCCGGATCTTTGCGAATTCTTTCAAACTCGGTTTCCGTAGTCCACCTCTTATAAAAATACCCAAATATACTCTTGTGAGATTTCTAGAGAGAGAGAGGAAAATCCACATATTTTTCCCCTCACTTTTAGCCGAAAAATCCCCTCTGTCGGACGCCGTCTGGAATTTCCAGACGCCGTCCGACAGAGGGGATTTTTTGGCTAAAAGTGAGGGGAAAAAAATATGTGGATTTTCCTCTCTCTCTCTAGAAATCTCACAAGAGTATATTTGGGTATTTTTATAAGAGGTGGACTACGGAAACCGAGTTTGAAAGAATTCGCAAAGATCCGGCATAGTCCGAGATATTCGAACCCCTTTTGAAATCCGACGAAAAACAGAAAATAAACCTAACTACTCCTAATCTATACGTGACCTCATCTCTCGCCCGGTCACGCACTCGAAATCTTGGAACAGCTCGGAAAAATTACGTCGCTTCAAATTAGGGTTTGTAAAAGCGCCGAGTCTTCGCTAGGGTTCCGAGAAGTCCAAAAAACCCCATAGCACTTTAATATTAATTAATTTGTCATCAATGCCACTAATAAAAATTAGGGCTCAACGATGCTCACACCCTCGATACTCGTCCTGATACCTAACTTTATGAAATTATATGAAACCGTATGAAACCATATTTCCACAATGAGAGGCCGCCCACCTTGTGAAACCACAATGAACCCCGACTAGATGATGGGTGTGCGCTACATCATATGATATGTGTACCCCGAAGTTGCTTGATATACTCATGTACATGCGCTTCGTAGGGATGGTACATACGTACGTGTATGGATGGAGGTCGGAGGTACTTATCCAAATAAAAAGGAAAAAAATAAAGAAGCAATCAACCCACCTAGGCACAAAATTTGTTCGCTAGTTGTACCGTACCGTACCTTCCGCAGAGGGGCAGTATAGCATACGCAGATCGCTCAAGCGTGAAGGAGTAGTATAGTGTGGGGGGAGAAAAGGCCCCTCCCCCGCGGGTCAAGAGAAAAAAATAACTAATTACAAATTTGGTTTCTTCGGCCGTTCAGAGTCGTAGGTTCTTTAGCAAAGCATTCAAGAAAACAGGAACGGTCCGATCGACCAGACGAAAAATGCGGCGGTTACGCTCCAACCAAAGGTTCCATATTGCGGCTGTGATGATGGAGGATAATGCCCGCGGAGGGCCACCCTGGGAGGCGACGCTTGCCCACCAGCTCATGAAGCAAACCGTCTGGGACCAACCGATTGGATTTAATTGAGGGGTGCTTAGCAGGTCCGCTAGACAGGCCTAGACGAAGGAGCTGAAGTCGCATTGCAGAAAAGGTGCTCAGGGGTTCTCTAAGCGTAAACGCCTACAGAGGGGGTAGAAGTAATTGTTATTTGAGTAGGCGACGAAGCAGCGCGTATGTTGTCATTACACACCTGTGCAGCAGCTGCCAGAGGAAGAACTTGCACTTTGAAGGAGCCCACAACCTCTAAACTTTCTGCAGAGTCGGTGTGGCTATACGACCCTCAAACTGCAGCATGTAAGCTGATTGATGGAGAAGGACCCGTTGGCTATAAGTCACCAAAGGAGTTGGTCAGGTTCGCCTGGGGTTAGTTGCACAAGGGCGACCTGGCGAAGGAGAGAGATCAGCTCAAGGATCATTTGTGGGGTTAGGTTTCGTCGCAGATCCGTGATCCAGTCGATGTTTGTTAAGGCATCAAGCACTATTCTATTTTTTTCCTATATGTCACTTGGAAGAGCGTTGGAGTTAGGTGCCTCGAGGTGCACCTAGACAGCCAGCGATCCTTCCAGAAGGAAAGGGTGGAACCACTGTGTAGAATGGTCGAGGACCCAGCTCGCAACAAATCAAGACCAGACTTCGACGTGGCGAAAGGGTGACTCACCCGAGCAGTGTTGGGGGGTATCTGTCCTGCCAGAGCTAGCGTAACCGAAGGGTTATGGAGAAAAGAGTGAGATCCAAGACCCAAAGGCCCCTAAGCAGCCAGGGAACAGATCGTGCTCCAGTTGGCTCTCTCCCTCCATCAAGGCGGAGTCGGTGCCTTTCCATAACTAGCTTCTCCTGATGGAGTTGATCTTCTTTCTGACTTAGGGAGGTGGCTTGATGACGGACAGGACATATGTTGGAAGTGTTGAGAGGAACACCTTGAGTAACGTTAGCATTCTTGGTTGCATGGCTTGCCATCCGGGGTTCACTGACATCGGGCTAGGTGGTGCACACATGGACCGACGAAGCTAATGCAAGGTAAAAAAGAATTGTTGGACCCGTGTCATGTGACACCGTTTAGCCAACATGGATCCGCCCAATTTTACTAGCTAGCTTAAATATATTTCTATATGTTACAATAATGCAGGTAACTTCTAGAATTGAAAGGGCAACATGCACAGGGGCGGATCCAGCGGTGGATCAGGAGGGGCTCTAGCACCACCAACGCTGTTTATGATAGGGAGCTCCACCTTAAACCCACCTATAATTTTTAGTGTAAAATAGAACAGAAGGAGGGGTTTCGATACGAAATAAAGTTCTCTCTTTGTTGTCAGCCCTTCCTATTATTTTTAGCCGTCTCCGCCCCTGAAGCCATGCATGCATGCCCTTTCTTGTTTAGGAACGTGATTTTGTTCTAGCCTCCACTACACCCCATCTATTCCAGGGATATAATACAGCCTAGATTGGGGAAAATAATTAAACAACCTGATCACTTCCCCATCACCATGGTACGAGCGCATACTTGTAGGACGACATATGCTCCTTTTCTTTTGTACAACGAAATGATAATAATTGACCGGAGACGGCGACAGTGATGGCGATGGAATTACACTGAACTTGCACCGACGCCTCCCTTAACCGGCTCATCGCTACATACTCTGTGCTTAATCACGTGGGAGATCAACTCAACTAGTTGTATATGAAGCTTATTAGCTAATTATTAGATACTCCCTATTGCTTGGACTAGCCAACCGTTGGCCTGCACGTATTCATGAATACATTGCACATTCGATCGAGGAGTAGCAAGGAATTAACTAGCAGGTCGGAGTAGCTGCATGATGGCTTGAAGTGGGTAATTAAGGTGGTTATATATAGCGCTGGGAGTTTGGGCCGGCCGTTTGGGCCGACCCGAGCACGGCCCAAAAAAGGCAGCCCGAAGCACAGCACAGCACGGAAAAAAGATGGGCCAGGCCGGCGCGGCCTGAATGTTGTGCCGGGCCGGGCTTGGAAACCAGGCACGGCGTACTGCTGCCCGGCTCGGCCCGAAAAGAGGCACGACTCAGTATTTTATGTTTTTTATGGTCTTTCATTCCTCTGATGAATTTCTATTCAATACCAAAATTGTAGATAATTTCTATACGCATCTTTTTCATGTCGGCAAGTTTTTTATTTGAGCGATGTATGGATTTATAAAAATTATTTTCTTTGCTGCCTGCTTTTGGGCCGATGGCACTGTCCTCGGTAATTCATCATTTTTGAGGTTTTCTGTTACTCGGATGAATTTTGGTTGAACACGAAAGTTCTAGATAATTGCGAGTCGCATTGTTTTTATGTAGACAACCTTTTCATTTGAGCAACATATGAATTTCTAAAAAATAATTTTGACTGTTGTTTTGTCACCGTGCCATGCTCGGGCTGGCCCGGCCCAAAGCCGGCCCGCCGTGCTGTTGGGCGGTGCCAGGCCTAGAATTTGGCATTCCGTGTCGGTCGGGCACGGTCTGAAGTGCTGACCGGGCCGTGTCGGCTCATTTTGCATCGGCATGAGACACAATGGGCTCGGGCCGGGCCGGCCCGATTCCCACCACTAGTTATATATGCATGTACGTACCTTGCCAACATACATGTGCGCGGGCGCGGGCGCGGTGCAATGAACTGAGAAGCTAGCTAGCTAGCATAGTGGTGAATATTGAGTATAGAAAACGAAAATGAAAATGGCAGGGTAATGCATATGCCACCTTCTTAATCGTAGCTTATTTCATTGAGACGGCTGGGTTCATTGTTAATTATGAACATACGTACTGCTTAAACACGTAGTTTCTTAATTTGTTGCCCCGGCGGGAAGGATTAAAACGAGGTGCATATGCATGCATGCACGTCAGAAATGTATATGGACGGGCATTGATGCATATGCCAGATATAATATACAACAACAACACGTAACTAGATAGGGCTAGGTTTCTTTACTAAAGATCGATCTCATTAATTACCTTTGACCTAGCAATATATTTTTTGATTTTGTATCATTGTATGTGATGGATATGAATAATAATTTGGTGGAGCAGCACGTGGTGATGCAGATGGGATGTACCATGTATACGTACGTACTGTACGTTGTATGAGAAGGAGAAGGAGAAGGAGAATGTACGTACGTGCAGTGGCAGGGTGCAAGTTGGTGGGTAGGTCATGCATGCAGGCAGAGGCGGGAGATGCATGGAGGCGTGCATAGATCATAGATGCAAGGCAAGGTGGAAGTGGAACCAGGTAGGTAGCTTGTTGACTTGTTGTCGCGGCGATTGGATTCGCTCGCGTCGGTGTCCACCCCCAGCCCACCACAGGCCAGTCAAATCCTATCGCAGACTGTGTTGTCGAGTTTAGGGGTGCTCACACCAACTCATCTCACTGCCATATGGGCTTGGCTCGGATGCTCCAATGGCTCTCTAGGTCGCCGGGGCCTTGCAGGTATGGGTGAGCACGATCAATTTATGTCGTCGGGTTTATTAACCGTCGACACAACTTCCTATCATCGCCATGTGGGCCCCGCCAGGAGACTCCAGTTGGCACTCGTGACCTTACAGCCTGTGTCGTCATCCACGTGGACATTCATGCATCTTAATATTGGACTTGGCCTTTACGCCACTCCACTTGACATGTGCCCTAGTAGAGTTGTACCCTAGGTAACCAACATCTGTAAAAGGCCTTGTTTGTTTCAGATTAAATTAAATTAAATTAAATGAAATGAAATGAAAATTTGTTATTTTTGTATAAGCCAAATCTTGTAATGTTTTGTAGTCATTCTTGTGGGGTTTTAAATAGTACTTGTTAAAGTTTGTAAAATATCTTTTTCATAATTTTATGAACTCGTTAGAACGTATCTTGATGGGTCACAAATTTGCTACAGTAAAACGCACCTCTACATTAATTTGAAACAAACAAGGCCAAAACCTCCCCATAAGCCGCACGGGGAAACTAACACATTGTAATCCTCTATGTTTGTAACTCCCAAAAAATGATTCTTTCAATCGTTGAAGCGAATCCTCACGTTGCTCTCCAACATGCGGCACGGGGGCAACACAGCCGCCCGGCTCAGCCCCTCCCAAACCCTAGCGCCGCCGCCGCCGCCATCGACCGGCTGGCCGGCGGCGGCCCCCCTCTTCTCTCTCGCTCCTCCTCCTCCTCCCGCCCTCTTCCTCCCTCTTCCTCTTGTTGCCCTTCAGTGGCCGGTGCTCTCGAGGTGGCTCGGCGGGTCCTCGGCCTGCCGGGCGGCGTGGATGCCAGATCCGCTGGCTAGGTGGCCGGATTTGACGGCGAGACAGCCAGATTCGGGGGCTCTGGCGTTGGCGCGGCCAAGGTCGACGCGGGGCGGCGAAGGCCTGTTCTAGCATGGCGCGGTCTGCGCGTGCGCAGGGCGGCTGCAGCGCTGCCTGGGCCGGCGCATGGCGGAGGCGGCGAGGCCTGGTAGCGTGTGGCGGTGGCGGGGAGGCCCGGCCGACGCGTGGTGTCGGTGGCGTAGGTTGGCTGACGCGAGGCGACGACCACATGGCCAGGCCGCGCGGGGCGACGGCGGATGGCCGACGTGAGGCCTCGATGGCGCATGGTGGCCGGCGCGAGGAGCCGGTGGCGCGGATAGCCGGCGCGAGGCGGCGTGGATGGCCGGCGCGAGGCTTCGACAGCGCGTGGTGGCTGGCGCGAGGAGCCGGTGGCGCAGATGGCGGGGGCGAGGCGTCGGTGGCGCGTGGTGGCCGGCGCGAGGCGCCGATGGCGCGGTTGGCCAACGCAAGGCGTTGCTGACGCGGGATGGCCAGCGCGAGATGACGGGAGCATTGGCAAACTCCTCCTTCTTCCCCTTTCTCCCCTCCCCCTGTGCCCGCCTGGTAGTGGCCGCTCAGGGGGGACAGCTCTCGGCGCGGCCAGATCTTGTGGCAGGAGGCCCAAATCGTGGCCGGAGCGGCCAGAGTGGTGTGCTCCATGGTGCGAGGCCGGCGGCTTCTCCTCCGTTGTCTGGTGTCTCCTCTCGGCGTCATCTTCGCCCATCTCCTTCATGCTTGGTCCCGCCCTTGCTACCCCGTCCCTCCCCTCCAGGGACCCAGTAGCACCGGCGGCCTCTTCCGAGCCCGTAGACTGGTTGGTCGGCAATTTTCTGTCGTTTGTGACCCTGGACCTCGAAGGGGTCGGTGGTGACCGGCTTTCCTTCTTCCTCCCTGTCCCTTTGTTTACTTCCTAGCGTCGGTTTTGGGCGGTCATTTCTTTGGCCGCCGGAGCTCGGTCTTGGCCGAGAAGGCAGTGTTCGCGCTGCGTTGTACCCCCCGTGCTTTGCACGGTGCTTTTATTTTTATTTTCTTCTTCTGCATTGAAATAAGATGGCAGTTCTCCCGCCCCTTTTTCAAAAAAAAAACTCCCAAAAAATAATGAAGCTTGTTCGTCGGAACCCTTGATTTTTTTCCACAAGAGTTTCCCAGTCTAAATATACGTCTCTTACTCCTTTTGATTTAATCTACTTCGTGCTTTTGTGTCTGTCTTCTAACAAAAGTTGTGAGTCCTCGATTGCGGGCTTGGACGAAAAAAAATTATAAAAGAAAATGGTTTGGGGGCTTTGAAAGGATCTAGTTGGCCTAGGGGAGTGAATAGGCAACTTTTAATATTTAAAGTTCAAGCCTTTTAACAATTTGTTACCTAATCTAGTTAGCAAGATACAAAAAACACAGCGGAAAAAATACTAGACAAGTGCTGAAAGTAAATACACAAAATTAAATGCAAGAAGTAAGAGAGACACAACGATTTTTGACCAAGGTTCAGAGTCCTCCTCCTACTCCCTGTTGAGGCAAGCGCTTCACCAAGGACCGGCTCCCTCTCGAGCCCAAAGCCTCTTTCCACTCAAGATTGCTTTTCACCACTCCGGCAGGCAAGCATCTAGCATTCACAAGTCATCTTGAAGACTCCCACAACCGCCATGGCAATCTCTTCAATAACACCACCACCAAACCGTCTATGATTGGTAATACAAGGGTAATAAGCTTCAAATCATCGCTCAAGTGGATAGCACACTCAATCATATTTGGATACATTTGGAGCAATGAAATTTTGGGCCTTTTAGTGGAGATGTGTTTTAGATGAAGAACAAGGCTCAAAAACTCGCTAAAAGGTGTGAAAATAATATCCTGAGGCCAAAGCTCCGTTTTGAACGAAGGTTTTGCGTCCTTTTATAGATTAAGATACAGATAATAGCCGTTTGAATGTAATCCTAGCCGTTAATAAGAAAAAAAGTACTTTTACAAAAGCACTATCAAAGTTGCTTTAGCAACGCGCGAATTTCAACGGTAAAAATTTTAAAACAGAAGAAAACAAGTTTGCAGCGGATAGATTTTCAGTGGAAAACCTTCACGCGACGGGCTGTCTGGTGTGAACTGAGATTTGTCTGCGCGCTATGCAAAGGAAGTTTATATTGCGGTGGACTGTCCTGCGTACACATGGTTTTGTCTGCACGACAACCTAAAGATAGCCAGTTCGTGACAGACTGTCTGGCGTGAACTGTAATCTTTCTGGAGAAGTACCGGACTAAAGAAAACTATCAAGGCAAGGCTTGTCTGGCGAGAACTTGGATCTTTCTGGAGAAGCATCAGACTAAAAGAGAGTAGTTGATAACTTGTCTGGCGTTAACTGAATCTTTCTGGAAAAGAAATATGGCTAAGTTTTTAGGATTAGGTTGTTACAAGTTCATAAGATTGAGAGAAATATTACCCAAAGGTGTAATTCTGTGAAACCCCCCTAATAGTACGATAAAGAACAAAAATACCTAGCTACAAGCTTAATACATCTCCCAAGCTTAAACTAGCAAAAATGTCATTAATCTTGCCTTTGAGCTTTATGCCACACCACTAAGGTGAATACTCACAAAATGAGCCTAATCTCTCTGAAGTGAGTCCAATTAAGATTCTCAAAGTCATCATCACCAAAAACCATCAATAACTAGAAGGGCACCCGTGCATTTGCACGGGCTGGTCGGCTCAGGCCCAAAGGAAAAATGAGAGAGAGAGAGAGGAGGAGGAGGAGGAGGAGAGAGAAAGTGAGAGAGGAAAGCGGGCGGAGAGAGAGAGACTGGTGCTGGTGCGTGCATAGATGCAAGGCAAGGTGGAACCAGGTAAGGTAGGTAGCTTGTTGACTTGTTGCCGCGAGTCGCGACGTGGACGCGGCGGTCAGCACCGATTGGATTCGCGTCGGCGTCCACCCCCAGGCCCACAGGCCACACAAATGCCACACAAACGCACGCAGCCACGCACAACCTTTCGCAGGGCCCACGAACCACCTCCAATGCCGGCCGGGATAGATATACCTCTGCCTTCGTGGCCCTGCCGTCCGATCGCCGTCGCGCGGCCGAAATACATCCAGACTGTGCTGTCGAGTTTAGGGGTGCCCACACCAACTCATCTCACTGCCACGTGGGCTTGGCTCGGAGGCTCCAATGGCTCTCTTGGTCGCCAAGGCCTTGTAGGTGTGGGTGATGAGCACGATCGATCAGTTTATGCATGTCGTCGGTTGTATTAACCGTCGACACAATTTCCTATCATCGCCATGTGGGCTCCGCCAGGAGACTCCAACTGGCACTCGTGATCTGATCTTACAGCCTGTGTCGTCGGCAACGTGGACATGCATCTAAATATTGGACTTGGCCTTTACGCCACTCCACTTGACATGTGCCCTAGTAGAGTTGTACCCTAGGTAACCAACATCTGTAAAAACCTCCCCGAAAAGCCGCACGGGGAAGCTAACACATTGTAATCCTCTATGTTTGTACCTCCCAAAAAATAATGAAGCTTGTCCGTGGGAACCCTTGATTTTTTTTCCCACAAGAGTTTCCCAAGCTAATATACATCTTACTCCTTTTGACTTATAATCTACTTCATGCTTTTTTGTCTGTTTTCTAACAAAAGTTGTGGACGAAACAAAAATTATAAAAGAAAGTGGTTTGGGGCTTTGAAAGGATCTAGTTGGCCTGGGGGGGGGGATCGGCACCTTTTAAAATTTAAAGTTTAAGCCTTTTAACAATTTGTTACCCAATTTAGCCAGCAAGATACAAAAAACACAGAGGAAAAAATATTAGACAAGTGGTGAAAGTAAATAGACAAAATTAAATGCAAGAACTAAGAGAGGGGCACAACGATTTTTTAACCGAGGTTCGGAGTTCCCCCTACTCCCCGTTGAGGCAAGCCCTTCACCAAGGACCGGCTCCCTCTCGAGCCCGCAACCTCTTTCCACTCAAGATTGCTTTTCACCAGTCCGGCAGGCAAGTATCTAGCATTCACAAGTCATCTTGAAGGCTCCCACAACCGCCATGGCAATCTCTTCAATAACACGACCACCAAACCGTCTATGATTGGTAATACAAGGGTAATAAGCTTCAAATCATCATTCAAGTGGACAGCACACTCAATCATATTTGTTTCAGCTGAAGAACAAGGCTCAAAAACTCGCTAAAAGGTGTGGAAATAATATCCTGAGTCCAAAGCTCCGTTTTGAATGAAGGTTTTGCGTCCTTTTATAGACTAAGATATAGATAATAGCCGTTTGAATGTAATCCTAGCCGTTGATAAGAAAACAAAGTACTTTTGCAAAAGCACTGTCAAAGTTGCTTTAGCAACGCACGGATTTCAACAGTAAAAATTTTGAAACAGAAGAAAACAAGTTTGCAGCGGACAGACTTTCAGTGGAAAACCTTCACGCGACGGACTGTCTGGCGTGAACTGAGATTTGTCTGCGCGCTATGCAAAGGAAGTTTATATTGCGGTGGACTGTCCTGCATACACATGGTTTTGTCTGCACGACAACCTAAAGATAGCCAGTTCGCGACAGACCGTCTGGTGTGAACTGTAATCTTTCTGGAGAAGCACCGGACTAAAGAAAACTACCAAGGCAAGGCTTGTCCGACGAGAACTTGGATCTTTCTGGAGAAGCACCGGACTAAAAGAGAGTGGTTGATAACTTGTCCGGCGTTAACTGAATCTTTCTGGAAAAGAAATATGGCTAAGTTTTTAGGATTAGGTTGTTACAAGCTATTTTAATAAGATTGAGAGAAATATTACCCAAAGGTGTAATAATGTGAAACCCCCCTTAATAGTACGATAAAGACCAAAAATACCTAGCTACAAGCTTAATACGTCTCCCAAGCTTAAACTAGCAAAAATGTCATTAATCTTGCCTTTGAGCTTTGTGAACTGTGCTATGAACAGTGGAACAGTAGCGGACAGGTGTCAAGGATCTGGGGGGAGCCGTACATCACCAACTTTAAAGATAAGGATGGATTCAACAAATAAAAATTGCGGGGCCCTAAATGCTATAGGCTTTGAGAAAAAGCACTGTAATCTTAAAAAAATGGGTACAAAATAATAAACCATTTGTTTTATAAAACCAATAAATTTTTAGTTGTAGTTGTAGTTTTTTGTTTAAATAGAAAAGAATGAGGTAGGCTTGAAAAATGAGATAAAAGAGAGGAGCATGTATGCCCCCTAGCTAGCTAAGGGCATGTACAATGCTAGAGATAGCTGCTGTCTCTAAATCATTTCCATGTCATTTATAGACAGCTCTATAGATAGTGCATATGATGGGATGTCTTTAGAGCTGTCTGCACAATTATTTAATAGTTGAATGGAGTTTAAAAACTGTGGTTATCAAGTGTTTATAAATTTAAAACAAACAATAGATAATTAAAAAATTTAAAATAAAAATTTACCCATTTTTAAAATCGGTTTGGTAATCGAAGATATTAATTAGAAGATATATCAAATAATGAATTTGAAAATGAGATGCATGGGTGTAGTGGCAGAGTTGCATGCATGCGTCAGCAAAATGAAATGAGGCATGGGCGTGCTGCATGTATGCGGCAGCAAAAAGAAATCGGAGAAGCGCTGCGTCCTACTAGCGTCCTCGCTTGTTGTAGCGTCGACTCTCCTCTCTTTCTTATTTCTCTCTTATACACATAGCTGAGTTGGAGAATTGTACATGCCCTAAAATGAATATATGTGAGCCTAGCTATCTGCTCCACTCCATTAAAGTTCCATCGATAAAGGAGCCATATTCGCACGTGCGAGCGAGAGAGCAGAAAATGGTACGATGGAGATACTAGTAATTTTAATAGGTATAAAACGCTCCACTTTGGGGCTAGCCCCATTAATTAGTTGGTGCTAACCAGATGGCTTGTCCTCTCCAAGTGCTTAATGATGCATGAATCCGGCTATATTCCTCTAATAATTCTCTAAGAAACAAAGATGGAGAATAAAGATCCGATTATGATTCGGTCCAGTGTGCATTGATTTATGGGCCGGCCTGAGCCTGGGCCTGGGCCGATCTCCATCAATTGATGTTAGCCTGAGCACTCTGGAGGGATCTCATCCACATCTGCCCTACGCATGCGTGTTCAGGTTCATACATGACAGTCATAGACTCGTAGCCAGCATCCGCATATATAGACCTCGAGCGAGCTCTCCCATATCCAATGGTGCTTAGCTAGGGTGTGTTTGGTTATTTGTATCAGATTGAACCTGTATGAGATGGTACAAATTCTGTACCATCCTATATAGGAACCATCTCATTCAGGTAACCAAACACACACTTAGCTAGCTGTAAGATGTTAACTCAACATTTTGTTACGCGGAGGAAAGAGATATATACAAGTTATTAACTTGCAATCAGTCTATGGTTTCAAGGTGCATGTACATATGTACTATTTCATATGATGCATATCAATTTTACAAACTATACATAAATAGTCGATTGAAGAGGTTGTTTATAAGCTATCTACAGATTACATGTCCATTTGTTATAACTAATGGTTGACTATACTATTGGAGTCATAGACACCCTAATTAGGGCATGTTTGGCAACAAAGTTTTTTAAAATCATGGTTTTGTAATACCATGGTTTGTGTTTTGCTATGACCATGAAATACTATGGTTTTTTCAATACCATGATTTGGTAGCACAAGTGAGAAAACTTTAGATTGGAGTGAAGTGTACAATACTCCATAAATGGTTTTCAAAACAGAGTTTTTGGGGTTGCTTCTAAACACCTCATGGTCTAAAATACCATGGTATTTGAGAATACCATGGTTTTGCATAGAAACTACAAAAATACTTCACTTCCAAACAGGGCCTTACCAATTAATTGCAGCATGTTGAAATTGGCTTAACCTTATTCGTTCAACCAAGTTATATATCCATTTAGCCCCACACACAACTAATTAACACGCAACTAACTTCGGCCCAGGCACTCCAAACATAGTACGTGTCTTGATTCAGTTCCAATTTCCAGCGCAGGAGCAGGAGAGAAGGAAGGTCAAAGTCCACACAATTAATTCTCTGCTAGCTTGTGACTCCGTCCAGTCTAGTAGGAGCTAGTAATATTAATGATTCTGCTGAATCCATATATGCACGCGCATGGTGTACTAATCAATTAATCAGCACGACACATGCATGCCGCTGCAACCAAAATTACCATGCTACGTACTCCTAGATGGGTATGTATATAGAAAAGTCTCCTGCATTCCGGGCCTTATGAGTTCAATTAAATCGCTCGATGTGAAGTGAACTAAACGTTTTGGAACATGGAACGAAGTGGAAGTAGCAAGCTAGCGTTACCTGACGGGTGCCTCTGAATATGACCTGACGGCCGCGCATTCATTCACTCCCTTGTGACTTGTGAGGACTATCGATCGGCCATCGATAGTATTCGATATATGCATGGAAGCTTCCGATCGATCGATCGATAGATATATATATGGTCAAATTCGTTTTCAGATGGGATACATCGTAATTGGAATATATGGGATGGTGCATGCACAGGAGCACGGATAAGAATACATCCACGTACACTACACACAGATGGTGCTAGTCGGCTATATTATGGATCGAGTACGTCTATATATTTATACCTGGTATTAATGTAATTTTACGTACGTAATTACCAAGCTGCTTTGTTTGCTCAGTGAATTCCATTACTCCCTCGATCGATCGATGTACAGCAGCAGAAGTTAATTAGCTAGAGACATATATATATGCATGCACGCATGCACGTACGCACGAGAGAAAGAAAGACACAGGGGGACGTGACGTCGGTACAAGTGAGAACACATATATGCTGAATCTCTCTGTCTACGTATATACTAATACTCCTCCTTTAAAGCGTGCATTTATTCAAAAAAAATTGAACATTTGTAACTATTAAAAAGATGGAAAGCGTCAGTGCATTGCCCACCATGCATCGATCTTCATCAGTTTAGTTTTCGGGTGAACCGGTCGGTTCATGCAGTTTAATAATAATTAAGCTAAAAACATCTATGGTTAGTGTTATGAATGTGATATATAGTTGATTTCGTATTTGAAAATACATTCATAATATGTTTATTTTGCAGTTATTGATGATATCTTGCGAAAGAATTTGATGTTCAAAGTTCGATCTATGCCAGAGACCGTATCAAAAAAATATGCGTCTTATATTTTTGAAATGGAGGGAGTATATCATTCCATTCCATTCCATCATATTATTATTATTATTATTATTATTATTATTATTATTATTATTATTATTATTATTATTATTATTATTATTATTATTATTATTATTATTATTATTATTATTATTATTATTATTATTATTATTATTATTATTATTATTATTATTATTATTATTATTATTATTATTATTATTATTATTATTATTATTATTATTATTATTATTATTATTATTATTATTATTATTATTATTATTATTATTATTATTATTATTATTATTATTATTATTATTATTATTATTATTATTATTATTATTATTATTATTATTATTATTATTATTATTATTATTATTATTATTATTATTATTATTATTATTATTATTATTATTATTATTATTATTATTATTATTATTATTATTATTATTATTATTATTATTATTATTATTATTATTATTATTATTATTATTATTATTATTATTATTATTATTATTATTATTATTATTATTATTATTATTATTATTATTATTATTATTATTATTATTATTATTATTATTATTATTATTATTATTATTATTATTATTATTATTATTATTATTATTATTATTATTATTATTATTATTATTATTATTATTATTATTATTATTATTATTATTATTATTATTATTATTATTATTATTATTATTATTATTATTATTATTATTATTATTATTATTATTATTATTATTATTATTATTATTATTATTATTATTATTATTATTATTATTATTATTATTATTATTATTATTATTATTATTATTATTATTATTATTATTATTATTATTATTATTATTATTATTATTATTATTATTATTATTATTATTATTATTATTATTATTATTATTATTATTATTATTATTATTATTATTATTATTATTATTATTATTATTATTATTATTATTATTATTATTATTATTATTATTATTATTATTATTATTATTATTATTATTATTATTATTATTATTATTATTATTATTATTATTATTATTATTATTATTATTATTATTATTATTATTATTATTATTATTATTATTATTATTATTATTATTATTATTATTATTATTATTATTATTATTATTATTATTATTATTATTATTATTATTATTATTATTATTATTATTATTATTATTATTATTATTATTATTATTATTATTATTATTATTATTATTATTATTATTATTATTATTATTATTATTATTATTATTATTATTATTATTATTATTATTATTATTATTATTATTATTATTATTATTATTATTATTATTATTATTATTATTATTATTATTATTATTATTATTATTATTATTATTATTATTATTATTATTATTATTATTATTATTATTATTATTATTATTATTATTATTATTATTATTATTATTATTATTATTATTATTATTATTATTATTATTATTATTATTATTATTATTATTATTATTATTATTATTATTATTATTATTATTATTATTATTATTATTATTATTATTATTATTATTATTATTATTATTATTATTATTATTATTATTATTATTATTATTATTATTATTATTATTATTATTATTATTATTATTATTATTATTATTATTATTATTATTATTATTATTATTATTATTATTATTATTATTATTATTATTATTATTATTATTATTATTATTATTATTATTATTATTATTATTATTATTATTATTATTATTATTATTATTATTATTATTATTATTATTATTATTATTATTATTATTATTATTATTATTATTATTATTATTATTATTATTATTATTATTATTATTATTATTATTATTATTATTATTATTATTATTATTATTATTATTATTATTATTATTATTATTATTATTATTATTATTATTATTATTATTATTATTATTATTATTATTATTATTATTATTATTATTATTATTATTATTATTATTATTATTATTATTATTATTATTATTATTATTATTATTATTATTATTATTATTATTATTATTATTATTATTATTATTATTATTATTATTATTATTATTATTATTATTATTATTATTATTATTATTATTATTATTATTATTATTATTATTATTATTATTATTATTATTATTATTATTATTATTATTATTATTATTATTATTATTATTATTATTATTATTATTATTATTATTATTATTATTATTATTATTATTATTATTATTATTATTATTATTATTATTATTATTATTATTATTATTATTATTATTATTATTATTATTATTATTATTATTATTATTATTATTATTATTATTATTATTATTATTATTATTATTATTATTATTATTATTATTATTATTATTATTATTATTATTATTATTATTATTATTATTATTATTATTATTATTATTATTATTATTATTATTATTATTATTATTATTATTATTATTATTATTATTATTATTATTATTATTATTATTATTATTATTATTATTATTATTATTATTATTATTATTATTATTATTATTATTATTATTATTATTATTATTATTATTATTATTATTATTATTATTATTATTATTATTATTATTATTATTATTATTATTATTATTATTATTATTATTATTATTATTATTATTATTATTATTATTATTATTATTATTATTATTATTATTATTATTATTATTATTATTATTATTATTATTATTATTATTATTATTATTATTATTATTATTATTATTATTATTATTATTATTATTATTATTATTATTATTATTATTATTATTATTATTATTATTATTATTATTATTATTATTATTATTATTATTATTATTATTATTATTATTATTATTATTATTATTATTATTATTATTATTATTATTATTATTATTATTATTATTATTATTATTATTATTATTATTATTATTATTATTATTATTATTATTATTATTATTATTATTATTATTATTATTATTATTATTATTATTATTATTATTATTATTATTATTATTATTATTATTATTATTATTATTATTATTATTATTATTATTATTATTATTATTATTATTATTATTATTATTATTATTATTATTATTATTATTATTATTATTATTATTATTATTATTATTATTATTATTATTATTATTATTATTATTATTATTATTATTATTATTATTATTATTATTATTGGGGGGGGGGGGGGTGGGGGGTGCGTAGGAGCTGTGGCGGCTGCAGCGTATTTTTTGCTTTTGAGTGAACACCTTATGCCCTAATCTCCTTAAGTCCTGGATGCCCAAGATTTGTGTAGTCGGCCCAACAAGCCGACTACACAAATACGTTGTCTAGTCGGCATAAGGAAGGCGGAGGATAATAATCTCAATTATGTCGTCAGCAGTCATAAAATCGACCACAAAACATATTTTTGTAGTCGGCATAGAAGAGGCCGAAGAAAATATTTGACTTTATGTAGTCGGGCATCAGAAACCGACTACAAAATATAGCTGTGTAGTCAGCCTCTTATATTCCGAGGACAAAACGTTTGTTTGTGTAGTCAGCATCTTTCACGGCCGATGACACAAGTACACCCCCACCGTTCCAACCTATATCGATCAATGTATTACATCGTCTCTTTGCACGTTAACTTCATAAATGATGTTTACTAATATATAGCAAACTTAAAGTTTCAATGCGCATACACATGGAGGTTATTTAACACCTGTGCATAGCACGTCTAACTAAATCGCTAAGTAGTACAACCGATTATCGAGATCCCTGCCAGTGCTATTTGGCATGTTAACTTCGTGACAATCGTGCAATTATACTTACATCAAAATTATAGCAACCATAGAGTAATCCGTTAATTTCTGGATTTTTTTACTGGTAAAAAAATTATTTGTACACGATTTAAACAAATAAAAAGATAAGAGCAGGAAAGTATTTGTGTAGTCGGCCTTACAGAAACAGACTACACAAGTGGCCTATGTGGTCTGTTTAGGCTATGGCCGACGACACAACGCTCCCAAACAAATTTGTGCCAGCTCATATCGATATTATATTTAAGCTGATAAGATACGAAAAAAAGGTTCAAAACTATTTTAAAACACTTTCATGGGGATGGATAAAAGGCCTTGAAAATACAATGTCCTCGGCCAAAATGATGCCGACAACACAATTACACTTGGCCCAGCTGCTGGCAATGGCGATTTTTCTGAAAGGTGGGCCCTGATGAGGCTTGTATCGTCAGTCAAAACGAATTCGACGACAAGACGCCAAGATATATACTTTCGACTTGTGGAGTCCACCTTATTTGAACCGTTAACACGCCGTCTGGTTGGCCAAGTTGTGTCGTCGGCATTTGTTGGCCGACTAGAAAAAGGCATCACTGTGTCCTCAGGACTGCAAGGATGACTACACAAGCCCTACTTGCCAGTGGATGAACAGCGTGCATATATTTGTGTGGTCGGCTGTTAGGACGACTGACGACACTAAGCCATGTGCTGTCGTCAGGTCCTTTGCCGACAACAAAAATTAAAATGGCCGACCAAAAAAAGTTCGTTTCTTCTACATCAGAGCCATTGCAAAGCAGCTGATTTAGTTTGTGCTTCATTTCTAGCTAATCAAATAGTAAAAAAGTTCTAAACAAATAAAGCAGGAGTGTCAGTGTGATGCACGCACATACACCCATATATGCCTAATTAAAGATCACTTCTCCACTAATCACGGATGTTTTGACCTACTAGCTACTTAATAATAATATATTCCCGGCCACTATATATACACTCCGCTACACTACTAGGCATGCAATTTTATTTATTCTGCTTCCGAGGAAGCACTCCAGCTGCTTCGTGGGTCGATGTATGGATCTCATTAGCTAGCTAATTTATGACTCAACTGATTGGTCAGTTAATAGGAGTATTATTATCGATTGATAGACATAGTACTAGTAGAAGGAGTACTTTTTGGAGCGAGCAACGAATTGAATGCGATATCTCCTTCCGTCGTATAACCTACGTACCTGCCGCTTAACTATATATATACTCCATTCTAGTGGGTCAGAAGCACATTGACTTTTAATTTCATCATTTCATGGGGGAGGCGAGAGGCAACGGTGGAGTATATACATCGAGATGAATCTATGATGCATCCATGCAGCTTCCCGCCGCTGCTTTCCTGGAACACTCCTTGCCCCGGCCCCGCGCAGGTCCAATTCACCACCATTCAGCAGCAGCCACCCTAGTTATTTATATATTTATATGTACGTACAGATATATTATTCATCGATCAAAATTGATTTTACAAAACCAAAAATAGAGACGCAGACATATACATATACGTACAGTCGGTTCTCCAGTAATTAAGGGAAAAGGTTAATTTGCTGAATGCCAAAAGGGTTACTGCATACCAGTATATCAATATCCTTGGTAGCTAGCTAGTGTGAACCGTATGATACGAATTGTCTGTTCAAGCCTCAACTCGATTGGACAAGAACTAAAATTGACATGGCTTTCGATCAGAACGTTGGATTTACCAAAACTTTCAAACCCGCACTTCCAAAATTAAGGTCTAAGTACTTTCATCGATACCTAGCTACCTATACAATCTCATCCATTGTTGCCCCGCCCTATGTCCTTAAGCAAATCGATAAGATCAAAAGTGCTTGGCTCTGAAGAGGAACAAATTTCACAGCAAGCGCTCACTATCGGTTAAGTTGGAAGACTGTTTGTTCGCCTATTGAGAATGGTGGGTTAGGTGTTCTAAACCTAGAAAATTTTGCGCGTCCTCTTCAACTTCGATGCTCTGGATTAGCAAGACTGCTAATTTCAGACCCTGGTTTGGTTCTGCCTCTCCCTGCAACCGTTGTGACACCCATTTTTTTCTAAATGGCCACCACTATCATTATTGGCGATGGCACCCTTTCATCCTTTCCGTTGTTATTCGCTGCTTACCAGAAAAACTGATCTGTCGCCAATGCTTTGTTTAACGATAATTGGCTAGCAGACCTTCGGCCTCACTTCACGGCGTCCTTGCTCCCATACTTCATCCCGTTCTGGCAACGGGTCTCTCAAACTCAGCTAACGCTGAACACCCCAGAAGGGTTTTGAACTTGTTACAGGTTACACCAGGCGGGGTGCCCCTTATTTATATAGGAGCAAGGGTACGAGTCCGACTCTAACACGACCCTCCCCTTTCTATTACAATACAAAGTTCATGTAAACTACTCGTACACATATTCGATACTCGTACACAACGTCCACCTCTAGGTGGTGGCGGGTGCAAAACTTGAAAATTAGCGTTTTAGCATCCCGAGGTCTCTGAACACCCTGTAAGCTATAAATAACTATTTTTCTTCACTTGAATAGATGATAACTTTTTTTTTTACTAAAAAAATAAAATATAACTAAATCTAATTCAATCATGAATTGAAAATTTTTTAGTTATTTTAGAGCATCTCCAATGGTGCCATGTCAGCTAGCTATAAGACTTCCAACTTAGCTTTTTGCTTATGTGGAGAAGAGAAGAAGAGTTTGCTAGCTACTACTCCCTCCGTTCCAAAATATAGGGCGTATTTTGACTTCACAAAAGCCTTTAAAGCTAGAGTTTGACTGTTAGATTCCTCTATTATATATTATGAATTGTTACAATATAATATTGTATCAAAAATCGCTTTGAAATATGAATAATTTGGTACAGCTTTGGTATACTAACGATGCATATTATTTGATTTATTTATGGTTAATATTTACTAAGTTTAACTTTTCTCCGATCAAAATATGCTTTATATTTTGGAACGGAGGGAGCATCTTACAGCCAGGCTATAGCTGATTCCAAGACATTTGCGCGCCATCTATTGCATATGGGACCACATTTAATCTTATAGACAATGTTATAGCTAGTCCATTGAAGAGGTTGTCTATATGCTAACTATAGATGATATGTCCACTTCTTATAGCTACACCGTTGGAGATGCTCTTATGAGAAACGATTACACTAGAATGATCGGGGAGGATAGTAAGAAACACAGAATAGTCCATTCGTTGAAACAAAAGCTCGTTGGTCCAAGTATCCATATGAATACTGTAGCCTACCTGTCCGACAATCTAGCTAGCTATATACTCCTACTTTAGGTGCTTATTATTTCTGGTGCACATTAATTTATATGTATTATGTATATATTTGCTGCCACAGGCATGCTTCCTGGACGGAGCGCTCGCCAATTAATAAATCCAAGTCATCCATGTCACGCATGTCGTCACTGCATTATTATTTATTGGCTGGATATAGCGTTGAGTTTTGATTTCTTATTTAATCAGCCACACTTTTAACAATATTTTAGTAACGCCCTTTCGGGCAACTTACAACTTTGATGGTGCCGTGGTCTGTGGGCCATTTAATCTTACCGTCATGATATATGGCACATATAGAGTATTTAATTACAGGATGATTTAGATGAATGCCATCGTAAAATTTGAACTTTTAAAATTTGATATTCATGTGTCAATGACTAAGCTAGTGAGACACAAAGTATACGAATGTGGGGTGGCTACTGTTTTTTTTAATAAAGGATCACTGGGGTGATGCATGGATTCGATGCCACGTGGCTGTTACATTACACCGTAAGCATGAGACTCGGTTTTCATCGCTCTTTAAAAGCTTTTTGACCTAATAACCATTTTCAACACACGTACGCACGAAAGTAGGAGGAGTAAATATTACCGGGGAGAGGGGGGTAAAACCGTAAAAGTGGAGCGTGGGGCCGGGTAAAAGGGCCTGTCAGTGAGCAGTGAGCAGTGAGCAGGAGGAGGATGAGCTTGTCGTATGCAGCCGCCCTACGTCATCGTCACGTGCAGGTGCCCCCCAAAAAAAGAAGAGAGACCTCCATTTCCATTTCGGCTTTCACTGTCGAGCATGTGGGCCCACGGGAGGTCCACGTCAGATGCCATCCGGGCGCACCTTGGACTAGTCAAATCTATCCACAGCAGAGGCACAATCAGAGGCAGAGTAAAGGCTATAAAGAGCAGAGGCTGGGATGTCGTTGCCCCGCATCGCCATTCGTCTTCTTCCTCTTCTTCCTCCTGGGCTCCTGGCTCCTGCTCCTCCCGCGGCTGCAGCCATGGCCTACCCTTACACCCCCGCCGCCGAGGACATGCGCATCCTCAACGCCCTCCTCCTCGACCTCGAGGTCGACATGGACACCCGCATGGGCTCCTCCTCCTCCGACTCCTCCTCCTCGACGTCGTCAACTTCCTCTGGCTCCGGCTACCATCACCTGGAGCCCTCCAAGCGCCGCCCGCCGCAGCCGCCGCCCGCCGTGAAGGGCTTCATCGGCGTGCGGAAGCGGCCGTGGGGCAAGTTCGCGGCGGAGATCCGGGACTCCACGCGCAAGGGCGCCCGCGTGTGGCTGGGCACCTTCGACACCCCCGAGGCGGCGGCCATGGCCTACGACCAGGCCGCCTTCTCCGTGCGCGGGCCCGCCGCCGTCCTCAACTTCCCCGCCCACCGCGTCCAGGAGTCCCTCCGCGCGCTCGCGCTCGCCCAACAAGGGGGCTCCCCCGTCCTCGCCCTCAAGAGCCGCCACTCCATACGCAAGAGGTCGCCCAACAAGAAGAAGCTCGCCGCCGCAGCCGCAGCAGCAGCGCCCATGCCCGCGCCGCCGCTCCCCGCCAGCGCCGTCGTGGAGCTGGAGGACCTGGGCGCCGACTACTTGGAGGAGCTCCTCAGGATGTCGGAGCCGGAGGCGTCGCGATCGCCCATCGCCATGGACATTGCCGCCACCTTCAATTCACTTGCTCCATACCGCTAGCTCAATTATTACCTTGCCATGAATTTTGTACTACGTATGCGTATGCGTATACCTATACGTCTACGTAATACGTATACGCATGTATGTTATGTATGTACGTAATATAGGTAGGTAGCTAGGTGTAGCTCTGGATGAGCTAGGCAGCCAGGCTGAGGCATGCATGTATGGAGTATCCCTCGATACCATCCAATTCCAGCTTCCAATTAAGCGCAAGCGCAGTTACTCCATAATTAAGCCAATTATAATTCCACCGGCCATCGCCTTCTACTGTCGCAGAGGCACCTGCACTGCGCTGCACACATAATACTACGACTACGTTTTTCAATTAAATTTCTAAACTTTTTTTATAAAATTCAAACAGTACTGTTCAAATTGCATGAAATAAATTTCATAATTCTTCTAAAATCGAGGGCAACCCATTTTAAATACTTTTTATTTTTTCACATTTTCTATACGAAACTTGACACATGTGTTAATCAACCATTGAATAACATACTAATGAAACCTAGTAACTGCCCCGTGCACATGGAGAGCCCCCTCGGTCATGATGATGTCATGTGAACCTATTGAACTTTGAAAATATGATATTGAAACTTGAGAAATGTACTATTGAAACTGGAAAAATAACTAATGATACTTGTTTTCAAAAGTAATGAAATTTGGTATATTATTGATGAACCTTACGAATAAGCTATCCAAACTTGAAAAATAATTCATGAAACTTGAAATATACCTATGGAAACTTGAAAATAATTTATAAAAGGAAAAAGTCTACTTAACCCCTGACGTATTGAGTCAGGTGCACATAACCTCCTGACTTCGAAAACCAGGTATTCTGTCACCCGAAAGATTTAAACCGGTGCAAATAACCACATGTGGACGGTTTTAAGGGTGGTTTTGCCACATAAACCGGACATGTGGGCTGTTTTGTCCACGTAGACTATGACGTAGCACTCGAATTATAAAACATCAAATAAATTAAAAAATGATGGGCACATCCATCAGCCACTCAATTCCCTTCTTCTACCCCCTCTCTCTCCCCCCACCTCTACCTCTCTCCCTACGCGTGCCCATGGTGGGCGGTGGCTCACGCCATCGCCGGAGGATGCGGTGGTGTGCGCCCGCGCTGGCGCGGAAGCGACAAGGTGCGGGCGGCACAGCGAGCGGTGGACGGACAGGAGGTGTAGGGGCGACCAGTGGCGAGCGCGGATGGACGCACGACAGATGATGAGAACATGTTCGTCAAGGATACGTCCAACGCTACATCAAGATGGCTTCATCGACCTTCATCTTGGCCATGTAGCAATTGGCCGCTTTGTCGGTTTCTGGACATGGTGGCACCAACACATCCAGCAACTAGGCCGCCACCTTGGCCGCCTTCGATACGTGATGTCATATTAAAGAAAGTGTATCTCCATATCTACTATATCTACAACTCCTGCATGTCAAGTCGGTCAAAGGAAGACATGATGAGGACATCACTTCTCTTGATACAACCACGCCTACACCAACTCATCAACAAGCTGATCCCATGGCATTCCAAGGACCGATGACTCGAGCTCGCGCACAACAACTGAATCACCAGAAACCATGGAGACATTGGGCCAAAGATGAAGTTCAAGTCAGATTTCGTGGAGAAGGTCCAGTTCGAGTCCAGTTCGGCCTCACCGACAGCACTGACTTTAAAAGGCCGTATTTTTTTATTCTGGAGGTTGCTGGAGGTCCACGAGTACTCGTTGGAAAGATGTCGGAGTCTACTTTCCCACGGATCCGGCCTCACCTCTGAATTTCTACGGAGTCTTTCCAACTAGTTTTACTTGTAATACAAGAATACAATGTATCTAGCCACATTTACTGTAGCAACTACGGCGCGTACTGTAGCAGCACTGTAATAGGTCGGTTACTGTAGCAGCACTGTAGCAAACCGACCTAAATGGCCTATAAATAGATAGCCACTCCTCATATGTAACTTGGGTTTTGTTTACTTATGTTTTAGCCTTTGCTACATACCGGTATTCGCGCGTGTTGGTTAGACCGCCTGTTTTATCATTACAGAACCCCACCGTTTGTGATACTTTCAAATCTGATCTTAATTCATATTTGCCAATTGAGTTGATTGTTAATCTTGTTCTTGCTAGTTCTTCGATCGCTTGCAGGATCAAGGACCTTCGTGGTCAGGTTGATCGCGCTCCGGCGAGGTCAATAACCATCTAGATTTGGTGTAACGGTTGCTAAGGCGCAACGTCCTGGGCGGTTGTAGTCGGGCCGTCAATATCGACTCCTACCAGATCGTAGTTATCCTCCTCTCATCGAAAGATCGGGACCCCTGTGTATTTATGCGTACATCCATGTACAAAATTGATCTGTTAATAAAAACAATTATTTGCATGTTATTGCACCCGTTAGTTAATCTATATCTACATATATCTTGATTTTCTATTACTTATTTTTTCTTGTTCGTGTTTCATGAAATGATCCACGTCAATATCAACCGAATGAGACAACCAATGCAATAAGGAATGCTCCTATAACTGCTACATATAAACATAGACAAATAGAAAAGATTGCACGTGTCCTTAATGTTAACTTTTTTCTACAAATTGTTGATATCAGCATTGCTCCAACGTGCTGTGCATGTGCACGCTTGCTAGTATATGTTTATTTTCAGTCTATACTTGATTAATTTTTCCTGGTTCCATTTGGGCATAGGGTTTGATATCGATTCACAATTTTTTTCCTCGATCAATAAAAGCTTTAGAGCATCCCCAGCAGGGCCCCTAAATTTTCCTCCATCGCTACAGTAATCGCTACAGTAATCGCTACAGTGCTTCCTGCTGCTCACATGGGCCAAATTCCCTCCTAATGCATTTGAAAAATTTTGAAATAGAGGCCATTTTAGGGGGTGTGATGGGGATGCTCTTAGGGATTGGCCATGAGCTAATTTAGGAATTAGGATATACATACATATATGCCCACATGCATGCGTATGTACATGTATGATTTGAATTTTAAGACCATGCAGGAATACGTTAATGGACTAGCTAGCTAGTCCCAAGCCCTAATAATATCCTGGAGGACGACGACTGGCCATGTCGTACTCCCAGCGGTGACTTTCGCCCTTCAAGACTTCATGCGGCTGATTCACAGGTTAAGACCAAAATACCCCCATAAATAATGAACGGATGGAACTAAAATTATTTATACCCTCTTCCGTCGTTTAAATGCTTCCAAAGAAGTTAATTAATGGTCTTTCCCATCGTTTTTTCTTAGATTTCGAATTTTCATGTGGGCATAATTAACGGCTGCGGGCAAATACGATCTGCTGGAGCCCGCTACGATCCGGCCCATCTTATGGCACACAGCGATCCGGCCCCAGACCAACACAGTTTTATAGTCTAGTGGGTTAAGTGGACGAAGGCACATAGTTTAGAGTGTAATATAGACTTTTTCCTATATAATTTGATAGTTACCGATCTCATTGAAATAAATGCATGCACGTTATTTTAGAATTAAGATCGACGGGAGTCAATGAGTAGTCTCGCATGTAGCAATCAATCAGAATCGGAATCAGAATAGCAATAGTATTTATGAGGACAACTGCTAATCAGCTAGGGAAGGAGAATTAAAGTTGCGAGCTTATGAAGTTTAATTTGAGCAGCTAATAATCTGAGATGGGGAAGGGAAGGGATTATTGTGAAAAATATCTGAGCAGGGGTACCGGCTGGGTTCCTAGCTAGATGAATCATGGACAGGATTTGCTGGACGCAGATGCAGTGCAAGTTGCTTCTCCTCGTCGGCCGTTGCCAGCGTATAAGTGATGGACAAGTACAAACAAGGCTTATTCGCATCGATCGATCAATAGATCACTATCAGAGCTATGGATCCGCCCAGCTTCGCCCAGCTTATATCATCCATAGCCACCAGATCATCATATAATTGGTTTCTAATCCTTTTGATCTTTTTCTTTCACCGGTAAAATCGTCAGAAACATTGGCCATATATGTAATGGAATTGTAAATGTAATGCCCGCCATACAAAATTAATTGCAAGCTCTGGCGTGTTGTGGGCCTGTCAAGTAAATTCCTAATGCCAATAAACATAGTCCGATTACAATTAATGTAGGTTGAACATAGTCCTATTACAATTTGTTGGGTTTAGTCTCACATCGGTTATTGGTGATGGGGGAGCACAACTTAAAAGGTGAAGGCACCCCTCTCCTACTAGACTAGTTTTTTGGGCTGAGTTGGCCCAGAACCTAGATTGTGCTTTCAGTTGGGCCAATACGTGTGGGGACATGGGCCCGAGACTGGGTGTTGGTCTCGGGGGGAGACAGATCGCTATGAGCCATGAGATGGGCTGGATCACAGTGGGCTCCAACAAGTGGTATCAGAGCCATGGTCGGTAACCCGAAACGTCTTCATAAGATCGCACGGTGTAAGGCTGATGGTCCGATGTGTGATGTGGAAGATTGTTGGGTTTAGTCCTACATCAGTTATTGGTGATGGGGGAGCACAACTTAAAAGGTGGAGGCACCCCTCTCCTACCAGACCTGGGTTGTGCTTCCAGTTGGGCCAATATGTGTGGGGACCTGGTCCCGAGACCAGGTGTTGGTCTCGGGGGGGAGCCGGATCGCTGGCGGGCCATGAGATGGCAGGATCACAGCGGGCTCCAACAAGTATTATGAAGTCGTTGTCTTGGTGTCTTGAAGTCGTTCCAACATCTTGCGCGAACCTATTCACCCGGACTTTGGTTACATCCTTCTTTTGGATATTTGTTTGACTGCCCTTAAATCTACACATCTAGATCCAATATTTGAATCCTCGAGTAGGCTTCCCAGCCCGCCACCGCACACCACGTCATCCGTGCACGGCTAAACATGCCGCACCCTGACTATCCCCATCCACAACACAGCTTCGCCCTAAGTGTCGTGATGCAGCGCCTCCTTTGCAAATCCTGTCGCATCACTGCTCCCGCCGTTCTGATCTATCCGGCGTCCATCCACGCTTGCCGGTCTGATCGTGAACGCCGAGGTCGTCGCCATCGCCTGCCGACCTCGTCGGCTACTTTGTCAGCCTCCGATCACCTGGCCTTGGTAGATCTCCGCTAACGGTAGCCCATCGAACGGTTCGAGCCTCCTGCCCGAAGTATCCGACACCACCGATCGAATCGTCGATTGTCGCCATGCTCCACCTTGCGCCGATAGGGCGTTTTCCGCGGCGCCCGTGTATGCATAAACCTCGTGTCTACCCCTAGATCTTCCGCATGGCCAACCTCGCCAACCAAGCTCTGATACCACTTTGTTAGGATATGCGTCGATGCAAGATCACGAACGACACCAGGAGACACGATGTTTGGTAACGCAGTTCGGCTTTCGCCTACATCTGCGGGGCTCTGATTATGGACGCTCCTCCTCAAGCCATAATATCGCAGCACACAGGCTAACCAGGTCATGGACACATGCCGGCTGCAGACCTCCTCTCTTGCCTATGCTACTATTATGAAGTCGTTGTCTTGATTACACCAGGGCTGCCTCCCTTTATATAGTGGGGGCCTAGATAGAGTCCGACTCTAACACTAACCAACCCTGCCTATTACAACACAGAGTCCTTGTAACCTACCCGTACACATATTCGACACAATACCTAACACAAACATTAATTGTGTTAGGTATTGTGTTGAATATGTGTACGGATAGGTTACATGGATTCTGTCTTGTAATAGGCAGGGCTAGTTTAGAGTTAGAGTCGGACTTTAGCCAGATCTCCACTATATAAAGGGAGGCAGCTCTGGTGTAACCAAGTAAACTATTTCATAATAGTAGCATAAGTAAGAGGAGGTAAGCGGCCGGCATGTGGTCGTGACCTGGTTAACCGGTGTGCTGCGGTATTATGGATTGGGGAGGAGCGCCCATAATTAGAGCCCCGCAGACGTAGGCGAAAGTCGAACTGCGTTACCAAACATCGTGTCTCCTAGTGTCGTTCGTGATCTTGCATCGACGTATATCCTAACAAGTGTTCTTAGAGAAATGCTTTGATTGAATCCGAAAATCACACGATCGTATTCCATAGGAAAAACTGGGTTGGTTAGATGGGCATGAAGCATATAAATATATCCACTGTAGTGCCTACGGCGCCCCCGTCTCGATCGGTGAAAAGAATTGATATGATACGAGGAATACAATGTTGCTCTTGCTGCATGCATGCTCACACCGCAGCCACCCTCCTCTTTTCACACGTACCCTATCAATTGAGCTGCTTGCTGATCATCCCATCTATTTGTGCTTAATTATATATCACCGGTGAAAGGGAAAGCACATGGACAGGGGAGCAAGCGTCTCGATCAGCCGAGTTTACATATCGATATTCAGCTAGCTAGCTCATGTTCATGGGATATGGGATGATCCAACCACGACCAGGTACGTCCTAGCTAGCAATTATTTTATTAGTTCTTTGGGCTATTGTTTCGGTAGCTCGATCCAAAATCGCGTTTCCATTGGATTAAGGGCGTATATTTATATATAGATTTTTTGAGGCTACCAGGAGCCTGGAGTGGAGCCACTTGTATTGGCCACTCATTTCAATAACATCAAATCAAACACCACAAAGTCAAGACGCTTCACAAGTTTGACTCGTAAATAGAATCAAGGCGAGGTTACGGTGAAGTCAGACGATTAGACCGGGAAGGCGAGGTCAAATGCCGTCGATCTTCCATGCCAAAAATCAAACACCCATGAATCTCCTACTCTTTCTTCTTTCTTGGGTCAAAATGTCAAATGGGGTGATACATACATTAATACAAATGCTAATATAAACATGATATGACGGGCTCGGGCTGACTAAATCAGCGGACAATTATATTACGACTAAATAAAAAGTAGCAATCTGGCATATGGGCCAGCAATAAATATATGGCCGGCCCACTCCATTAACATCCGCACGCTGGGCCAGACCGCAGCCCTCCGCAAATCTTCCGGCTATGAGAGCAAGAAGGCCGTCGCCCAAACACTAAAAGGATCATGCATGAGCATGATTGCAGTAAAGCAAACTCAGGATGCAATGCGTACTTGTACTGCAAACCACTTTGAAACTTGAGAGGATGTGTATGGATGAGCAATGGTTGGGCTAAGCTATTGAGTGGGCCGGCCGGACACAGAAATCACATCCCACAGATTATGTTTGTAAGCTTGCGGTTACGGCGGTCCCGAGCTATCGATGAGGAGGGAAGAATAACTTCGATTTGTTAAGAGTTCATGTTGACGGCCTGACTACAATCGTCCATGACATTGCGTCTTAACGACTGATATATACACCAACTCCAAAGAGGTTATTGACATTGTCGAAGCACAATCAACCTAACCATGAAGTCTTTGTCCCTGGAAGCATTCGAAGAACTAAGAAGAACAAATATGAACAATCTGATCACACAAGATTATGGGGATCTGAAAACGAGTAAAGCAAACAGTCTAATCAACACACACGATTACAAGAAAATTAGCAAATGCTAAAATTTAGTCTATCATAACCGAAACCCAAACCAATGGGAAGTTGAGGTCGGCCAAAACCCTAGGGTGGCCGAATGCAACAAAATTACACGGCCCACTTTGACTCGGAATGAAAAGGTGGCCCTGAGCATTTCGCGGATTGTTGTTGATTGAGAAGGAATTTGGAGATGAGGTTGGATCTGTTTGAAAGAGGCTGAGAAATCATTTTTGTCATGTGTTCGTGGGTCCCGAGTATCCTACTAGAACAGAAGTTATAACCGTCTGAAGTTAGCGCATTCAAACGGTGGACAGGTTGACAGCAAAGGGTTGGGCACATTGTGCCTTTGGAAAAGAGTTGAGAGATGGACAAAAACAAATTTACGGACTCCATCTAATGGTCAGTCAGTCAACGGCCTTGTGGCTTAACAATCAAAGAAGGGATAAGCATTAATTATGCTGTTTGTTCTTTGGCATATTTGGTTAGAATGGAGAAGGATTTTGTATGCAGCTTATGAACCAGTTGAGGTCGGGTGCAATAGAGCGTCAGTCCACGGTGGTTTTGGGTTCCATTTTGTTGGGGGCTAGGTGACTTTTCTGTTCTCAGTCCCTTCTTCTATTTTTTTACCTTCGCTTAGCCCTCTTGCTGATTGTACGTTTTCTTCCTCTAATGAAACATGACGCGTGATGTTTTTAAAATAAAAGTTAGCACTGTCAGGCAAGGATTTAAATAACCCGCTGTAGCTCCGCTATATAAAACGCTACCCTAAGTACCAAAATTCTGCGAACACGGCTATGCCCACAATAGCCGCTAAATTGGACGTTATTTTCATAACCGCTATAGTTCCGCAATGCTACTTTTTAAAGTTTCCTTTGAAAATCCAACCATAAGTTAAATGTATAGTTATGCCCTCATTCATTCTTACATCATTGAACCTTACATGATGATACCGTTGATATAAAATAATAAATGATCGCTTGGTCAAGTTCAAGTTTCTCAATAATTAACATGTAGAATAATATATCACGGTAATCTACTCTACATATTAATTTTGGTCATATAGACATCCATTAGACTACAAGTATTGCTAAAATAATATGTACGTACCTTATTTAGTTGGATTTGGCTAATATTATACAATATTTCATATTTTATATAATTTTTATATTAAAACGCTAAATACAATAGCTTCCGCGATAGCCCGCTATAGCTTTTATATATTTTCTTGGACCTCACCGCGAAACCGCAAAAAATGCAATTTAAACCCTTGCCGTCAGGACAACCAAATCTAAGTCGAATTGAAAATATGAACCAATTTGTTTTGCATATCCCCGATGACCTAGATAGTATTATTAGGTGATACTGGATATTGAAAAGCTTACCTTCTAATCTTTTCGTGAAGTAATAGAACGTTTCAACAAAGTTCATATGTGACCAGGGAGCCTGTTTAAAGTAGACAGCCGAACCAGACTTGTGGACGAGTTGAGCTTTCTCTTGTGCTAGCCTTGGAGCGACATGACCTGTATGACCTGAATATGTTAAGGTAGTGGAGATACCCTTTTTTTAAAGACATTTTCATGTAGTGGAGGTTGTCAAGGTGCCGAGCGAACATATGGTTGCGATGATGCTTCATTTGGACGACGAGCATGCCATCTATGTGTATGTCAAGGCCAAGGTGGTGGTCGATGAAACTACGTAGCCGTAGACGATGTAGTAAGTGCAAATAAAGCAGATGAAGCTGTGAATTCTCAAGAACTTTTTGCATACGTATAGTCAAAGATGAAGTCATCAACTTCAAGCTCAATGACGACCGCCATGACGACGTCGCTAATGACAAGCTCGATGGCGGTCGTGCCAACCATGTTGATATAGCGTCGGTCAAATCTTTGATGGGTATGGTCACATCATACCCCTTTTTTGAAAGTGAGTTGTCCACAACTAAATCCTACCACTCCAAAAATTTAGGTACAACGAAAGGCAAAGAAGCAAGCATATCCTCTAGTTGATAACATTATTGCATGATAAAAAATCCAAACAAGTGTTAAACTTGGTTCACTATTTACTCTCCTTTAATATTTTTTACCAAAATCTTGAAAAATAATTGGACGTGGATGGGCCCGGTTAACATAAATGGGGACCCACGGGCTCACGATCGACATGTGGCTGTAACCCTGCTAGCCAGTATGTTGTGTTGTTGGGAAAGGGCGTCCATAATCATTGACACACAGATGTAGGTGAGCGTCGAATTGTGTTACCAAATATCGTGACTCTGTTTGTCGTTCAGATCTCACATTGACATCATGTTGTTTTAATTAGTGGTACGTATCTGAGCTTCACGTCTAAAACTCAGAACATCTTCAGAGTCGCACGGTCGTCGAGTCCAATCACCCCATGTGTAGTGGTGCGGGTGGTTTTGGTGGGGGAGGGGGGGGGGGGGGGGGGGGATCATTGGGTTCGGTTCCAAATCGATCAGTTAGTTTTTGTGGTGTGTGAAATTTGGACATTGTTTGTGACTCTGATTGGGCCACAATTGTGATATCAATTTTTTTAAAAAAAACTTGCATAAGTAATTAACATCATCATGGTGATTCGGAGTTAGCTAGATAGCTTGTAACTTAATTGTGAGATTTATATATGCGGCTTGCTCATCACGTTGAACACCTAAATCTACGTGATTGCGATTATATCTCATCTGATTCTATACGAAAAGCGATTGAGATCGATGGAAATCAATAGGTGGTGTCATGGCCAGGTCAAAAAAATTATGCAAAGCAAGAAATTTGTGGATGCTTTGCATCACCAGCAACCTTTTCTTTTCTTTTCTTTTTCCTTTTCTCGGTTCTGCCTTTCCAGCTACCTTGATTTGATTTCCTTTAAGCAAAAAAAATTCGACCAAGTCACGCCCTCATCTACAACGGAAAGGTCTATCTGCTCAAGTTTGCCTTCTATCTCGCCTGAACAATTTCTTCGCGATTCCACACGAAACAATATCTGTTTTTTTAGCCAAAACCTGGTACTACTCCCTCCATCCCGATATATTTGACGCCGACTGTTCAAATCAAAAGGGCTTCAAATGTTTGACGTCGGTTCTTCAAAGCAGCTTGTCGCCAGATGTGGGATACCATTTTTGCCCCTACCTCCGATGCATCACCTCCGCCTCCCGCGCGCCTCCGCTGTCGCTTCATCCTGCGCACCGCCGCCATCCCCTGCCTCCCACACGGCGGCGCCGTCGCTTCCTCCCGCGTGCTGCAGCCGCACCTTCCTCCCGCGCGCCGCCTCCATCCCCTTCCTCCAGCGCTCCGTCGCCGCCCCTGCCTCCAACGGAGCGCCGCCGCGGGCGAGACGCCGGAGGGGAAGAAGAGGAAGCGGAAGGCATCTAGAGGGAACAATATCGGCGGTTAAAGTGATGCCGCTGATACTGTATAATTGGCGGGAGCAAAATTTTGAAATTCATCCGGTGGGCGAAAGGTGGTTGAGATGTGTCGGCGGCTTAAGTATAGCCGCCGAAACTGATGAGGTCTGTGTCGGCTGCTTTATTTGGGCCCCCGACATTGTTCTGTCGGCTGCATTTGGCCGTCGACACTGAATTTTCTGGGCGCCCACACTTGTAGTGTTTCCTGTAGTGCTGTTCAAGTGTCGCATGAAATTCAATGATGTTTTTGAGTCCCACCTATGCACTCTCGCCAAGTAGCTCCTGTATATGCACGTTAAACCCTTCTATATAAAAAAAAAGGAAAAAATATTTTACCATCTGAACCATCGCGCTTCGTCTTCTTAACCCTCCGAAATACAAAATATGACACATGTAAATAAGAAAACATGCCATCTCTTTTTCTACCATTCCTCTCTCCCTCCTCCTTTCTTCTCTTTTTCTCCACTTCGGTCACATGGCCAAAACCACTGCGGGGTGTGATTTGCACCTTTTTCTAGTCTCACAGGATAGAGTACCTGATTTTATAGTTCAGTGGGTTATTTAGATGAAGCACAATAGTCTAATGTGTAAAATAGACTTTTTTATTAAATTTTACAATATATTTTAATGAAATTAATTTATACACTGTCGTAGGGCACATATATAGATTTAGTTGTTTAAACTTGTATGTGAATTATTCTAAACAAATGAAATGATTCACTCTAACTCTTGTTGAAATTAGTTTTAGAATCATCAATTGGATTCTAAGTGCAGTCAAACCACTTCATCATTAGTATTTGAAAAAAGGTCTATTTTACATGTTCAAACTATTGCACTTCTTCTACGTGACCCCCTAAACTATAAAATCAGCTATTTTAGTGCGCAACTACGTAAGACCAGTGCACTTGACCCTGAAGCTGTTTCTAAGAATGGTGGAGGGAAGTCCATAGTCAGAGAGGGCGGAGACTTGGACGACGCCACCCTAGATGCCATAGCTCGTTGGGGATAGGGCTGGGTTGTCCATAAGGTGTTGGGAGATGGAAGAGCACAAAGATTGACGTGGCCCTCGTATAGGGGAGAATAAGGAGGTAGGGGCGGTGGCCGATGAGCGGGCCAGAGAAGGAGGAGGAGGAGGAGGAGGTTGCAGCCGATGACACTAGATTTTGAGAGGAGTAGAGAAAGGGGGAGAGATGGCCGAGGGGAGCTTGGCGTGGTGAGGGGCTGGGAGAGGAAATGTAGGAGACCGGAAGAGATGCCAACCGAGCTTTATCTTTATTTTTATATTGTTATTTTACTAGATTGTCACATCACCCTCCACATCGGCGAAACCACCTCCGGTACCAGGAAAGGAGGTTATTTGCACCGGCTTTTAAGTTTTGTGGACTCTAATACCTGATTTGATAGTTTACAGAAGGTTATGTAAACGAAGCACGAAAGCTTAGGATCTTTATAATTCAATTTCAGTTACACAATTGTAGGCCCATTATATATAAGCCAAACAAAACGTAGTTTGATCGTAAATATATTTGTCTTACTCCTAGGATATGTTGGATGTTAGGATTTACGCCAATGAAAGATCACGAACGACATCAAGAGACACGATATTTAGTAACGCAGTTTGACTTATGCCTACCTCTGCGGGGCTCTGGCTATGTGCACTCCTCCCCAATCCATAATACCGTGGCATACTGGCTGCCTAGGTCACGGCCACTGATCGACCGCTACTATTATGCCGTCGTTGGTATAGTTTACACCAGGACCACTATCCTTTATATATTGAAGACCTGGCTAGAGTCTAACTTCTATTCTAAACCAACGCTTGCCTATTACAAGTGTTTAATTGTAACCCTCCTTGTATACATATTCAATACAAAACTTAACATTAGATCATTTCCCCTCTTGTGGTGAGTTGGGCCACCTTAAAAAGAGCTGCATTGCACCACAGTCGATTTTAATATATAGTAGGTAAATGGAATAAATGTAATGATCGATGGTAGAACTCCAAAGGACAACAGGTCCCATACATACATACAAACATGTACATTTATATACACATGGAAAGAATGCATGCAGATGCAGATGAAGTGCCTCTAATACTCATCGTACGTACGGGCGTAGGAACAAGGAGGAGGAAATATATATAAAATTGCAACAGCAATACATGTATATACTAGTCGTACGTACTAGGAAGTAGGAATAAAAATGAAAGAAAGAAGGGCCTAGCTAGGTACTCCGCCACTGCCACTTATTCCAACCACGTGGCAAAATCCATTCGTCTCACACGGTCACATGTACATCAGTACGGCGGTGGCTTGCGCTTCGGTGGAGGCTCCGGCTTTGGCTCTGGTTCTGGCTTGGGCTCAGGTTTCGGCTCTGGCCTGGGTTCCGGCTTGGGCTCAGGCATGGGTTTTGGTTCAGGCTTTGGCTCAGGCCTGGGCTCAGGCTTAGGTTCCGGTTTGGGCTCTGGTTTTGGCTCGGGCTTAGGTTCTGGCCTGGGCTCGGGTTTTGGTCCTGGCATGGGCTCCGGCTCGGGTCTTGGTTTAGGCTCCGGTTTGGGCTCTGGCCTGGGTTTCGGTTCTGGCTTGGGGTGTGGCTTTGGCTCAGGTTTTGGTTCAGGCTTGGGCTCGGGTTTTGGTTCTGGCTTGGGCTCTGGTTTAGGCTCCGGTTCAGGCTCTGGCTTGGGTTTTGGTTCGGGCTCTGGTTCCGGCCTGGGCTCGGGCTTTGGTTCAGGCCTGGGGTGTGGTTTTGGCTCGGGTTTCGGCTCTGGCCTGGGGTGTGGTTTTGGCTCGGGTTTTGGTTCAGGCTTGGGCTCGGGTTTTGGTTCTGGCTTGGGCTCTGGTTTCGGCTTCGGTTCAGGCTCAGGCCTGGGCTCAGGCTTAGGCTCCGGTTTGGGCTCGGGCTCAGGCTCCGGCCTGGGCTCGGGTCTTGGTTTAGGCTCTGGCTTGGGTTTTGGTTCGGGTTTCGGCTCCGGCTTGGGTTCCGGTTTGGGCTCTGGCTTGGGTTTCGGCTCTGGCCTGGGGTGTGGTTTTGGCTCGGGTTTTGGTTCAGGTTTGGGCTCTGGTTTCGGCTTCGGTTCCGGTTCTGGCATGGGTTTTGGTTCGGGTTTCGGCTCCGGCTTGGGTTCCGGTTTTGGCTCCGGTTTCGGTTCTGGCTTGGGTTTCGGTTCTGGCCTGGGTTGTGGTTTTGGCTCGGGCTCTGGTTCAGGCCTGGGCTCTGGCTTGGGCTCTGGCATGGGTCTTGGTTTAGGCTCCGGTTCAGGCTTGGGCTCTGGCATGGGCTTTGGTTCAGGCTTGGGCTCTGGTTTAGGCTCCGGCTTGGGCTCCGGTTCGGGTTTAGGTTCCAGCTGAGGCTTTGGTTCGGGGTGAAGCTCTGGCTCCGGCGGCTTCTGGACGGCGAGGCCTCGGCCGGCGGCGGAGACGGAGGCGGAGAGAGCCAGGAGCAGCAGGAGGAGGAGGCCGCAGCACGAAGCCGAAGCGGAAGCTGAAGCAGCCCTCGCCATGGCTGCTGCTCTTCTCTTCAACTCGAAACTGCGAAGCAAAGCGGAGAGGGGTTGAAGAAGAGACTGGTGAGGAGTGTGTGTTGTGAGTTGTGGCTTGCAGAGAGGGGTTATATATAGAGGATGGTGAGCCAAGCAGGTTGGGACGTGTGTCATCTTCACGTGGCTCTGCCTCTGCTTGACTGCTCATGCACATTGGCATTGGCATCGCAGCACAGCCGGATAGGAATAGGAATAGGAATAGGAATAGGAATAGGAAGGTCGCTGTCGGCTGCGCTTTAACGTCCGTCGCTGTGCCCGGCGTCGTTTTTTCTTTCACGGGTCACAAACTTCCATCCATGGCCTGCCCCAATGCCACACACTTCTTCTTCTTTGACCATCTACAGCTCCATCGCATGGTTCATTTTCACCCGCCGGCCTGCTTCTACCTTGTTTCTAGAAATACTAATTGCTTCATTTGCGGTTGGATTGATTGACTGCTCCTTGCGTTAATTGCTACTACGTACGCACGCTTGAAAGTTCAAAACCGCGTTCAGCTCAGCTGCAAATCAAAGCAACCCACTGCCCCTCCGGCCGGTGCTGGAGCTTACATGCATGGCTTGCGTAATAAGTGCTTACAAAGCACGTACGGTATATATGTCACTGCTACGTGGGAGGCGTTGCCGGTCTATATGTCCCAACAGGCAGCGATCGTTTGCTTTCTTCAGACGACCTGTTAAGCAAACCCAAGCTGAGGATAGGCTCGATACAGACTTCCAGAGTGTCGGTCCCAGAAAACCTGCCGCTCGAGCTGTGAGCGGCTCAGGGCGATCGCCAAGGGAAACTCCCTCCCTCCCTTTTCAGCCAAGGTCCGATAGGGTAAGTCTTGCTCCCGACAGAGGGTAAGGGAGAATTGATGAAGAAATTAAGGATGAACGGTTTTTATTCTCAAAAGTTAGAATTGGATGTGGCAGACAAATCAAGGAGCTTGTGGCGAGTACAAGCATGCACGGAGCCCATGGTTCGGTACGGCGCCTGATGCGTGTTGTTGGTATTCTAATTCGTCTGGTTACCTCTTGTGCGCTGGCTGCCCAATCTCATCGGAGGGTTTGCACGTCCAATCTCAATAGTATAACTAGTAAAATCAATCAAGGATGGTATAATATAATACTAGTATAATCACGGATGGTAGGATTAGGAAGGAGCGGTACAGATGGGAGGTCTCATTCACATGCAAGCGATGCCCCGACATGAAATTGACCCACCATCCGCTCCTTTCATCGTATAGCAGCAGCAGCAGCAGCAGCTACCTCGAGGTAACGTAATGAGCAGCATCGATGTTCAATTGGTATTTGGTAACGCATTTATATTCAAAATCAAGTTAATTAATTTGGTCCCATATATGCATCTCCATCTCTTCCGTCCTGCGTTCCCACGGAGATCCATCCAAATCCATGTCCGCATCCAAATCCAAATCCATCCAAAATCAATTGATTAATTTTCTACCCTTCCTGCTCTGCTGCTGCTGCCGTCATTTTCAACACCCCAAGTCTAAGATCCTCCATCGATAATCCTAGCCGATCGAGCTTAAATTCAACCCTGCTTTTCCACCTGACCGCAACATGTTTGGCTAATGTCCTTTTGACGTACGCCGCTTCACACTTGACCGTGTGTCCGTACGTCCTGTGCTTCCACCTCGACTTCTCACTTTTACGCTTTTAGCTCCGTTGCCACAACTTCTGACTCATCTAATAGGAGATGATCATCGGTCTTCATGAGATTTTTTTTTGCTATTTCTGTCTAATACTCAATTCTTGCCAGAACACTCGAAATGATTTAGTGATAAATGTTGAGATAAATGCAGTTTGAGCATAATAGACAAACAATTCACTTTGAATAAAACACAAGCAACAAAGCCATGAATTAAATTCAGAATCATGAATCCTTCAAATATAAGCAATGAAGCAAATAGATTCATGACCAGCATTAACTTGGAAAACATGGCATTCAATAGTCCAATCTAAACAGCATACAGCTCAGGTTCAGATTAGGATTGCTCTCAGATTGCAAATTATGGGTTGCTAAATGACTTAGCCTTCCAACAAATAATTTGAGCTTTGATTATCACAGGTTATTAAATCTGAAATCAGATTTAATATTCCAAAACAGCACTGTTCTTGCACCAAAAAATGGTATACCAAAACTCAATATGTATGGCTGATAGCAACTAGGTCCAGCAGATGTTAACAGATCAACTTATATTGCAACCTAGCCAAACCAGAACCGGAAAACAGTGCTGAAAACAGTACTGCTAAGGTCACAAATCAATCACTTGATAACCAGTAATAGAAATTGTTGACAGCACACACTTTCCCAATTAACAGTGATCAACCAGCAATAAGAATTTGTATTTGAAATTTTGAATTTTCGAATTTTGAATTTTGAATTTACACGAAAATTGGAAGTTTAATATTTCATACCATATCCAATTTACACGAAACAAATTTTAAAATTCATGTCAAATCCTAAAGAACCCATTTTTCATACTTTGAATTTTCAAAATTCAAAATTTCAAAATTCAAAATTTCAAATACAAATTCAAGTGTAAATTCGAAATTCAAAAACATATATCTTAAACAGATATATAGCAAGCTTCCTAAAATACAAATTAAGGTCATGTTCTTTTGATCTGGTCTAAACGTACGGCTGAAATAACTGAACTTTATGACTTTCTCAAGGTAGTCTCGAGATTCAAATCTATTTCGTTTAACTTGCTTTTTAAAGCGTTAGGACCCACCCTCAAAACAACGGAAAAAAAGACAAAAAAAACTTAAATCATATGTCTTTTCAAAACGTAAATAAGTCGTTAAGCTGTTAAGCCGTTAAGTTAAAAAAAGGGATCTAAGTCCACAACGGTGAGTGGCGTCGATGGTCGTCCAGCCTTTTGCTGACCATCCAACAGTTTAAACAGTTGTAAGACTATACATTCACTGTTTATATTTTGCTCCCCTTCCTCGTCTTAGAGATTTTTTTTAGGAAGCTTTTGATTTGCTCAAGATAAGTAAACTATTCATTTACCTTCCTAAATAAGTACATTCTATTTTAGTAAATTTTTTATCAACCCATAACAGGTCAGAGTGTGCGAAAGCATATAACGTGTCGTATTTGATGCAGTGAAAAATAAATGAATAATGACTTTTATTTGTAAAAACACAGATTTGACGTACGCCGCTTCACACTTGACCGTGTGTCCGTACGTGTTGTGCTTCCCCCTCGACTTCTCACTTTTACGCTTTTGGCTCCGTTGCCACAACTTCTGACTCATCACATAGGAGATGATTATTGGTTTTCACGAGATTTTTCTGCTATTTCTGTCTAATTCTCAAATCTTATCGCAATACTCGAAATGATTTAGTCATAAATTCATAAGGTAATAGTCGAAATGACGAGTCTTGAACAGCGATGCTCAATCATCAGAAACCATGCGTCGCTACTATGATGGAATATCTTTTTTTCTGAAAGCTAGATGATGCAGTGATTTGATATATCTTAAACAGATAGCAAGCTTCCTGAAATACAAATTAAGCTGAAAAAAAGGGGGCCTAAGTCCAGGTCGATGGTCGTCCAACCTTTTGCTGACCATCCAACAGTTTAAACATTATTCACCGCTTATTTGCTCCCTTCCTCGTCTTAGAGATTTTTTTAGGAAGCTTTTGATTTGCTCAAGATAATTAAACTATTCATTTACCTTCCTAAATAAGTACGCTGTATTTTAGTAAAAATTTTATCAACCCATGACAGGTCAGAATGTGCGAAAGCATATATCGTGTCGAATTTGATGCAGTGAAAAATAAAAAATAGTGAATAATGAGTTTTATTTGTAAAAACACACATTTGACTTTTGTTGGTGCTCCTACATACGGGTACATGCATGTATTGCTACGCATGCATGCACGTGCCTCGTCCGATCCAAATACGTACGTACGACTACGGTTGGCACGCCACGTCTTTCTTTAAGACTTAAGACTGACCACCCACCCTCCGCGCATTTTGCAACCGACCCAGCGAATTAATACGGAGTATAATATACTCCTACTATTACTGCTATAATTGGTCCCAAACCTCTAGCTACCACAATTAATATAATATATTATTATACGTGTGGTGCAGGGCTAGATACTTCCTATTACGTAATTCACGCGTCACTGATGCCGTCACGTATATATGTCACGTAGTATGCATGTCCAGTGGACTTGCCTTCCCGTTTTTGTATAACACAAGCCAATTAATTAAGTGCCCATCATCCTATATATGTTATAAACAAATATGAAATACAGTATATTACATTACTTTTCAATCCATTATCCATCACATGTGATTCCCTCAACTACACTTGTGTAGGCCCATATATCGACTGTGTCGCGTTTTTCTTGACCATTTCATGCTTTATACACCTTGCTATCTCAGTAATTTGCTATATCTTAAAGCATTCCAACTGCCCCTCCATATGTCCCACTCCCTAAAATACTATTCATACACACATAAATAGTATTTAATGGATGGAATAGGGAGCCTATTAGGGATGCTTAGTGCTCTTAAGATGATAAAAAAAGTTACTAGAATACAACATGCTAATTTAGCTATGTGACTTCCTACTGTATTGTCGGTTGTGCGGTTTTAGCTATTGTATGACGTGAATAAGGTGCCATGCAATGCATGTGCAGCCGAACGATGAAGATGAAGGTAAGCAATTTTGCATCGTGTTGCATGTGAGCCAGAATGGTGAGAAAATAGTATAATTAATCCGATGAGACCGATGTGAAAGTTATACGACTAATTTGGAGTGCTATGGAGAAAGGTCTCAGGGCCGTTCATGAGTTTTTTTTTTTGGTCCGAAGCAAGTATAAAAAAACACAACTGTATATCAACAGAAAAGACACAATTCAATTTATTATAACAATTGTTACTGATAAAAAGATAAAAGTACAAAAGTAAGATTTTTTACCTCAAACATTTTGAAGAGCTCATGTTAGAAATGTCTTCTAACATTTCTCGATGCATATTTCCTTGATGCCATTATGTCGACAACGTTTTTTACCTCAAACATTTTGAAGAGATCATGTTAGAAATGTCTTCTAACAATTCTCGATGCATATTTCCTTGATGCCATTATGTCGACAACGTTCTACAAGTGATGAATAGATTAATAAAAGGAAGAAGTCCAATTTACATACCTTAACTATTGCAGAAGTTCATTTTCCCTCCCTCAACTTATTTGTGGCCGTTCGATGCAAGATTGGACAGCCAGATCTCACCCATTTAACACAGAGGGAGGAAAAGTGAACTTTTTCAATAGTTGAGGGAGGCAATGTGGACTTCTTCCTTAATAAAATAATGATTTTATTAGGAGTTTGTAATCTCTATTATCCTTTCCATAATTTGATAATGAAAGACAAAAAAAAGTTACTCACTACAGGAAAACGAAGTGTTTTCGTCGGTCAAAATTAATTTCGTCGGTCCACAAAAACCGATGAAAATACAGACACAATTTCGTTAGTTGGCTTAAACCGACGAAAATACGTCAGTAGTTTCGTCGGTTCCGAAAGGCCGACGAAATTGACCAATAATTTTGTTGGTTCGGGCTGACGAAATTACGCTGCGTGTGTTTGGGATGACGTGTAAGTATTTTCGTTGGCCAAAACCGACAAAACTACGGTCTATTTTAGTCGGTTCGGGCCGACGAAATTACTGTGCACAGGATCATGAACCATTCGGCATGACGTGGCCGTAATTTCGTCGGCTTGAACCGATGAAATTACGGCCCACTAAAACATAGCCCGGCCGGCCCGTTGTCTAGTCTCTTTGACCTAGCCGCCCACAGCTCCCTCCCACGCCACTTGTCGGGATAAAATCATGGCCCATTGCCTTGGCCCACTCCCTGACGGCCTAACCGGACAGCCTCCTAGGGCCTGACTCCCTAGAGGGCTCTATCAGGCCCATGTGCATCCTGCCGAACAGCCTCCTGATTGGCACGATGCGTGGCGGGCCAAGCTTCCTATTCGAGTCCAACTCGAACAGAGTTCAGCACAGCTACGTGAAGACCTGGACGTAGGTTTCCCGATTGAAGCAGACGTCGTGATCCTCAAGAATTGGAGATATACCTTATCTACATCGGGATATATTTGACATGTATACAAGTCCGTTACGCCCTCGCGGCCAGCCCGGCCCGTTTATCCCCCGGTAGGTCAGTTGTTCGACACTATATAAACCAGACCCGTACGGCGTGTAGGGGGGAAGAGGAGCCAGATTTGAGTAGATCGAATACTACTTCTTGTACACCCAGAATCTCGTCGAGACCTGCTCGTCTCGCCGAGTTCTTTCTTGTAATCCATTCTTCGTATACAGAAGCACTGGACGTAGGGTTATTATCTCTCCGGAGAGGCCTGAACCAGTATAGAAATCCTGTGTCTGTTCGGCATTCTCGAAAAAGAATACAATAGATTAGAAAATGGATTCACTTCGAAATTTCCAATTTTTTTTGTAATAGGACCTTTTCCTTATGCTATTTGTAACTTTAGAACATATACTAACTCATATCTCTTTCTCAACCATTTCAATTGTGATTACGATTCATTTGATAACCTTATTAGTTCGTGAACTTGAGGGATTACGTGATTCGTCAGAAAAAGGAATGATAGCAACTTTTTTATCTATAACAGGATTCCTAGTTTCTCGCTGGGCTTCTTCGGGACATTTTCCATTAAGTAATTTATATGAGTCATTGATCTTTCTTTCATGGACTCTTTATATTCTTCATACGATTCCTAAGATACAGAGCTCTAAAAATGATTTAAGCACAATAACTATGCCAAGTACTATTTTACTGCAAGGCTTTGTCACGTCGAGTCTTTTAACTGAAATGCATCAATCCACAATACTAGTACCTGCTCTACAATCTCAGTGGTTAATGATGCATGTCAGTATGATGTTACTAAGCTATGCAACTCTTTTGTGCGGATCCTTATTATCCGCCGCTCTTCTAATCATTAAATTTCGAAAAAATTTCGATTTCTTTTCTAAAAAGAAAAAAAAATTTTTATTTAACACATTTTTCTTTAGTGAGATTGAATATTTCTATGCAAAAAAAACTGTTTTAAAAAACACCCCTTTTCCCTCATTTCCAAACTATTACAAGTATCAATTAATTGAGCGTTTGGATTCTTGGAGTTATCGTGTCATTAGTCTAGGGTTTACCCTTTTAACCATAGGTATTCTTTGTGGAGCAGTATGGGCTAATGAGGCGTGGGGATCCTATTGGAATTGGGACCCTAAGGAAACCTGGGCATTTATTACTTGGACCATATTCGCAATTTATTTACATAGTAAAACAAACCCAAATTGGAAGGGTACGAATTCCGCACTTGTAGCTTCGATAGGATTTCTTATAATTTGGATCTGCTACTTTGGTATCAATCTATTAGGAATAGGTTTACATAGTTATGGTTCATTTACATTATCATCTAAATAATTACATAACATAAAACCTTCCTGAAATGAAAGTTTTTTCATTTTTGTTTGATTTGAGAACCCCTTGAGCGCCTTCTCAAAGGGTTCTCAAAAATTCGAGATAGGTCTACTTAGACTTTTTTACTTTTTTCTGAATCATTTGGTTTTTCCACTATGGAATATAGAGCGGAATAGTTAAAAAATTTTATTTAGGATAATAATTGGATAAGAGAGCCTCTACTCTGTCAACGGATAGCGAGAGAACAAAATCTGGATAAATACCAATAGACACGGTTTTTGTTTCACCGAAGTTCGGAGTCACAACTCTTACTCTCCGTTGAGGCTAGCCCTTGCGCATAAGGACCGGCTTCCTCTCGAGTCACATGCCTCACTTACTCCCCGGCAGTCATTCCGCCACTCCGGTGAGGTGGACTCCGTCACCCGTACACCGATTTGAGAGTAGCCACACGGCAATGCCTACTCCCAAGCCCACACCTCCGAGAAGAAATGTCGTCTTTAAAGGTAATAAGCCCGAACTGCCCCGATCGTGCCGGATCGAAGGATTTCCTTGAAGCTCAAATGGGGAAAGGTGGGTGGAGATGGAAATTCAGTGGAGGAATAGCTGTAGAACACCCCTAAGTTGAGAATGTGATGGAGCAAGGTGAAATGGAGCAGCAAACCTTAAGAAGCCAGCCCACCAAACTCTATTTATACCCCCCAAAGTGAAACTAGCTGTTAGAGCTCGGGACAGCTCAAAAGACTAGCCGTTACAGCTTAGGCAACGTGAACGTAGGAATAGAACGAAATTAGATTTAGAGGTTCTGACCGGACACGTTTGGTGGACGCTGAAGCACTGACAAATTTCCTAACCTAGAGTTTCTGGCGATGACCAAATGCGTCCGGCCGCCCATCGGACGTGTCCGGTGGAAGAATTTAGCAGACAGAGGTTTCAGGCTATGGGCGCATAATAAAATATGCCCGCCGGACGCGTCCGACAACCCACCAGACGCATCCAGTGGGGCTAAGAAAGCAGAAGCTGCAGAATGGCTCAAGCTCTATGTCTCTCGCGATTTCCCGCTAGACTTTAAACAGGTTTGAGTGAGAATTGGACTTAAGAACAAGGTTTAAGGAAGAGTAATGATCCGGCAGGATCGACACCGTTCAAACCCACTTTGAAGCACGAGCAAACAAACCAAAAAAACAACCTAGCTGCGTCTAATATAGACATGGCCTCAACACACGCCGGACCACGCCTTTAACCTGTTTGGAGCAATTCCAAAACTTGCCGATGCCTCACTAGGGTTCCATGAACCTCCAAGAACACCCTAAAGCCTTGATCAATTTTAATACCCCATCATCAATACCACTAATACTCTGAGGCTCAAATTGAGCTCACACTCACGAACACGAACTCACGATCATTGATTCGCTGGATTGCTGGAAAACTGTGGAGGCGCCGACGTTACTAATGCCGAATTTAGTCACGCGTAACTAATGCTAGCAGTGGCAAGTGGCTGCGCAACCTGCATTGGGTGGTGTCGGCCTTCACGTAATCACTTATATGCGCATACATTACAAGCCATAGCCCATAGGGGGTGGGGCCCCTGGGCTTGGGGGGCCGGGGCGCATACACTGCCCGCCCCCCTCAGGCACGACTCTGAAAGGTCTACTTGGTAGGCACTCCACGGAGTGGAATAATTAGTTCCCACGGACAAAGTGTGACGTCGATGAATGCCCACTTACAAAAATAGACATGTGCATTGCATTTACATCAGATACATGAGAAGTGATTTTAATGGATGAACTTTGGGAAGTAGCACATCCTTCCAAGCACTCACTACCTTTCACATTAAAATACATAACATGGGTTTCTTGTAATATCTAGTTAAATATTTAACCTAGACTTTAGGTCGTGTTGACTCAACCTAGTCTTTAGAGCATCCCCAGCATGGCTGGTAACGCGGCCTGCATCACGTTAACAGCGCCACGCTCGCTCGCCCGTCCGAACTCCCGCGCGATGTGTGTGTCTGCTGCGTTTGAAATCTGAGCGCGCGCGAGCGCCCGCTGACGCCGGCCGCCGCTGATAGCGTGCGTGCTGGGGATACTCTTAGGTCGTGTTGACTTATGATGGATGTTTATGATTGTTTTTGCTATCTCTATGGCGTGGATGTAAAGAAAACAGAGAAATACTGCCGAAATTTAGAGATTGGTACAATTACTAGCATGTTGGGTTCATGAGGAGTGAAGTGATTACACGACGTGTCGGACGACACATTGAACTGTCTGACGTGCACGAAGGCACTGAGATATCAGTGGCATACCCAAAATAACCCTAATTTTATCATACAATTTTTTCAACAAACATAATATTTTAGGGTTACATTTATCACCCCAAAATTGCATGGCATTATCTAAGCCAAGTTCTTATTTAATCCTTCTAAGGAAATACCTCATCTATAATTTTTAAATGGATTTTTTTCATTCATGCCATTACGACGTTAGTTTATTTCAGATCTGCCATTACAAAGTCGATATTGTTATATATGCCACTAGTTTTGCAACTATCTATCACCGATGCCATTATGAGCCTTTTTCGGGGATTTTCCACCTTATACACTAGCCAAATACGTAAAAATACGGGACTGACATGTGGGACCCACATGTCATCCTCTCCTCACCTTCTTCTTCCTCCTCTTTCCTCCCACCTCCCCCATCTCCAGCTCCGGCGAGCTCCCCGACGACCCCGACAAGCTCCCCGTCTTTCCCGGCCATCGCGCCTTGTCCCGCAGGTGCAGCAGCAGCGCGATGGCGCCGCCCAGGGACTCGCCGTAGAGGAAGCACCGCAGCGGAGGCGGGTAGTCGGCGCGGAAGGCGGCGAAGGCGGCGTCGCAGTCGTCGAGCACGGGGGCGATGTCCGAGATGTGGCCCTGGAGGTCCTCAGAGAAGCCGTGGCCCTAGTGGTCCACCGCCGCCACGGCGAACTTGGTCCTCGGTGAAGCCGTGCACGATGGCTATGGCACCGAGGACGGGCGCACTGCCGCGGGGCACCCAGCGCTGGGTGAAGATGCAGAGCCCGCGCGGGTTGACAAAGGTGGAGGAGGAGTGTGTGACGCCGTGCCGCGCGTAGAACTCCTTGGCGGTGAGGCAGCCGAAGGAGCTCCGCTCAGGGGCGGATCTAGGGCCAGGGCAGGGTGGGCAATTGCTCGGGCTCCCCCGCGTGGGAACGAGGAAAAACAAGCAGCCGTGAGCTGGGGCCTGGGGCTAAGGATGCAGGCAGGCGTGGGCCGGCCTGCAAGCCTGCTAAGCCCGCCTGCAAAAACGGCATTAGTGGCCCATGCAGACACCTGCAAAAACATAGCGCGGGCTCAAACAAACCAGCCTGCAAAACATGCTGGGCATTAAGCCGAACCTGCAAGTCCTTCCTCTGCCCACTCACCTCGTCTCTGCCGCATCTGCGCTGCAGGAGCGCCGCCTCAGCCATCAAACACGCCGTCGCTGCCTCTTCTCCAGCGCGCGGAGGCAGCCGGTGCGCCGCCCACGTGCCACCTCCTCGCTTCCACCTCGCGGTGGCCCGGCTCTCCTCCCCTTGATTTTCGCTCGCCGCCACCTCGCGGTCTGTTGGTCTCCTCGTCTCTTCATCGCTCGCCCGCTGCCGGCGTCGCCGCAGTCACTCCGGATCCGAAACACACTGTCCTCCTCTCTCCGTCGCCTCGTTCCTCAGGGTACAACCGTTATTCTTGTCTATGTGTGTGGATTTCTCATCGTGTTCTTCAAGATTGAGAGATTTCCATCCTCCTGAGCCTTGCAAGATAGAGCTTGATTAGAAGTTGATGGCTCAGATTCAAACATCCTGATTCAAATCGAGCACGATTCAAAGATCATGGGCTTGGATTTCAGGATTTTCATGAGTTTAGCATTTCTTGGTTGCTAGTTTCT
>SPJY01002156.1:2556349-2585477 GCA_005191435.1 Raddia distichophylla | reverse complement strand
GATACCGTCTTATGTGGGATGTTGCGTGGCAATCAAAGTCATGCAATCCTCTCTTTTATTCGAGAGGAGGATTGGTTTCCAACTTTGGCATGATGCTTCAAATCCTTCTTTATCACTTTATAACAGCCAACTGGGCAGCTTGAAATTTATTGTTTTTACATAGGACATACGCTTTAACATTTTATAGTTATTTCTTGGGTGCTCTGTGAGATTGACAAAAATATTTTAAAATGTTTCTCTCTTTTTAAGCCATTTTTCTAGGATACTTAACTTTTCCATCAAAAAGACAATTAAACTATAGAAATAAAAAAGAGCGCCTCAATGCGTTTCCATGCGAGTTTTGCAGCAGACGGAAATGAAGCTTAAGTTTGCAATTTTGATGGAATCCCCATCCCTTTGTGATCAATACTAGCTCGTTCTCAGTTTCTCAAGACAAACTTTCTTCTCTTGGTTGAAAGAGATAGAGAGTTGGCAGAAGCAGAACAATGTGAATCTGGTTTGGATGTGCTTGCGTGAGGGGGTGGCTAGGCTAGTGGTAGTGGGTGGCTAGCGCGGCGCCATGGAGACGGAGGAGAAGCCGCCTCCGCCTCCGTGGGTGGGCGGGCGCAGCCTCTGCTCCCAGGCGCGCGCCTCCACGTACACCCTCGACACCTTGCCGGCCACCCACGTCATGTCCGGCCGTTCCGCCGCCGCCGCCGTCGCGCACCGCAGCCCCACCTCCAGCAGCCTCTCCGCGCTCGCCACTGGGAACGAGTCCCCCAGCCTGCCGTCCACCCAGCTCCTCACCCGCCCGCTGCTCGCCGCCTCCGCCGCCGTGTCCACCACCGACACCTGCACCCGCACCAGCTCCCTCCCCCTCCCCCGCGTTGGCTCCAGCCGGTACTTGGCCGCCGCGTCCTCCCCGGACAGCAGCTCCAGCAGCAGCACCCCGAACGCGCGCACGTCCTCCTCCCGCGACTCCTCCTCCTCCTCCTCGCCGTCGCCGGCCGCCAACCGCCCCGCGCCGAAGTGGGTGAGCAGCGCGCGGAGTCCTGGGTCGGAGACGAGCACGTTGGAAGGCGAGACGCGGCCGTGGACGGCGGCGGCGTGGTGGTGGATGTACTCGAGGCCCTGGGCGACGTCGGTGGCGACCTGGACGCGGGAGAGCCAGGTGGGGAGGGCGGTGAAGCTGGGGTTGCCGCGCAGGCAGGCCGAGAGCGTGGCGGCGCCGGGCGGGAGCTCGTAGGCGAGGTAGACGTGGGGGCCGGCGAGGCAGGCGCCTAGCAGGCGCGCGAGGCTGGTGTGGTGGTACCTGGCGACGGCGGCGAGCGCGGCGGAGGCCTGGGCGGCGTCAATGGTGGCGCGGGCGCGGAGCTGGAAGAGGGCGGCGTCGCGGCCGCGGAGGGAGCAGCGCCAGTAGGAGGAGGAGGAGGCGCGCTTGGAGAGGAAGTTGTTGGTGGCCTTGGCGATCTCTTGGAAGGAGTAGAGGGGCGGGGATTCCGGGAGCGAGGCGCGGGCGGCGGCAAGGCTCTGGCTGCCCGTACTGGTGGAGGTGGTGGCTGTGGAGGTGGCGGTGGAGGAGGAGGAGCGGCCGCGGCGAGAGGCGGAGGAGGAGGAGGAGCGGCCGCGGCGAGAGGCGGAGGCGGCCACCGCGTCGGAGCCGGACCGGCACATCCTATCCCTATCCTTGCACAGTTGCACTTCCCTTACAGTGGGGAAGAGGATGCACGGTGTCGGCGCCGCCGGTTGCCGTATGCTACGGGCCTAGGCCTTCTTGTTGGGCCTTGGCTGGGCTGTGGGCTGGGCCATTTCTTTCCTAGGAATTGGTCCACACGGATGCGCTAGAAAATTGCACGTGGCGCCGGGGGTGGGAGGTTGAGGAATGAGGAGGCCGTGTCGTGTCGGGCAGCAGCGGCAGGATCGGATTCGTCTGGGGTCGCCGGCGATCGCCCGCCATCGCCATCGCCATCGCCATGGCCGCGCAGCTCCTCTACATTGTGGTGGTCGACGACAACGCCTCCTCCTTCCGCTACACCCGCTCCCTCCTCCACAGCACCCTCCAGCTCATGGGCTGCAAGCCGCGCCACGCCTTCGAGGTCAGCCTCCCACCGTCCCCTCCCCCTTCCCCCCTTGACCTCCTCCAACCTCAGCTCCCCTGCAGATCAGCCGCAGGGTGTTCGACGCCATCGCCGGCGAGGGCGACCGCGCCTTGATGGACATGTCCCCTGGCGCCGCCGGCGTGCAGCGCTACCAGCTCGCCGAGGCCACCACCAGCCCCCGCCAGTTCCAGTTCGAGCTCTACAAGCGCCGCACCACCGTCCTCGTCCCCCGGGACCTATTCCTCCGCCTCGTCTGCCAGGCCCTCGCCCTCTACAAGTACCTCGCGCCTAACCAGCGCGCCGATCTCCACCTTGCCTGCAGGTCAAGCCCCCTATCACTACACGCTTCTTCAGATTACATTCAAAAAAACAAAACCAAAAAAAAAAAACGAATTGTTCATGTCGTCGCTATAGATGCTTGCTGTCAAGGTCAAACGATGTGCGGGTCATTCTCTTATGTTCTCCACACCACATGCTCATCATGGTCATTTTGGACTTTCTTAACTTTGTTTAAAAATTAATTATGTTCAGTTTGCACTTTACGTTGAGAATACTGGTCACCAAATCTGCCAAAACTAATGAACTGCAAATTGGGGGATACTACACATTACTGCTCGGCCGCCTGCTACCTTGTTGCAATCAGTATATTCCTGGTTCCATATTACTTTCAATGCAACTGGTTGGAGCAAACAATTGCAACTGTATTTTCTTGTTTTCTTTGTGTAAATTTTTTATTTCAAACTCACAAGCTTCCTAGTAACTGAATGATCATGTCAGGGGAACCAACCTTTAAAGGTGTTCATTTCATGCCTTCTCTTCGCCATTGATATTCTTTTGTCCCTCCATAGGATTCGAGAGAGAAAGGAGTCGGTCACAATTCTTCTCTGTGGAACTAGCGGTTGCGGCAAGTCTACTCTCTCCACTTTGCTGGTACACATCTTTTTATGAAACGTTTTTCTCTCCTCGCTCCCAAATGTTACTGCTTGCAGTTACATATTTCCAGAGTTAATTGATAAACTGGATATCCGAATTATTTACTTCGTCGAACATGAGATCATGTTAGCCTGCCTATCACACTAGGAAAACTGTGATTCTTTCTTTCCCTTGTTTGATACAGATAGGGGAAAAAATAGCAGCTATGCTATTGTGTGTCAAAAAAATATCTTGATTAACTGTTATCGGACATTTTACATGCAAACATAAATAATTAGCAAACAAATTATTTCTTCCACGCCCAGAGCACAATAATTTTACTTGTCAAGTATATAGTTTCTCATTCCAAGCTTATAAAGATTTCAATGTACCAACAGGGGAGCAGATTAGGAATCACAACTGTAGTTTCCACAGATTCCATACGTCACATGATGCGGAGCTTTGTTGAAGAGAAAGAAAACCCCCTTCTCTGGGCATCGACTTATCATGCAGGTGAATGCCTTGATCCAGTAGCAGTTGCTGAAGCAAAAGATAGGCGAAAAGCAAAAAAACGTTCAGGCATCTCCAGCGGCTCAAGTCTTGATGACTACGATAAAAGTGGGGCTCTGGGTGACAAGGTTGATAGAAAATCGATTGGGAAGAAACAAATGGCCATAGAAGGTTACAAGGCACAAAGTGAGATGGTGATTGATAGTTTGGATCGATTAATTACTGCGTGGGAAGATCGGAAGGAGTCAGTTGTTATTGAAGGCGTTCACTTAAGCCTTAATTTTGTGGTAGGTGCTTTCAAATCAACTATTCTTTTGATCTTTTCCCAATTTCTTTATCATTCATTCTCGCCGTTGGGTTGTTTAGTCCAATTAGTCTAAAAGTACCATATATTCCACCTTTTTGCTACTTTTAAGTGTAAAGATGGGTTTTTTTAATGATCCATCTGTACTATTTATTCTTAATCGTTTTTTATGAAGTTTGTCTAATTATTTTAATACCTCAGATGGGGCTAATGAGGAAACATCCTTCTATACTACCTTTCATGATCTACATATCCAATGAGGACAAGCACACCGAGAGGTTTGCTGTACGTGCAAAGTACATGACACTTGACCCAACAAAAAATAAGTATGTCAAATACATCAGCAACATCAGAACAATCCAAGAGTACCTCTGCAGCCGAGCTGACAAGTACATGGTTCCTAAGGTTAACAACACTAATGTTGATCGGAGCGTGGCTTCTATCCATGCCACCGTCTTTAGCTGCCTCCGCAGGCGGGCTAATGGAGATCAGTTGTATGACCCTGACTCAAACACTGTAGCAGTTGTAAATGAAGAGTACAAAAACCAATGTGTGGCTAACTCCATGAGTTCCAAGGGGATGTTCAAATTGATCCAACGTCTAGGGTCCTCAAGGAAGCTCATGGCCATCATTAACGTGGATGGATCTGTTTCGAAGGCTTGGCCGGTTGAGCCCAGTGGTGGAGATGGAAAATGCAGTTCTGAAAATGGCAGCCAGAAATCTGTAGGGAACCCGATATATGGACCTCTAAATATTGGAAGGGCAGAGTCGGTCAATCTCCAGTTTGGCACCTTTGGGCTAAGTGCCTGGCCTGCTGATACAGGCTGTACAAGTCAGGCTGTAAGTGTCGATGACTCACAGGCCAATGCTAATGAAAGCAGTAGCAGCTATGTTCCATCTTCATCCGGTTCTCCTAAGAAGTCAGATGGACATTGTAAAGAGGTACACACTTTTACTCCTGTGCTTATGTGGACTTGTCTAATTTTGCTACTACTGTTCTGCCCCTGGAGAGAGATACACCACATACTTTGTCAGATTAAAGCAAGAAGTACTGCCAACTTGGTGTCTTATTTATATTTTCTTTGTGTTCTTTGGGGCCAGGTTAAGGAGTCATCAGAAGCATCTGGCAGTGATGACGATGAAGAAGCGGCAGCTGATATTCCACCTAATTCTGGAAGTGATGAGGATCTAAGCGAAGAAGACCACAGGGAGATCCATGAGGAGGTGAGTCAAGACTGTCTATTACCTATGCTAAAGTAATTGCAGCTTTGCGTCTTTTTTTCTGGGTTGAGGTGGCTAATATTTCTTGATCCTCACAACCACCAAACCAAAAGATTTTGTATTAACCGTGTTTTGATTATTATTTGTATTAGCAATAATAGGCCATAAATTATTAGCTAGCAACAATAAATGTGCACCACTTGGATAGTGAAAACGTAAGTAATTTTGATCTGGCGAATGAGCCCGTCCTACATTTGGACTTTCAACAAATGTCTCAAATTGATGCCGCGAAGTGTAATATGGCCACATTAATAAGTGATGAAGGATCTGAAGCTCGTGTTATCAAAAGTAGGCAAGACTGCAAGAGTTACTTTCCTCTATAGGTCTTTGTAGTAGTCATTTAAATCTGTCCATGCTTAGCAATGTGTTGAAATCCATTGTAAGCATTTTTCGGTGTACTTATATTGCAGATGGAAGGGTCTGTTGATGAGGATTGCAACAGGTCTGATGAGGAATATGATGACCTAGCCATGCGGGATAGTATGGAGAACAGTTATATGACTGGTGATGGTGTGGTTCATACTGGCTTAAGAAGATCTTCAGGCAACAGGTTTTTGGGTGCCAATCAACAGAACCACAGCACATCGAGGAAACACCAAGAGAACTTCCGTACCTTATCGAATATTGATGTAGATGTTCCGGAAACTGCACGCTCTTCTTCTGCTCTCCCTGCAGGCACAAGCAGCAAACGAAGTGTCTCTAGGAAGTGGAAGCGTTCCTTGAGTGACTCGTCTCAGTTACGAGCACATGGTGCTATATCTCCTGCAGAACCGATGTCCACGTACAAGAGCTAAGCCGTTCCAGCTGCGAGGTAGTTCATGTAACTTGAGTCTTGAGGCTGAACAGATGAATAATCAATCATTTTGGTTTCTCTAGTGATCTAGTCTTCAACCCTCTAGCCTTTTTTTTTTTTCTCTGGACTTGTGGGGAGAGCGCAGATAGATCATACAGTACATAGAGTGTGGATGGCAATCCGTCTCCTTTTTTTTAGGCGGTAAGTTTGTTTTCTGTCTACATGTAAGTTGTATTGGAAAAAATAGACGGTATATAAATTATCTGAATCCTCTGAATATGTTGATTCTGGACAGTAGGCGAAACATATAAGTGCATTCAACTAATCTTTTAAATGCCTATATTGATTTTTGAATGACACAATGTTGCTGTCGTGCTGTGACCACGATAGCACAACATCACAGTACATTTTGTTTTGGGAACAATTGATGATTTTCCACTCTAAACATGGGCAAACTCTAATATTTAGAGTTGCATATCATCAATTTGTTTTGTGTGCCAATATCACCAAAGGCTACTCTTATTCTCCTATAAGTCGTAATATGCACCTCTATTATTTTGGGGATTCCTCACAATAGCAACCGAACACCACTTGGATTTGGAATTATTCTAATTTTATTTTACAAATCCATGTCATCCAAACACCAAAATTGCAAGCACAAACCAACTCATCATGAAATTGAGTTAAAGCTACAATCTTGGCACAGCTCAAATCAGTGTTTTCCTAAACGCTAAACGCCAATTAGTCGGTCACCCACCGTTTAGCTAGATAAACGGGCTAAACGGCCGTTTAAACGGTTTAAACGGTGTTTAAACAGACTAAATGGTTGTTTAAACGTAAACGGTTGACCACCGTGTAGCGTTTAAACGGTGTTTAAACGGGCTAAACGACAGTTTAGGCGAACAGTGGCTCAAATTCATGGAATTATAAACCGACACTTAGGAAGAACATAGGAGTTTGTCCAGGGGGTGTATTCATCTTTCCTTAGGGCTTGTTTGGGAGAAAAAGGGAAAAATCTTGGTGGAAATTTTCTGCTGAGGGGATTTTGATGGACCTATAAAATCCCATGTAGAAACTCCCCTTAGGGCGGCACAGGTCTGTAGCTCACCGGATGCGGGGGCTAGAGGTGGAGGCGGAGAGAGAGCCGGAGGAGGTGGAGGGACGGGGCCGCCACAGATCTGGAGCTCGCACGGAGGTGGGGGTGAAGGGGCTGGAGGTACAGCCTCCCTCCCCTTCTTCAACGCAACAGTCGGGTGCCACCCCCTTTCTTGATGCGATTGTTGCAGGCCGCTCTCCCCTTCTTTAGCACAACGGCCGTGTGCCAACCCTTCTCTCCATGTGGCGACAGTGCATCACCCCTTTTATCCTTGTGGGCACAGGGGCATCGCTTCCTCTTCTCCAGCGCAGCGGCTGAGTGCCTCCCCTCTTCTCCATGCAGCCGCCGAGGCGTCGCTTCCCCTTCTCCAACAAGGGGCAGAGTGCCTCCCCTCCTCTCCTCGTCCATGGTAGAGGATCACCGCCTTCACCTCCTCGCGAGGGGAAGAGAGAGCCGTAGGAGGCGGCGGAGTGGGCCGGAGACAGGAGCCGGAAGCAGGGCAGAGGCGAGCGATAGTGAATCCAGCGGCGTCGGAGTAGGAGACATGATGTCGACATTGGAGATGGCGGATCAAGCGACGACGAGGGATAATCAATCATTAGGGAGGGGGATCCGCCGTCGGAGAGATTAAGTCAGGGTCGGCAGCGACGGGGCGATGCCGAATAGAGGCAGGGCCGCGCCGGGTTTCAATCGACGACGAGGAAGGAGAGAGGAAAGAGGCGCTGCCGGAGGGGACCTTCGGCAACGATGACAGTGGTGGTTGGGAGGCGAGACCGCAAGATGGGAGGGAGGGAGCGATTCGGGAGAGGGAGACGTGGAAAAAGATCAACATGTCGGCAGTAGCTGGGATTTCCTCGGGGATATGGGAGGAGGGTCTCAATAAACATGTCGGGTAGGTTTCCAAACGAACCCGAAAATTTCTCGAGGAAAATTTTCCCGAGGAACTCTCACCTCGGGATTGCGGTTCCCAAACGGTCCCTTAGGAGTGCAGGATTTTGGAGAGGGACATATCAAAATAAAAATTTCTATAAAATTTGACCCTATGCTTCATTTCCACCAAAATTCATAGGGGTTGATGTAATACCTCGAGTGTGGCCATCGCATCATAGCGTGGGAGTGGGGTCTAACAGTGTGGTTCACGGAGGATGAATTCCTAGATTCAACCCCAACCCAAGAGACATACAACCTGGCGTAGTCACCGAGGATGATCTTGGTCATTCACTTGTCGAACTGGCAACCGAGGAGTGATGATCCACAACGGGAAGGGCAACCCCTGGATAAGATGCGAGGAGCAGGGGCGGAGAGCCCGTTATGGCAAGGTATGGCCCGCGCCATACCTTGGCCCAGCTAGCTCAGAGTACCCCCCAGTAATTTTGGTGTATGGACCTTTGCAACCGTAGCCGAGCCGGCCCACTTTGCCTCCAGCTCCACGTGCCCGGCGCCCCAGCAGGCAGCAACGAGAGAGCGAGGGCAGAGGCGGCACTAGGGTCCCTATGCCTCCTTCCGCCAGTCCGCCGGCCGCCGCCTCGGCCTCGCGCCCTCGCCTCGCGGGCTCGTGGCCTCGCCGTTGCTCCGCCAGCCGCTCCCCTCGCCGCTCCCCGCCCCCTTCTTCTGTTCTTCAGTTCTTCCATCGTGAGTGTGTGAATGTCATAATGTTTGAAATGTGATTGAGTCATTTGAGATTTTGAGTGCTTGCTTGAGAATTCAGTGCTTGAATAGGCAGACAGGCAGTACAAGCTTGATTTGTGATTTGTGAAGTGTCCATGGCAATGAGAAGTCAAAGGGAAAGATGAACGGTAGCACGAGGAAGAGGAACAGGAGGCCGAGGTGGTTTTTTTTGTTTCAAGTCTCCTATGAGAATTGTAAATCGAGAAACCGATTTTGTTGAATGGCATTAGCTAATGGTTCATTGCTTTACTTGTTTCATTTTTTACAGATTGGAAGAGCTATTTTAGCCAAGATCCTAGCAGCACAACGAACCCTAGTACTCATGGAAGCAGAGTTGGTCAAACAAATGCTACGCCACCGACAGCTGCAGTGCCTGCAGTGGTTCGAGGGGATGTTGCAAGCGAAGGGGATGATGTTGCAAGCGAAGGGGATGCTATGCCAGTGCCAACTGAAGAGGTCCAAAGTCCACAAGAATGTTGAAGGTATAATAACTGAGTTCAATCCAGATCACAATATCTCTGATCCGGGACTTCGCATTCCCATTGATCGGTTTCATCATAATATTAGAGATGAAGTTCGGAGGGCTTACATAGCTAAAGGTCCAACCCAACCAACTACTCATAAATTTTCTCAAGGACCAGATAAAAGGAGCTTTCAAATAGCTTGGTTTAAGCAATATCATTGGTTGGAATATAGTTTGGAGAAGGATAAGGCTTATTGCTTTTGTTGTTATATTTTTAAAACTGATATAATAGATGACAAGTTTGGTTATAAGACCTTTACAGTAAATGGCTTTAACCAATGGAAGAATGCTTATTTAATACATCGAAAACATGTTGGGAAGCCTCCTAGTGTACACACTCAAGCAATAATAGCATTTGGAAATTTTGATAATCAAAGATCAAGTATAAAACATAATGTTATAACTCATAGCAAAGAAGCATTGGTGAAGTATGAAACTCGTTTGGATACATCCTTGGGTATTGTTAGTTACATTGCATTGCAAGGTGAACTGTTTCATGGGTACGATGAAACGGTTACTTCATTGAATAAAGAAAATTTTTTAGAATTGCTTGATTGGTGCAAAGAAAGAAATGAGGATGTGAAGATGGCATTTGATGAGTTATGCCCTAAAAATGCCAAAATGACTTCTAGAACGATTCAGAGAGAACTGGCAAACTGTTGTGCTGAGGTGGTTACTAAAGCAAAAAAAAGGAAGAGATGGGTGATTGTCTATTCTCTATTCTTATTGATGAATCTCGTGATATATCGGTCAAAGAGCAAATGGCCATAGTTGTGAGGTAAATGTCTATTCTAGCTTAGATTCTCTATCATGGTTTGTCAATTGTCATATAAAAGTTTCTAATAAAATTATTGTATCATTGCTTGTGTAGGTTTGTCAACAAAAAGGGTTAAGTGGTTGAAAAATTTTTGGGTATCAAGCATATCAAGGAATGTACATCAGAAGCATTAAAGACAGCATTGGTTGAGATCCTTAGTGACCATGGTTTAGCTATTGCAAGAATACGAGGCCAAGGGTACGACGGAGCTTCTAATATGAGAGGAGAATTCAATGGTGTTCAGAAGCTAGTTCGTGATGAGAACCCCTATGCTTTCTATATTCATTATTTTACTCACCAATTGCAGCTGGTTGTTGTTTCGGTTTCAAAATGTTGTTCATCTATTGAGGATTTTTTTGAATATGTCAACTTAATTGTGAATAGCACTGGTGCATCTTGCAAGAGGAAGGATTTATTGCTTGATAAGCATCGCTGGAATCTTTTGGCTAAGTTGGAGAGTAGTGAAATTTCATCAGGTAGAGAAAACACCAAGCATTCTAATATGAGAGGAGAATTCAATGGTGTTCAGAAGCTAGTTCGTGATGAGAACCCCTATGCTTTCTATATTCATTATTTTGCTCACCAATTGCAGCTGGTTGTTGTTTCGGTTTCAAAATGTTGTTCATCCATTGAGGATTTTTTTGAATATGTCAACTTAATTGTGAATAGCACTGGTGCATCTTGCAAGAGGAAGGATTTATTGCTTGATAAGCATCGCTGGAATCTTTTGGCTAAGTTGGAGAGTAGAGAAATTTCATCAGGTAAAGAAAACACCAAGCAACATCATTGGCTAGACCTGGAGATACGAGATGGGGATCTCATTATAAGACCTTACTTTGTATTGAATCAATGTGGGATACAGTGGTAGAAGTTTTAGTAATTGTGCAAGAAGATGAGCGTAATCCATCAAGGACGAGAGGTTTGGTTCCTATCATGTAGTCTTTTAGCTTTGTTTTTATCATGAAGATGATGTTGCAAATCCTTCGTATTACAAATGAGTTATCTCTTCTATTGCAAAGGAAGGATCAAAATGTTGTTCAGTCCATGTCTTTAGTTGTTGATGTGAGAACATGTTTGTTCAATTTGAGAAATGAAAGTTGGGAGCCTTTATTGAAAGAAGCCAAAGCATTTTGTCAGAAGAATGATATCCCAATTCCAAATATGGATGATGTAGTACCAAGATTTGACCGGTCAAGAAAAAGGGAGAGAAACAATATCACTCAAGACCATCATTTCAGTATTGATACCTTCTATGCTGCTATAGATACAATTACCACAGAGTTTGATCATCGCTTCAATGAGGTATCCTCGGAATTGCTTGTTTGCTTTACTTGTCTTGATTCAAGAGACTCATTCTTTAAGTTTGGTGTGAATAAACTTGCTCGCCTTATGAAGATATATTTGAATGATTTTTTTTTTATGATCGAAAGTTAATAGAAAATCAACTACAAACATTCATTATTCATGTGCGAAGACTTGAGGAGTTTTAAAGTTTGTCATAATCTAGCAAGTCTAGCAACAAGAATGGTTGAACTTGAGAGGCATATTGTATTTTCATTGGTCTATCATCTCATTGAGTTGACATTGCTACTGCCAGTAGCGACTGCATCAGTTGAAAGGGCTTTTTCAACGATGAAGATCATCAAAACCGAGTTGCGCAACAAGATGTCCGACGGTTGGCTTAATGACTTAATGGTGGTCTACATTGAACGAGAGATATTTAAAGGACTTGACCTTGGAAATATTTAAAAGGCATTTCAGAAAAAGAAAGATAGGCAGATGCAATTGCCTAAGTCTCCTAGACGTAACTAATTGCATTATCTTATCGGTATAACTTCATAACTTGCAATCCACTTCTATCCTTTATATTACTTATACCCAAATGTTTAACTACTAATTTATTTATTGAGCTTTGTTTGACAGGTTATTTTTGTAATTGTTCATTTCATGTATCCTCTGCATTTTGTAAACTTCGTTCGAGGTACTTTTCGATAATCTTCTTGTCTTAAATTTTTTTTTATGTGTGATTGTGTTGAATGCGTTCCCCACACCCGCCATACCTTATTTTTCATCCGTCCTCTGCCACAGCCGAAGAGTGATGATCCATAATGGGAAGGCCAACCCCTAGATAAGATGGTGGTGTAGAGATGGAAGACCTAGTTTGGCAAAGCTTTAGAATTGGTTAGGTCTTATGGCCTAATGGTCTAATGCTAGAACTCTCGGTAGTACATATACTCTTCTCCTCTCCTAGAGAGTCTTTCTAAAATGGATATAGGCTTTCTAAGTAGTACTCTATTTCAAAATTGACTTTGAGCGAATTAAAGAACCTTAACCCACCATGAAGACTTTATCATTAAATGCATTAGAAGGGTGTTAATTCACAAGTACAGTTTGATTGCACATTTACCCTTGCACCCAACCACTCTTTTAGATGAAGCTGGAGCTAATGAAGAATAAATGCCTTGAAGATGAAGATTGAGAGTACGACAAATAGGACCAGACACCGGGTGTCCGTTTGGTCACTTGCGATAGATGCATAGCCATTAGATCGAACTCTTTGGATCATTGAACTTCCACATTTCTTATGCACTCTAATTTACTTTTATTGTACTCTTTTGGCCTACTCGCCCGTGATGTAAACTTAACTGGTCATACAACTTAATTACGTTGGTAATAATAAAATATATGAACTTCGTGTGTACGATTATTCTACTATGCAAGTGCAGCACTAATGTATCAAATCAAGGACTAGTGTTGTTTTATAGGTGGACTTTGTTAGTTCTAATCTTGATATGGTTTGTCTAGTTTGAGTAGGACTAGATTTATAGTTTGAGTAGGACTAGATTTATCTAAAAGTAGAAATAGTAGAGATGGAGTTTGTTTAGAATTAGTAGTTCTAATTCTAATAGGAGTCTTGTAATTTCTCTAGTATAAATAGATGGCCAAGGGCCAAGGAAAGGTGCAAGTTTAGCACCGGAAAAATATGTGAGCTTATCCTGTGCAGCATCAGCGAGCTATGTCGGAGAGGCGTGATTCTTGCTGAACATGGGCTCGGTGACATGCTCTTGATGTTCGTCGGTCTGGGTGACGATCAACTCAGTCTGAGGGTTTTTCCAAAGAATTGATCTTGGGGTATTTCCAACAGACTTTAGATGGTAAAAAAACTGAGGCTCCCACAATTGAAACATTCCACTAGAATGTATAGGAATTGTGGAGGACCCTTTGGTTGTTCCAAGGTGATATGTAAGAAAATATCTATGTAAAATTCTAATCCTCTAAAAAAACCCTTTGGTCATGTTTAGAATGACGGGGCTAAATGAATAAGTTGGTTGAGTTTAAAGTTTAGGTTGTACAAAAAGAGATTTTTTAAAATGCTTTCCACGGGTTGATTCACTTTATTTATATTATTTTAAGAGCTTTTAGAGATGTATACATAATAAAAAAAATGCTAGACTTAAAAAAAGTTTAGCTTTTTAATTGCCTCAAGGATTAAGCTGAAATGTACGTGTTGAGTCTTGTTCAGGAGTTTGTAGCGCGATGCGAGGTGTAGCTTTGATCCCTTAAGTTGAAAAAAGAAAACCTTTGATCCCTTGGTGTTGTAGCGTAGTGGTTTTTTTTTTTTCCGAACCCCTTCCATTGGTTAAGTCTTGTGGTGTACTACTACTACTACATAAAGTTTATATTCTTTTCATTTTGAAATGATGGGCAGAGCTCCTAGAAGTAAACGAGAAGAAGGTTTGAAAGGCTCTTGTTCCCAAAGAAAGGAGGCAAAGAAGAGGATGTAAGTAATGAAGGTGTAAAAAACAGAGGAAGGAACATGAAATGACTGAATCTGTGGCTGAAAGAGTCATAAGAGTGTGGGGAAGACGACGCTCAAGACTGAAGAGCTAACCCCAAAGGGAGAGTGGAATTTTTGGGACAGCTCCCAAAAAGGGTTATTAATGTTAGCTTAGCGAGGAATTAGCGCGTCAGCACTTAGCAGGCATGTGTTGCCGACATACTGCACCTATATAATGACAGTTTATCCACGTGCCTCTACACAAGATGAAGGTGTTTCAGAATAATTAATTAAGTTGGCTGCCGACCTGCTCGCTGTAACATTAGCTGCTGGTAGTCATATATACAAGTATGCACATTCAGCAAATTTACGGTGGCATGCAATTAAGCTGTAGAATAGTTAATGATAGTAGCTTGCAACAATGCGACTCCTACTGTACTAATTGATCAAGCTAAGTCCATTAGGTGACCGATCCATCACCCATCCATCACTTGCCTTAATAATTCTCGGATCCAGAACTGAGCAGTAGTACGAGCCAGTGATGGGAATTAATAATATAAATTGTTGTCCAATAGAAGGGCTAGGTGGCTTGTGTCAGTCCAACTTGCTTTGCTACTGATCAAGCCTCGCTAATTACTTATAAATTAAGGGTAACACCTGATGATACATGCAGCATCCATCAGTATATTCAACTCAACTCCACGTCATCTGCACAGTGTTGCTGGCTAATTACCTGCATTCGCCTGCCATTTCCCATGCATCGATCCCAGCATATTAATTGATTGGCTTTCTGCTCGCTGATCTCTCTGTCTCTCTCTCAGCTAGATGGACTATATATATGCACACAATATTATGGCTGTTGCTCCGATCGAATCAAAATCATAAGCTCTCTCCCTAGTCCCTCCCTCCCCAACTTGATGGATCGATCATTTCATTCATGAAGTATATGTATTGTCTAGCTAGGACTTGCTGATTGCACTAGCTAGCACGCAGATGCAGTCAAAAATACTACATTAATTCCTTGCTTTGGATCCATATCCATGGCCGCCGCGCCTGAAGCTGGCTAGCTAGTCGGTGTCTGCAGGCGTGGCATCATCAAGATTCACATCCATATATACATCTCATCGGATCAATCCAACATCTCATTTCGATCGATCAATGCATGAGAATCTTGATGATGCTGCATCCGCAGACAAGCGCCTATATATGATCGATGACCAGTTCACCACACCCATTCTCCTTTCTCGTTCCATTTCCGGGTCAGAGATTTTTCAGCTTCTTCTTATATATGCCCTTCATTCAAATATTTAGGTGCTGTATGGCGTATATTCTTGCCATCCATTAATTTCAGCCCCATTTTTGCTTTATCGTAAAATTTATATTAAGCTGTTCCGCACCTCCCTCCTTCTTCCTGTCACTGTATCTTCGCTTCATCCTTTTTTCATCCGAACTAGATTATTCCAGGTAAGAGCACTATTTGGTTTATTATTAGTTCAATCCAGTTAGTGTCACATTATTGTTGCACATATTTCGATTCGTAGTGATATGAAGCTATCAGTACAAGTACAATTTGCCTCTTCTTTTTTCTTTCTTTCTTTTTTTGCATAAGGGGTCTTCCCGATTTCCATTTTCCACGTAAAACGGAAACATCCAAAGTAACTATTGCATCCATCCCTCTCACCAGCAGCACTCTAGAGAGCAGCAGAAGGCATTTGGTTCGTTGTCTAAGGTTGCCACGCCTAATCTTAGTCGTGCCACACATTCTGAGGCATCCGTTTGGTTCAACGTCTAATCTTAGTCGCGTCACACTTTCTTAGCCTCCGTCCCCACATGTCATTGACTCGTTTTCTTGCCTCACTTTGCCACAAGTGTGGCGTGGATTTTCTCTGCCACACTTTGCCTAATATGAGGTGTGGCACTTTTAGGCGAGAACCAAACAGGCCTACATATCTGGGACTTCCACTTAAGGGCTTTCCATGTAAACATGACTTAGCAACGGCCATGGCTCCAGAAGTTTCAGGGACGTTGATCTTAAATTAGGAAGTATAAGGGTTTCTTTGCAAACGCTACTGGATTTGTTAGAGCGGCCAGATCTGATCCACGTATGCTATCAGTCGGCTCTGAATTCAACGCGACGTGGAGGCCAGGGAAGAGGTGAGAAACGTCGACCAATGTGAGGCGATCGAGATTGCTTAAGAGCTTTTATGTATAGAAGATTCATGAAGTGGCCACCATGTACCAAGCCAAGCCAACAAAGTTGAAAAGGAATGGGCTTCCGCTTTGCACAAGGTGAGAAGCAAGATTTTTGGATGGGCGAGGAAATGGATATCCAACGCGGACAATCTGATTTTGATCAACTCGGACTTAATAGTATTTCATGGCCTGTTTTGAGATGACATCTTGGGTCATAAATAAGATTATCCAAGTGCAGGTCCTCTAAAATGGAGATGAGAGTTACAATGTAGGGCACTATCTAGCAAAATGGACTTTGGTTTGCATGCCACGGAACTTGGAGGGTTTAGGTGTCAGGGCCTAAATAGATGGGGAAGAGCGCTAGGTTGCGGTCATCGTTGTATGCTTGGGCTAGCCTGTCTATGGAATGAAATAACCATCAAATGCCATGTAACGGAATAGAGGATGATCTTTCCAATGCCTCCAATGATGTCAACATCGGAAATGGAAAAAGAAGCGTTCTCGATGAGTAGATGGATCAATGGATCGTCTCCAAAAGAAATTGATTTGGCATATTTTCTGCTCATTAAGAAAAGACCGAAGAAAACATCTTCACAAGACTATATCCCAAACATCTTCACAAAACAGCTCCAAAAGTTGAGCAACTCCATCAACGTTTCAAATTGATGGCCAGCATTAGGACTATATCCATAAACACAATGAGGAGGATGTCGACAAGGTGAAAACAAAAGGAAGACATGAGCAACTCGGTTGCAGCGACATATAGGGCCTAGTTCATTGATATGTTTGCTCGGGGGATTTTGACCTTTTTGGAATGTCAGCAAGAGCACAAATGTTGCTTCTTTGCTTGGTTGATCAAGAGGAAGCCAGGTCTAACTGTGTTGCTCCAAGCTTGGGGCTCACGAATAGCAGCTTTTGCACTATATGTGGTATGGAAACTAATCCTCTGCAATTGCATTTTCTACAGTTGTGCCACTGACACATAGGCCCCACATAGCGAGGGCCCACCTATCAGTGGCAAAACTGCAGAGATGGCAATTGCTGAGGAGATGCGTTCATGTGGTATTGAGTTTTAAATGCAATATATTCTTCTCGCGCATTTTTGCTTTGCAGAGCTAGGGAAAGGTTTCAACTTGTTTTGGGTCCACGGTGCAAGGGTCGGAGGCTAATACAATGTTGGGCTCTAACCACTACAAGTCTTTTGATGAAGCCAATAAGCCAAAGGAGATTGATAGGCTTCAATCTACGTCATCTAGAATATATATTTGGAAGGAGAATTCTCGCGTGTTTAGAAATAGCGTTGCATGGGTGCAGAAGGCGTGGGGGAAATCACATGAAATATAATGCTTGGAAAATTAGCAACACATGAACCGCCTTGATCACCTGGTCCTAAACCAACAAAGTGTATATATTTAAACTCTTTTGCTTTTCGGGATAAGATCAGGGTTTGCACACTAGGCCCAGACGTTGAGAGAATTGGTGATATCCATTGTTTGGCTTAGGCACTGCTCCTCGATGCATGCCCTGGAGTGCACAAGCAGATCCGATGATGGTGCGCGCCGCCTCCCTGTTCCAGGCGAATAGAGGCACGTTCTCGAGGTAGAGGCGCACCCTAAAGCGCGTTGGGGAGGGGTCTTCGCAGAGAATCGGCTTCCAGGGACGGAAGCTAACTTCGAGGGCGTCCTGGGTGAAACAACCTAGGCGAACGGCTTGCTCCCGCTGCTCCGGCTCGGGGAAGCGTACCATGAAAGCCTCCGGGAAGTGGGAGGCAATGACTAGCTCGTCGTGGCCCCTGGTGATGACCTGTCTGGGAAGCCCATCTCTCCTCTCTGAAGCCCATCTTTACGTGCCGTAATAACTTCGTATAGCATACATTATACGAAGTTATACGAGGTTACTCCAACATCTATCTATTTCTATATACAACGCACGAGCAGGTAAACGCCGTGCTCACACGCGTCCACATGCTACAGTGCCGATCGTCCCAGCCGTCCGATTGTCAGCCACGGCGAGATCCGGCCGTCCGTTCTTCCTTTATATATAAAATGATTTTTTTCGCAAGGGAATGAACAACGCGGGGCGGTTGGTTACTTGGTTATCGGCGCGAGGTCTCAGCTCGCCCACCGCGGTTCGATTCCCAGGCGCAGCGCCATTTTTCCCGATTTTCACTCGGCTCAACTGCCTCCTACCCTTTCGTAATAACTTCGTATAGCCCCTTGCTACGACGCGGACGATTTGCAGGGTCTCCGTGCGCCATGACAGGATAGGAGTGGTTGGGGTGGTGGCCAGAGCTGGTAGAAGGTTGGGAGTGAAGGCGACGATGAGGTCGTGGGGTTGAGCGAAAGGAGCAGGAGAAGGCTTTATGGCCATTACTACCACAGCACCGGCAGCACGGAGCGGCTCCCGGCACGTGTCGACGAGGTGAGTAGTGGACAGGCAGCGGAAGCAGCGCAGGGGAGTGTTGGCGCCGGAGTTACTGTGGGAGGCCTGCACCACGGATTTTCGGTGTCCGACGTGCTTTTCCGAGAGTGCATCCTGCTTTGGAGCAAAATCAAGTAGACCACCCTTTCTAACACCCCAGACACCATTCGATGGTGCTTCTCCCCCGACGGCCGTTTCTCCACCAAGTCAGCTTACTCCTTACAATTTCTAGGCACCATGGGACATCCCCTTGCGTCCGCTATTTGGTCTGCCCGAGCCCCCAACAAATGCAAATTCTTCGCCTAGACCCTCAGTCACTACCACGTTAATACGACTTACCTGCTTGCTAAGAAGGGGTGGCCTCACCACACAGCTTGTGCCTTCTATAATGGGCCCTTGGAATCGATCGACCACCTCTGGGGCTCCTGTAACTTCGCTTCGGCTATTTGGCATGCGATTCTCCCTCATGGGCCCTACCCTCCGGGACCCTCCACCTTTTGTAATTGGTGGATAGCTCGTCTCGAAGGAATTCCCCCGAGCGCTTTCAAGACTCTCAACGGTCTGATCATCCATGCCGCTTGGGAGATCTAGAAGGAGCATAATAGAAGAGTTTTTAGGGGCAGTCCTTGCCTTTGGATGGCGTAGTTGGTCTTATCAAGGAGGGGGTACTCTTTTGCTAATCATCGAGCGATTGATTTAAGGGAAGACTTAGTTGATTTTCTCACATGCCTAGATGCTCCCATCTTCCTCCTCTTCGATCGTTGCTGTCGTCGATGTCTTCTCCCGTCACCGCGCCATGGAGGTCAAGTTAGGGTTAGGGTTAAAGTTTGGGATGGGGTGGGGTTCTAAGTGCCCAAGGCTTGGAGGGAGGCCTGGTGAGGCGGCGCAACATGGCGGTCGGGTTGGGTGAGGGTGGCAGCGGGGGGTGGGGGTCGGGGCGGCGAGGCGTCGGCCATGGGTAGGAGGCGGAGGTGACAGGGAGGAGTAGGCGAAGCTAAGGAGTCGGATCGTTCGATCTCAATCCAGCAGCCCAAAAAATTGACTGAATGTTAATAACTATTGATCAGACGTCAAACCAACCGACAATACTTTTAAAAATAATAATAATCTGCCGCTACTTTTCGGCCGTAAAGCTAATGTTTTTGTTGACTCTTTACCTTTACTACTCTCTCTGTTAAGGTCGATCAGGAGTTTAGGATGGAAAAGATACATGTAGTAGACGGATGTTCTGTAGCTTCCGGTGGTTACTCCAACATCTATCTATTTCTATATACAACGCACGAGCAGGTAAACGCCGTGCTCACACGCGTCCACATGCTACAGTGCCGATCGTCCCAGCCGTCCGATTGTCAGCCACGGCGAGATCCGGCCGTCCGTTCTTCCTTTATATATAAAATGATTTTTTTCGCAAGGGAATGAACAACGCGGGGCGGTTGGTTACTTGGTTATCGGCGCGAGGTCTCAGCTCGCCCACCGCGGTTCGATTCCCAGGCGCAGCGCCATTTTTCCCGATTTTCACTCGGCTCAACTGCCTCCTACCCTTTATTACTTTTTCCAAATATGTCTTGGCACAGCGCACTGTTAGCTCAGCGGTAAGGGCACAGCCCCGCCATTTCTGCTTTTCTTTTTCTCCACCCCTTCTTTTATTTGCCAGCCTTCTTACAATGCGAAAAAAATAATGAAAAAATAGAAAATGAATCAGCATTTACTTCTCGAATTTTCTTAGAATGCACCAAAAAAAAAAAACAAATGGATCAACGGATAGCAATTTATGCTACCGGAATTAGCCAATCACTTCATTCTTTTCTTTTCCAGATTTCTACGACGGACCAAATGCGTCGTTGTATTTCGTACGGATCCATAAAAACAAAAGTCAAACTAAAAAAAATATTTTAAAACCAAACTTTTACAGACAAATTCGAAAATAAAAATGGAAAAAATTATGGCAGAGGAATTAGCCAATCGCTTCATTCTTTTCAATTTTAGTTTTTTTTACGGCAGAGCAAGTGCGTCATAATATTTTGTAAGGATTCATAAAACAATAAAAAAAATCCTTTCTAAGAATTTTAGATTCAGTTCAGAAACGAATTGCAAATAACTCATTCTTTTCTTTTGTTCTACCTTTTTAAAAATGCATAAAAAAAGATATGCCTCACCATTTATTTCTCACTTTTTTAGAATGGAAAAAAAGATGAAATGGATCAATATTTGAAGATTACAAAAAAAGGAAAATAGAAAACAGATAAAAAAATGGTAGGGAGGTTAGCTAATCACTTCTTTCTTTTCATTCTTAGATTTCTAATCACCAAAAACTCACAAAAAAATGGCCGCCCCATCGAAAAACACAGCCGGGCTATCTAACCTGATTTATTCAGTTATTTATGCTACCACATAGTTCTCAACCTTAGTCATAGTACATACGCATCGTAAAAATTAATCTAAAATTCATTGCCTACGGCGCGCCGCGGGCGAGCATACCAACCTAGTATTCACTTATGTTGCATGATCATGCAGGTGCAGGGCAGCTAGCACAGGAGATGTGAAGCAAAAATATTTATTAGCCGACAGTCATTAATTAAGGAGATGGTTCCCCCTCTTTCTGAAGGAAACAGAATTAAAAAGATCAGATCGACAGCACCAGCAGCACATGTTTTTATGATCCAAAACCAGTGGAGAGAGTTAATTTATTAATACATGGAGAAATATGTGATTCGTGTTCTCATGTGATGCATGCTTAATAATAACAGTATAACATGGGCTACTGATAATAATCACCCCGTCTGTTGCAAACTACAACTCCTGATTCATATGTGCCACAAAACCCAGCCCATATAAGCACCTGAACAAAATATACTACCTAGCCCCCACGCCACACTACACACAGCACGACGAGGCAGCCAGCATCCAACATAGACATTACGCAGCAGCAAAACGAACAGCTATAACATGCATTATTTCGATAATATAATACACTGGCCATTAATAGCAGCAATAGCAAAGCATGCTATTATAACAGCACAGCTGGGTGGAGAGATGAATAACAATCCATCCATCTCTGCTCATTTTAGCTGTAAAACAAAACAAGCAACCCAGCTTGCTCCTCTATGAGGATATTCCACCATAAACTGGTGTGTATAGCAGGCAGCAGCACAATACATGGCAGCAGCTACCAACAAAGCTCACTCTTCCAGACCGGCCTTGCTCCTCAGGTGCTCCTTGAACTCCATGATATCACCCTCCCACCGAGTCACCGCCTGCTTCTCGCACACCCAGATCTCATGTGCCACCTGGTTGATCAGCCTGAAGTCATGGCTCACCAGCACCAACCCTCCATCCCACTCGTTCAGCGCCTCCGCAAGGGAGTCGATTGTCTCAATGTCAAGGTGGTTTGTTGGCTCATCCAGCAGCAGCAGGTGCGGCTCCCTCCACGCCAGCCATGCAAAGATCACGCGACTCCTCTGCCCATCTGACAGGTTCATCATTGGCATCACTTGCGCTTTACCTGACAGCCCAAACTTGCCGATTGCTGCCCTCATCCTCTCCTCCCCGTTACCAGGGTACTCCTTCATCATGTACTGCAGAGCTGACATGTCCAGGTCCAGCTTCTCTGCCAGATGCTGGTGGAATTGTGCGATCCGGAGGTGGTTGTGGCGCCTCACCATGCCATCCAGTGGTATCAGATCGCCTGTCATGAGCTTAAGAAGTGTGCTCTTCCCTGCCCCATTGGGGCCAACCAGTGCAACTCTAGAGTCGAGGTCAACACCAAAATCAAGGTTCTTGTAGATGAGGTTATCCGGTGTGTACCCAAATGTGACTTCAACAAACTGCAGCACCGGTGGTGGGAGCTTGCCAACATCAGTGAAGCGGAATGTCAATACCTTATCCCTCACAACTTTCTCTATAAGCCCTCCACGCTCCATCTTAGCAAGAGTTTTCTCTTTACTTTGTGCCTGCCGTGCTAGCTTGGCGGACCCATGCCCAAACCGTGCGATATATTCCTTCATTGAAGCAATCTGATCCTGCTCCCACCTGTACTGTTTCATTTGATTTTCTTCAAGCTCAGCTCGCGTTTGGACATACTGGTCATAATTGCCAGTGTATAGCTTGAGCTTCCTATTCTGCATGTGGATGATGTTTGTACATACTCCATTCAGAAAGTCCTGGGAGTGTGATATGACAACAAGGATGCGGTCAAATTTCTTTAGTGTTTCTTCCAACCAGACACATGCCTCAAGATCTGCAAAAGATGGCAAGAAATTGCAAACATTAGCCTAGAGAAGTGTATTTCTGGGTATAAACTTAACAGAAACAAGTCCTCTTATCAGTTAAGAGCTAATCACACTATTTATAAACAACTCAGGAGCCACAAACATTATAAGTCCTGACAGGATAAAAAATTTGACATGCATGTCATTGGTAGATGAATAGAGGGCCAACTGTTGCCTCAAATAACCCAACATTTCTTTCGACAAATTTGAGCAATTGAGCATGCACATTACATAATCTTCTGGATGTCTATTGAACCAGGTCCATTGTGGAATTTGAAGCATGCCAGAAAGAATGTATTCTTTGCGCCTGTGACTAAGTTTCAACTCCAAAAATGGGAAGGCATGAATTCAAACCTAAATGTGTTCTGTTCTGATGTCAAATTTTCAGATTTTTCTGTTCTCGAAACAAGTATGTTCAAACAATCGTAATTTAACCCTCAAAAAATCATAAAGGACATGCTCAAATACATGCACTCCAAATCAATAGCTAGATAATGCATTCCATATATACATGACACAAGCAAGATACTTTTTTGTCAGCGTTCCATATCCACGTTTGCAAATGGTATTCCACGTCCTACTAAAAACTATTTTTTGCTTCAAGAAGCTCATTAGGGAACATGGCTGAGCTAAAATGAGCTAGCTGGACCTTGAGAGGTTCTTGAACCTGCATCTCGAAGCTGGTCGAGCTCGTTTATGTTATTTTAAAAAGCTTTTAAAGGTAGTTTCCTGATAATAAAAAAGGGCTGGAAAAGCTTTTTTTTTTCAATTAACCTTAAACCAGTCCAAACATGCTGGTTATGCAACTAAATATAGGGCCCCCTAAATATATAGGGAGAACTAGGTCTAGTTTGCTTGTAACATGGGTTGCACAAAAATGAAATCACCATTCACCAAGAACAGATTATGTATTAGAAGTGGAAAAAAACTCACCAAGATGATTGGTGGGCTCATCAAGCAAAAGTATGGTTGGATTCATGAACAGCGCTCTTGCCAAAGCAATCCTCATGCGCCAACCACCAGAAAAATCCCGAGTTTTCTTTGCCTGCATTTGCTTGGTAAAACCTAAGCCAAACAGGATTTCAGCAGCTCGCTTTTCAGCAGTGGATGCATCAATTGCTTCTAGCCTTTCGTATACACGGTCCAAAGCTTCACCACCGCCATCATCCTACATATGTGAGCAAAGGTGTATGTTAGAAAATCTTCAGCAACCAATAGCAGGGCAACAACAAGAATAGCAATGAATGAGAAAGTTACTTGAGCAGCCAAAGTTTCAGCTTCCTTCTCCAGCTTGATTCTTTCTTCATCGCAACTAATGACCGCTTGAAGAGCAGACATGTCGGAAGCCTCGATTTCATGGCTGAGGTGATATATATCCATATGTGAAGGAATAGGAAGCTCCCTGGATCCTATGGCTTTGAGAAGGCAAGACTTTCCGCAGCCATTCAAACCAAGCAGACCATAGCGCCTGGGGAACAGAGATAGATGGATCAATGGATCATGGATGAGACAAAATCACGCGGGCAAGGCAAGATGCCGGCGGGCATCGCTGATCTGACACGGCTAGTAGGAGTAGCGTGTGATTACCTCCCGTAGTTAAGCTCCAGCTCGGTATCAAGGAGCAAGTCATAGCCGTGGAATGTCAGAGACAGAGACTCGATCTGTGGCGTTCACCACCAGTAGAAAACAAAGTCACGTAAGCTAGGATGATATTGTCGGATGGATTCCAAAAGAATCAGTATTGAGTTTTCAACTGAGGATGGGACGGAGGGAATCTTACATGAATGTCACGGGAAAGCGGGTGCGAGGTGAGGACGGCCGTGCAGGTGCGCTCCGAGAGGTTAATGGCGGCTGGGGCTGGGGCTGGGGCTGGGGCGGCTGCGGAGGAGGAGGAGGAGGCGGGCGCCTTGGCTCCCCTCTTGGCGGCGGCGGCAGCCTTCTTCTGTGCGGCCTTCTTCTTGCTGGCGTCGGACACCATGACGGCCTTCTTCTCGCCGCCGCCGCCGCCGCCGCCTGAGTGAAGGAAGAAGAAGGGTAGGCAAGAGAGGACACGTGTTGGGTTGGGCCTGGGCCGCCAAAGAGAAGTGACGTGACGTGCCCGTGCCGGTGCCGGGCTCTTATTTCCCTCTGCTTTTTCTAGTGTTCTCTGGAGCTCCACGTGGGGATGTGCTTTTGACCTGTCTGGGAAGCCCATCTCTCCTCTCTGAAGCCCATCTTTACGTGCATGCTGCCCCACGGGCCCGAGTATAATTTTCTTGTTTGGGCTTGCGCTCTATGCGGCCCAGAACTCCTCCGAGCCTTACCATTTATTCCAGAAAAAAAGTCCATTTTAATAGCAAAGTTCAGGATTGCCCCCCTTAATTCTGAAACTATCCAAACTCCCTTAACTATTCATGTTGAACAAAATACCCCCTGCACCAAATCCATCCTGGTTTTGAATGACGTGGTGTCCTAGTTAACATGGTTTCATCAAATAAATCCTTAAAAATTGTAGAAAAACATACGGAAAGGCTTACCATCGTAAGGCCGGCGCGTCCGGCCTCGCTGACTTGGCGCGCGAACCGCGGGGAGGAGAGCTGTACTGTGCACATGCAGTGGGGCCCATGGGCTTTTTATTTTTTCGGCGTCCATAATTTTTGAAAATAAAATAAAAATATGACTTTCAGAATTTATTTACATGAAAACCATGCTGACTGGGATTCCACGTCATCCAAAACTGGGGTGGTTTCAGGTGAAGGGGGTACTTTTGCCTGGTATTGATAGCACATGGAGGTTGGTCGCCCAGTTTTAAAGTTGACGACGTAAAATCAAACTTTGACAATTGAAGGGGCAAAGTGGATTTTTCCTTTATTCCATGAAAAAGTCCTCTCTCTAACAAACGAGCCGAGTTCGAGCAAACTCGCGCTGGCTCGTTCGTGGCTCGTGAAGCTTCCGAGCTCGTGAAGATGTTCAGCTCGTGTTCGCGAAATTGAACGAGTTGAAAACTCAGCTCGGCTCGGGCTCGGTAAAAGCTCGAGTCAGCTCGTGAGCACTCGCGAGCTTTTGCATATTGTTTCCGGTCACGGCGGCGGAGGTGGCGGCGGGCGTGCTGCCGGTAACCGCAACAACGACAGGGTCGGGGGCCGTGCTACTGCCGGTGACCGTGGCGGTAGCAGGACTGCCGCTGCCAGCAACAGGAGGTGCAGAACTCGATGTGGCCACTGGATCCGTGGGAGAAGGAAGGGGAGGAGGTGGAAGGGGAGGTCTTTGTCCTTGGTTGGTACCTCCTTCGTCCATGCCCAGCTTTTAGATCGGGATCGGCCACCCGGCCCCTCAAGCCCTCACGGAGTCACGGTCTTGGTGGTTCCAGAAAACGCTGGACTGAGGAGTGAGGAATAGGGGGGTCGGTGGGTGACTAGGTGAGTGAGGTGGTGATGGGCTGGGTTAGTCACTGGGCGTAAAATGGGCTGAATGTAGCCTGGTATGGACCATGTGGACATGTAGTCATGTGGGATGCCCACTCTTTAGTCCAGCTCGCGAGCCACTCACGAACGAGCTTGCCTCAGGTTCGGCTCGGCTCGCAAGTTGTCACGAGCTGGAAAGTCTGCTCAGCTCGCGCTCGTTTTGTAACGAGCCGAGCCCGAGCCGAGCCTGAGTTGCTCAAGAGCCTCGAGCTAAAGTTCCAGCCCTAGTCGCCCAGTTTTAAAGTTGAGGACGTAAAATCAAACTTTGACAATTGAAGGGGCAAAGTGGATTTTTCCTTTATTCCATGAAAAAGTCCTCTCTCTAACAAAGGAAGCAAAAGTTCTCATTTGAAGATCATGCAAAAAGTATTCTCGTTGCACGGGCTTTTTTTAGATAATGGAATGAAAGTTTTGGCCTCTACATCGTGAGATGTACGCAGCTTCATCATAGTCTCCCTAAATTAACAAAGTTTTAGAAAACATCTAAACCAACATAAGATTTATGATATATTAACTAGAACTAATTATATTATTGAATTTTCCATCCATGGTTGGCGAATAAGAAAATGGATGTGATCTTCAAGACTTGGCACACCTTGAGCATGCCTTCTTTATCATCCACTCGTTGCACGCACTAGCTTTAGCATCAATAATAGTACAAAGCTGAAGGCTCGGCATGTCCGGTCGACACGTGGGCGCCCTCCACGCTCACGCTGCGCTCTCCGCGCTCCGTCGCGTTCTGCGTCCCAGCTTCTTCGTCCTGCGGCCACGTCACCCAGAAAACTGCACCCGTCCGATGCTCATCCAGCGGCCTGAGGGAGGCGGCGGCTCCCGTCGCCTTGGTTTTGCCACGCCTCCTCCCCCCACCGCCCGCTCTCACCCCGCCCTCGGCTGCTTCGCCTTGGGGTCTCGGCCTCTCCGCCGCCCAAATCTCTCTCGCTCCCAACGCCCGCTCCCTTCCCTACCCCTCAGTCTCTATCTCTCTGGCTATCTCACCCCCACCTCTCTCTCGCGATCCAATGGTGGCGGCGGCGCGAAGGGCTACGGCAGTGGCGACGGCCACAACGGCGCGGAGGGGGTGTGGCGGTGGCGAAAATGGCAGCGGCGATGGCGTGGAGGCTTGCGGCGGCTTCTAGGTCTGGAGGCGCGTCACGCCGGTCGGCGGCTTCTAGATCTGGAGGCGCGTCACTGCGGCCGGCTGGCGGCTTCCAGATGTAGGGGGAGGGCACGGCGTCGCGTCAGAGGTTACTCCCCCACCTCCTCTCTCGCGCTTTCCCCGTTGTCGCCTGCTCCTCTTGACGAAATCTGGTCATCCCGGCTTCTGGGTGGCCGATTCCGGCGGCAACGGGCTTTGGTTGGCCAGATTTGGCCCCGGAGGCCGCCAGTTCGTCCACTGCCCCCTGGTCGCCGTCCCCTTTATCCTCTTCCCTTCATGCCGCCGGCTTCCCCCGTTCAAGTTGGGGCACCGTTGCCCTCCTTCTCCAGGCCCAGTTGAATTTCTACCATGTTTTACCTTTTCTAGCATTCTTTTGATACATTGATATTCACAACTGCATTAGATGTCATTTGTGTGTACCTTTTGACTTCTCATATTGATGGTGCCTACTGGAGTATTTTGTAAACATTTTTATACCTGCTTATACAGACACCGGTTGACATCTACAAGCACTAGGAAAAAAAATATTGCTTTGACTCACCAAGTTTCTCTATAGGGATCTTCAGCAAAAGAAAATAACCCTGACATGAAACGCAGGGCAGAAAACTGCTATATCTTGACCTGTAATGTTTCACTGGAATACGAGAAAAGGTACATGTTTTACATATAAGTACTTTCTGAGATACTTTTGTTTCTTCATAGACCTATTTGTTTTGAATTTGGCTGCACCAAAAATGAGACCGGGTGTATTACATATTTTCTTGAGTGTCCATAATTGTCATGACTGTTCTAACCAACTTTTTTGTTGGACCGGACTGCTAAAATAATGTATCAATAGATTCATGTTGGTTATTATGAGAAGTCGTGCAAACTTCTATAATTTTTACTGTTGACTGTTTTCAATTTCCGTTAATTTCTCGCATGTTGTGGGCCAAAAGGTAGTGTACAGCACAGCAGGCTGGCTTAAAATCTATGTGGTATTTACAATTATTTTTTCCTTTTTTTTTGTTTATGCATCATTGAAGGGAACTTAGCTCACATGTAAGTTTCTCAGTGAAATAAATGCAGGTTTTTTTTACTCAAACGCAGAACAAACGCAGAACAGAGAGAAAAGATGGTTGCTGCAGAGAGACGCCAAGTTGATGAGCGTGTCAAGAAGATTATTGAGTTGAAAGAAAAGGTAATTTTGCTTGCAATATCTTGACTTTTCTACTTCATGTTTAGGGGGGAACCTTCAATATGTTTCATGTTATGCAGGTTTGCTCAGGAAGTGACAAAAAATTTGTGGTGATCAATCAAAAGGGCATTGACCCTCCATCCCTGGATCTTCTAGCTAGAGCAGGGGTACACAATTCTGGTTTCTTTTCGCTTGATGGTTCTAACTTCTAAGTTGCTCCCCTTCTTGAGCAGTTTGAGGTTCCACTTTCAAGACTCTGGATCTCATAAAATTTAAGGATATCAAGGTCCCTAGAGAGAGGTCTTGGAGAGTCCAAAAAATTATTTTAGGAACTCTGAGAAGGGCCATTTAAAACCCCATCCTACAAAGTACTACATTGCTTTGGCTCGCCAAGTTTCTCTATAGGGATCTTCAGCAAAAGAAAAAAAAAACTTACTACCATGCACCATCATTTTTCATCAAGGCTGTAGCTGTCATCAATCGCCAGCATATGTGATCAGTACATGGTAAAAAAATTCTATTCGTCGTATTTTTGCTTGAGTAAATTCTTATAGTTTTTCAACCTTTTTTTAGTACAATTTCCCTCAAACTGCTTACATAGTTACAATAGGAGATATGACCTTCGTTTTTGGTTATGTCCGTCAAAGATGTACCTTACTCAATGATGTATATCTCCATAGCATGGTATCCTTGATTTTTTTTTTTTTTTT
>SPJY01002156.1:2516334-2546081 GCA_005191435.1 Raddia distichophylla | reverse complement strand
TGATCGCCCGGACCTAGCGCTTAGATTGGTGGTCCGAGCTTGTCAAATACATGTACACTAGCGCTGGCCCTCTCTTTTTTTTTGGCATATAAGCCAAAAAAATCAACCGAAAAAGTTTTTTTATCGAAGAAAGGCGAGTTGCCTAATTTCATTAAATAGAAGAAGCGGATACAAGAGCAAGTAACATAGCTTAGTGCGAGAACACACCAAAATCAACCCTCGGCCTAATTGGCAAAAGCCCAGCCTAGACTACCAACAAATCTCCTCTAATCTTCGGCAAAACGTCGTCCGGCCAACAGTCCTCTTGGCGAAAAATTCGAGCATTCCGCTCCTTCCATATATTCCAACATATGGAGATTATGATGCCATCTTCCCATCGTCTGGCAACATTGCTTCCTCGAAGTTCATCCCACCAGTTACCAATGGACTGAACTGTGGCATCATCAACTTTGGTGAAACAGAAGAACGACGCCATACCGAAAAAGTTGCGATCACCCGTTCCTTGAGCAATCAAACAGTGTTCATGCGGCGGTGTGGACTGTACACGGGCGATAGGCAGTTGCTCATTCGTCGTCTTGTCTACGCACGTAACCGTTGGCGAGCAGTCGCTGAGGCCGCTGGAGCCGGTGGCGGGAGACCCCGCCGAAGCGGAGCCCGCGAGGGCCCGTCGCCGCCAGAAGCTCCCTGGTTTTTCGGCTTTGCATGCCGAGCTCAGCGCCGGCTTCGGGCTCACCGAGAATGGCACGTCCAAGGTCGGTAGTAATCTCTCGTCCTCAGCACGAGCTTGTAAAATCTAAGCTTCATTTGCCCTTGTTCTTTTCAGCGTTACGTATCGTTATGTATTACTGTAGCAAATTTTGTTATTTTTGTATAAGCCTATATGTTGTGATAATTTGTAATGATTTTTTGTCACTTTTAATAGTCATCCCAAAGATCATAAAACTATTTTTAAATTATTTTTTCTAATCTGTAGACTTATTTTCGGGTGCTCTTAAATTTATTACAGTAACGCCAACGCAACGATACGCTGAAAAGAACATAGCAGCGAGACAAAAAGTTTCCTGAATGTTGACATGAGGCCTTTGACAATTCACAAATCATTTACCTTTCTGATCACAGAAAAAGAAAAGAAAAGAAAAGATGAATGATCTATGATATCTCCAAGTAGCTTACTCTTGTAGCCACTACGTCAAAACTACACATTAATGACGGGTTTCAACAGACAATAGTGAAGGATAAAGCAACTGTCCATTCATCACTAATTAGCCAAATACACGATGGGTCTGTATACAATCTGTCACTTATCTTCACCTCCCATAGGCCCCCGTAGGTTCCTCATGTCTCCTATAAGTAACAGGTAATTGGAAAAGTCATCACCCATAATAATAATATAAGTGACGACTGTATATTCTAACCGTCACTCATGATGGTTATATGAGAGGCGGCCTACGTTAAAACCCGTCGCCCGTGTTAATAACGTAAGTGATGGATAAAATGTAAGTGATGGATAAAATGGATAAAATGAGAGGCGGAGGATCTCGTACGTAGTTTCTCATGACGCATATAAGTGATGGATAAAATGTTTACCCGTCACTGTTTTTATGATGATAGTAACGGGCTTTAGTTTGACTAATAACTAGTGTTATGTGCCCCAGGGCAAGGGCATGCAGTACATGCTGCTAGGGATGAAAATGGTACGGATAATTTCCGACCGTCCGACCGACCGAGGCATAATAATATCCGAAAATATTGAGCCGGATAATTTTATGGATATCCGAATCCGACAAGGCGGATACGGTACGGATACAAATAATATCCGATGGATATTATCCGAGCTTTTCTTGGATAATATCCGATGGATATTATCCGATTAGCTAAATCCATCTATAAACTATCTCTATTATATTTCTATAGGATGAATGACTAACACATATAACAACTAGATGCATGTGATTTTACATTTTTTTGCTTTATCGGGTATGATACTTACACACCATCATTTTCATGACTATGGGCCATAAAGTTGAGTCACAAAGAGATAACTATATGTATTTGGATATACTTATTTCTTTAGTATAAGTTTTCGCGTATTATCCGAGAGAGTATCCGCGTCCGATCCGTATTTGTATCCGATATTATTCGTATCCGTATTTGTATCCGGTACTATCCGTATCTGAATCCGTATCCGATCAAACTAAATGGATCAAATACAATATGAGTGTTTTCCGATCCGTATCATCCCCGCTGCTATTGTTGTGTGTTTTTTTCTAGCTACGGTAGTTATTCCAATTTATGTGGTAAAACAAAATTTAGTCGATTTGTTTATTAGCAGAAAATTTGAAAGCTCACTAAATCATTTTGCTTATGTCAAAAGGCTGATAAAAATTCTTGAAAATTCTTCAACGTAGATAATTTGAGGCCTTGATCTTTGCTATCTTGCAAGTATATGCCTTTTTTTGGCGTAACTTAAGCCATGTTCTTTTCAAATGTTTATATTAGTAATCCTTGCAGTTTGGCAAAAAGTAACTCAATGCAATGCAAACTCGGCGGGCCATAGGCCCGCCTACTCCACTAGTCTGTATAAATCGCATGCAACAATCGAATTTCCTCTCCTAGTCCTTGCAGAAAAGAACAAAAACTCCTTGCATGTACCATGGATGATGCTCGTCTAAGATGCATGTCTACTTATTGTGACATCCTCTATTTTGTCGTATGTCACTTGTATTTTCAAAATCCCAAAAAAAATAAAAGGGAATTGTTATATATGAAACCCTGGTTTAAATTATTTTAAATTAGGTTTAAGCCAAAACCCTAGAGAACCTTTTTGAAAAATTCTAGACAAATTCCCATAAATCCTAAATGCCACTATTTAGCCACCCTCCAAATTTCAAGTCCAAAACCCAAGGCTAGCCTGTGATTCCATAGGGTGTGCCATTCTGTTGGGAGCCCGTCAAACCAATGAAATGACGTGCAAACGTGCAAGAACCAAGTCCAAACTTGGTGGATAGTTATTGAGGCCTAAATCTGTCCAAAGCCAGAAGCCCAAGTCAAAATTCGTGGATTTGCAAAAATAACAAATTTAGGGGAGACCTAAACCTATTCGGATTAGAATTAGAGCCCAACTCAAATTCTACCCAATGGAGGTCTGCCCATAGACGACCAACATACTATATAAGTACCCCAAGACCCCACAGCATCCCAACTCGTGCAAACCACAAAGCAAAACCCTAGCCGTCGCAAAAACCTAGCGCGAGGAGGTTTTCGAGGTAGATCTCCATGTGCCTTGCCCAAACCGAAATGTAGATCCACCATTGCGTAGAACTCGTCAAGGCGGTCCAGATGGATACCTGGATCATCAAAATCGATGGAGAATTGCACCCGTTAGGGGTCGTCGGATTTCACCGCGCCATCGCCGCCCGAATCTGTAGCGCCACACCGTAGCCCGCCGCGTGTCCCACCCCGCCGCCGCCTCAGCCCGCCCGCGCGCGCGCCTATGCCCTCGTGCCGCCACGCATCAGCCAGCCCCACAGCCGCGTGTCGCCGCCGCGCTTCCTCTCGCCCAAGCAGCCACGTGTCGCCGCCGCAGCCGCTCATGCCCGCGCCGCCCAATCCCGTGCCGCCACCTGTCTCGCCCTGCGCTGCCGCGTTGTGCTGGATCTGCTGGTTCAGCCGGTTTTCCCTGGTTTAACCAGTTTAATCTTTTCAGCCTTTTCAGATTTTCTTTAAACTTCCAGGAATTGTTTAGAGAGCATCCGAACTCCAAATTAGATGATTCCAAAGCCATTAAATTCCATAAATAGCCTAGAATTTTATATATTTATTTGAGAATATGTTCTGTGGTGGAATTTTCTGTTCTTATGCATTTGCATTTACGTGTAGATCGTCCGTGCTCCCGCTGTTCAGCGTTTTTCCCGGAATTTCCCAAAGAAGGACCTCAAGAGCCGGAGTTCTACCAAGGCAAGATAGATTACATCTTGCTCTCCTATTTTGCAAAAGTCACTCGTTTAACTGATTTATTTACTTTTCTCATGCATGAAATGATGGGAAGGGTTAGAACCTAATTATTCACACTACGTCATCTACCCTATGAATTTAGCCACTTATTGCTGCCTTAATTATTTTTCATAGCCTATCCTTGTGCATAGATGCTAGTGCTCATGGGTTATTAGTTGTTAGGTTACTCATCATTTATTTATTAATCTTGTGACTTGATATAATTGGATGTGCTGAGTTACTTAATAATCTAATCAACTAAAACCTACGTGGCGTGTGTTGGCTAAAGGTGGCAAGTCATGGTTTTGTGGAATGAGGATTGTGGTGGAGGTAGTCACCTTGGTCTAAGGACCCTTGTCGTGTGCTTATCCGTCCAAACCATACAAGCGCAACCATAAGTGCTAGCTCTAGCATGTCGGCCAACATGTGCTAAACCTGGCTTAGTAGTTAGGGAAAACTGTTAACACACTTTACCTTGAAAAGATCGGACTGAGGTCCATAGGCTCAAGAAGGGGACCCGAGTTGCCGAAACCTTAAAGGGGGTATCGGTGTTAACAGAAGGAACTAATGAATCGCCTTATATTATTACTTCGTCTGTGCTTGTAAGGAAGAGCTTAGACGCAAAAGTATCACTCGGCTTATGGGTAAAGTGTGCTACACTCAGCAGAGGTTAAAACTATCATGATAGCCGTTCCCACGGTCATGGGAGGGGAGGAAGGTCGTACATGGTAGTCTCATGTGTTATTTAATAACCTGATGGGTCGGTTTTGTTTTGAGTATTTGAGACTTGTGCAGTTTTGCAGAGGGGATTTCAAAGCCAAGCTCTGTGTGTTACCTTAGGAATCTATTCATATTTATTAATTGTTCGACAAATGCTTTTACAACACTTTAATTTTGACTAGAATAGGTGTTTATGCAAATTAACCATCCTATTCTTGTTTACCCGTGCATTCATATATAAGGATTCTTGCTAGGTAGCTGTGTACCCATTATACAATTCCACGGATATATATTTGTTCAGGAGAATATTCGGGTCCGGTTTGCCAACAGGATCAGGAGGATTCTGTACCGGATTTTGACCAAGACTAGTCTTCGTTCGAAGGGTCGGATTAGAGAGCATCGACATATTTACTCTATTGCATATCATTTGAATTTCCACTACTCTGAATATTACTATATAGATTTATGCAATCTATTGTAATAAGTGGTTGTGATACAATTACTTTTGCACTGTTATAATATTGTCATAGTTATGATGAGTGTGTTGTGATGCTTGAACTAAGTTGCTAGCATTGATCGCTGGGACTAGCAATGGATCATGGGTAGATTCCGGTGAAGCCGGAGTTGTGACACTTATGTTTACCAAATCAGGGTACGTATCAAAGAGCAAAGGAAGAAACCAGCTGCCGCCGTCGTACTTTGGAGGACGCCACCGACAAGAGATAGGCTAGCAAACAACACTGGCCATTATCAGCCACAAGCCACGCTGACATTACTGCCGGCCTCGTAGGGGACAAGCCGCTGCCACTGAGGGAGGTAGAGGAGAAGCAAGGGACACTGCTATAAGACACCACACAAGGAGGAAGAATGGGCGTCGCTGTCGCAAAAAGGGAGGGACGATGAAGTCTCTTCAACTACGTGCAACTTGTAATATGACAACCGTCGTTAATGGAAGCCACCCAGTAGGGCATCGCCATTCTAAGAGAAGGATACCACGATGCTGATCCAAATGCACAACCCATGATAGGACTACCACTGTCTCTACTAGCAACCAGAAGGAAGGATGGGCCTCTAGTCACAGTAGAGGGGGACGACAAAGCCACTCCAACTAGAGCTTAATGGAACCTTGCCCTTGCCATGAAGGTGGTTTTGGGGTGACACCCTAGGTGATGCCTTCAAGGAGGGGAATGGCATTGAAGGCGTCGCCAATACCGGCCCGACGAATGCAGCTAGCGACTGGAAGCCACCACCACGCAGTCACTGTCGCCACCGTCAAATGCACCTCAGTCGTGCGACCAATACCGGTTTCAACTGCCATGTGCCCTGGCAATCATAGAGGCGCCCCACGAAGAGCGTGCGGTGTGCAAACCCCACCATTTTTCGCCCAACAACGCTACCAGGTCGCCCACGCTGAGCCTCTTGGCAGTAAAGACGCGGAGAAGCTCGTCCACCATTGAGTAGGTGCGCGGCAGGTTGCCATGTCCCTCCACACTGAACAACAACCGGATCTCGCGAGGCTGCCTACCAATGCTCTAGAACACCGTACATATCGCCTCCTTACCGACAGATTCGACTAGCTGGCTGAATTCAATGGGAGAGGAGAAGAAGAGAGAGATGGGGGAGAGGGAGGAGATCCTGACTCCTCCCCTCGCAGGAGAGGCATTGGTGGGAGCGCCTGGAAGGCCCACTAGTAGACTCGGCGCTGGCTAGCTGGCATGCTACCACCATTGGGGCTAGGGATAGGTATGGGCTCTTTCTTTCCCCTTTCTTTCTGGTTGGAAGGCACTACCCTAATCTGGCTGTTGATCATATATCATATTAAACTCTAAACAATTTGGAAGAATGGATGGTTCATATTGATTTTAGTTTAGCATAAATTGAAAGAGCCCTTGAGCATGGGAGAATGGCATGTACTGGAGGGGACTCAGGGAGGGATGAAATATGAAAGGAACTTTTATAAAAGAAATTTTTGAAGGAAGCAAGAGGGTCTAGCTATAGAAAGAGAGTTGCTGGTCCATAATAAAATAGATTAGTCCGAAGCAAGATTGGGGGATGACGGAGATCTCTGGAACCGGAACCGCATGTACGTAACTAACGATGTGCCCACGTATATCGATCGATGTACGAAGTTATGCACTATGTCCTTGAGAATGCGTGCGTGCGTGCATGGCATTAAGTATGCATTTACACTGCAGGTAAATTAACAGAGATCAATTGATCAATAACTTTATTAGTACTCCATATATTATTTACCAAAGGGATGAGAGTACGTACGCGCGCGTAAGTACGTACGTACGTACACAGGAAACTTATAGTATGGCGTACGTACGTACGTACGTAGACGTACTAGCTAGCTATATATGTACTAATTCTGTGCGCGTATAGCTGCTAGCTTCCAATTTCCGGTCTATGTGTATGTGTGCATCTAATGATCTGCATCTGCATGCATGACATCGATACTGTACGTATGAGGCACGATGTCGTACATGCATGCGTTCATCGGATCCAACATATATTAATATATATGATTAATGACCACGCGCCCCTTTCCAATTTGTTCTTCTTTTGGACAAGTACTCATGCATCCATCATTTCATGTGCTACGTCGTACGTGTTGATAATTAACTATATATACAGGGAAAATTGATAGTGTAGCGTATGGATTTGCTATATATTTAACACATGCACTAGCTAGCTATGTGTATTTCATACACACACAGGATCAAAGACATATAATTAAGAGCTAGCTATATATACAGAAAAAAGGCAAACAAACTTTTAGGGCTAAACTTAAATTTCCCCCTGTGTGTGTGTGTATGTTTTTTATTTACACTGTAAATATAAACGGATGTATATACCTTGCTAGTCGATCGTCCATTACGTACATATGACTACAGGATTTTTTCATGCATCAGCATCTCGTCTCGATCGCAATATATATATATTTGGTGCAGTGATTAAGAAGCCACTATACTTAAGCTAGCTGTCTATATACAATTAAATGCGGCAATTAACGTGCGATAGTACGTACGTATGTACTACTCGTTGCTCCTTAATCCATCACGTACATTTTAATTTTCTCGATCGGCCTCACTTTTTTGTGTCTACTCCAGCCTCCAGCCTCCAGCCTCCGGCTAGCTCACCTTCACTTAATTCATAGCTAGCTCGCTAGTTGCCGTTGCATATATATACGAGCCGTACGTCTTTGGTTGCGCGCAAGATCATTCAGTTCCTTAATTTAATGGTCTTTTGTAAACAAAGCCTCTCTCTGTTTTTTAAAGAAGAAAAAAACAGATTCTTGTTCCTTCTCATCCTCTCCAGCCATCTACATTTTATTAATTATATACATGTGCATCAGCCATCTACATTTTGTTAATTATGTACATGTGCATCAGCCATCTGCATTTTATTACAAACATGTGTACGTACGTATTTTTTTAGCTAGAGCTACCCGGCCCATTGTGCGGGTAATTTGGCTAGTACTCGGACAATTATGCAACTACAGAGCTAATCTAGAGTACTACTCTCTCTATACGTAACATACTTGTATTCCAAAATTAGATATATATTTATACTATCCATATTAATATAGCTAATAATAATAAATTTTAAAAAGTTAATTGGGCTACCATAGTACAACAGCTCCTTTGGGTAGCTAGAGGATTTGATTTGTTAAGACTTTATTGCCCAGAAAAAAACCTTTGGTTTTGGATGCTCGCTTCTGGGAAATGATATAAATTTTGTTTAGATTATTTTGTTGTAGGCATTAGTGCAGTTTTTACTGTTGATATTCGTGGTTTCTTGTACATATAGTTCTCTTTGTAACTTTTATTATTGATTAATAAAGGTATTTAACTTCTAAATATTGTACACGAACCAATACATCTTGAGTAGTTAGAAATATGCAATAAAACAGCCAAACCATGATAGCATGAATCTATCGATCGTGAACTGATGAACGATAAAATAATGGCATGCTGATTAGATTCCAGTGTTGTCCGTACCGAATTGGCTCCAGGATAAATAGTTTTAAGGAGAGAAACAGGACGCAGTGCAGTATATACGCAGTGTGCAGGCTGCATACATATATATACACACACATGCTGCAGGCCAAAGAGTACTAGCTAATCATATTGCCACCTGCCTAATCACACCATTGCTATATAATTCATATATAACTATATAAGTACTGCGTGCTCCTACTTGCCTGCCCTGCTGGATATGCATGAATGACAAGGGTCAGTTAGCATGTCTGCAATAATAGCTTGTAAACTAGCTATCCAATCTGTTGTGTCGTCTATTCTGCCATGATCTCACTTCCTGTATTATATATGGAGTAGTCAGTAGGGTTTAATTTATTTATTTTTCATGTAGCGCAGCAGAAAGATGCACATCTGTCTAAACCCAGGAATACCATGCGCGCAGCCGACTTAATCGAGCTTAATTTGTAGTAATTAATTAATAATGTTGCATGATATCACATCTAGCTAGCTAGGTTGTCCTGAACTGACCCCTTTTAGTGGTGTAGTTAAGACTTGAGAGAGAGAGAGTGTGTCTGCACTCTGCATGGCTGTTAATCGATATGAGGTAGCTAGTTAGCTACTGACAGCCATATATATATCCTTACTTTGACTTGCTTGGCCTCTAGTACATTAATTTATCATCTCCTTCCAGTTCCGGGCCTGGCCTTTGTTGTCAAACTATTATATGCTCCATGCACATGCATGATGCGCCATACCAACTAGCTAGCTATTGTGTTGTGTTGTCTCTCTATCTCTCCATCCATGATATACTAGTGCTCGCTCGCTCCCTCCCTGCTAAATAGCCTGTTTGTCTGAAGTCTGAACCCCACAGCTGCATCTGCATCTGCATCTGCATATGCAGCGCAGTGATCGATCGATATAGAAGAGGTTGTAGCGGGTGCAGGAGTTAGCTCGGAGTTGATTAGGAGGAAGCCATTAGGCATTAGCCATGGGGAGGGCTCCATGCTGCGATAAGGCGAGCGTGAAGAAAGGGCCTTGGTCACCTGAGGAGGACAGGAAGCTCAGGGACTACATTCACAAGCATGGCACCGCCGGCAACTGGATCGCGCTCCCTCAAAAAGCTGGTAATTAGCCAACTCTTTCAGTATAATATTAATATATAACATGCAGCATGCAGCATGCTAGCTACGCAATTCTTCAGCTAAGTGCTGAATTAAGACATGCATAGTAGATTAGTAGTGTCTCAATCATCTGTACATGTGTGTTTTGAGTTGTGCATGCAGGCCTTAAGAGGTGTGGGAAGAGCTGCAGGCTGCGGTGGCTCAACTATCTGAGGCCCAACATCAAGCACGGGGACTTCTCCGATGATGAGGACAGGGTCATCTGCAGCCTCGTTGCCACCATCGGAAGCAGGCATGCACTGATGCACGCGCCCGCCCACTTCATTTCATGCTCATGCCTTCTTCCTGATTAAGCGAAAGATAGATCTAGCTAGCTAGTACAGGACAGTACGTGCTAATCGTTGATGTGCGCATGCAGATGGTCCATCATCGCCGCCCAGCTCCCTGGGAGGACAGACAACGACATCAAGAACTACTGGAACACCAAGCTCAAGAAGAAGCTCATGGGCCTGCAGCTGCAGGCGTCCACGTCCAGATCATCTCATTCTCAGCAGCAGCAGCAGCATCTCTTCTTCCCGGCAGCAACACCACCGCTTCTCGGTCTCGGCGACGCCGGCACTAGTGCCGCGGCGGCGGCGCATGATATTCATCTCTTCTCGCAGTCGCTGCACCACCACCAGGTCCACCACCTCGCGGGCGCGGCGGCGGCGGCTGCGCCTCATCCCTACAGCAGCGCCACTGGCTCCAGTAGCTGTTCGGCGCCCCAGCTTGCCACCGCCGTGTTTGGAATTGGAGGCGATCTGCAGCAGATGCCCACGAGCTCATCCTGCTTCGACCTCTGCAACGGCAGCGGAGTGGGCCTGGAGAGCTTCATTTTTGGGGGCTTCGACACCATGACCGGCGGCGGCGCTACCCTGCTGCCTGATGAGCACCATCAGTACATGAGCAGCAGCTGCGACCACGAGATGAAGCCGTTCTTGGTTGTGCCCAGCGGCAGCACTGCCAGTGCCAGTGCCAGTGCCAGCAGCCTGTTGTACGGCGAGGCCGCGGGGACAGCGCTGCTGCAAGCCAAGGGAGATTACTATCTTAGTTAATTGATTCAAGATCATATACTATGTATTAAGGCACCGCACCAGCACCACATATATCACGCGATTAATTCTAACTAATTCCCATGCATATAATATATATATGTTTCCTTTTGTTTCCTTCTTAATTAATTGGTTTGATTTCTTGCTCGGTCGGTCGCGTCCGGGCTGTACGTACTAGTAATATCCATGCATTGAGTTGGTTGCGAATTACCACATGGAAGGAAGGAAAATCTATAGCAAAACTAATGTCCGTTGATCTCATCACCATGCATCCAACCTTGCAACATCGACCTGTCTCGAGTCTCGACTACCATGTATACATTTGCCTCGATCATCACTATTCATACTTATTTAGTTAATGGAAGCGCACGATTTCTGGCATTTTACATCAGCCATGGATAGATGTACATATAAAACAATCACAGCCAATGGATAAACATTCATTTTTGGCTTGTGACATATGTTTCTCACATGTTTTGATTTCTCTCCTTTTCTCGATTTCTTTTCACAATATATATAGAGGAGCAATGAACTAGAAGCAATATAAAATCATTTCACATGTGTTTAAAAAATTGGAAAAACGCCTAAAAGAGGTGGATGGAATGGCAAAAAAAAGGAAATAATCTTTCAGTGGTAATTGCACCAAATGATTTCAGCCATGTACAGAATCATTTTTTCCTAGTATTCATTGTCATGTATGATGTGTGCAGACATTACTATCTAAATCGATTCTATATAAACCACACAGAAGATTCAGTATGACATGTTTTCGTGCAGTGAATGCAGGATCCATTCCGTACAATTAGAGCTCTTTTACCGTACATACGGTGACAATATGATTTAGACCGACCGTCCAATTAAAAGGGTGTTCCAGTCTTTTCACCAAAGTTAGACATTGTTGGAAAGTCGATTTCAATTCTTGTATCACCCCCTTCGAGCATAACAGATGAGGTCATCTTAATTCATATAATGATTTTGAACATGATCTTGAAAATGCTACCTACCCGAGTTCCTTTTTTTTCTTTTCATGGTAGTTGAGTGGTACCATCCACTCAATTCGGAAAAACAAGAATGTTGACCCGTCGGACAGGGATAATCATTCTGAGTCTGATCGAGCTGAGGGCAATCAACTACGGAGCAGGCAACTCACAAGCCAACAAGTCAACCTCAATCTATCAGATCTTCGGCGCAGTTTATCAACAATATTGACTCTACTTCCTCGGACCTCTATTAACATAGCGAAGAAAGGAAAAAGGAGGAGCCTGCGCTTGATTCTTGTGCCCCTAGCTCGGATGCTTCGTCTTGGTTCTCTAATAAAGGATCTTATTTTCTTTCCTCTTCCGCCTTGAAAGGATTTGGGGTTTTTTAAAGTTTAATCGTACTTCTTCTAAAGAGCCTAGCAAGAATCCATTTTGATTCAATTGTTTGAGGAAGAGAAGAGGGGGTATTGGAAAATTAGCTGTCTATCGACGGTCCCGTTATCTAATTGGCTAGTCAAACACGAGGTGTTTCATAGATCTTTGGGCAGCTTTACACTTTAGACTCGACCATCCACTTGAATGCTAATTCTTGGATACCCCGTATCCTAGGAAAAAGAGGAGATCTAGAATCCCTTCGCTAGTCTGATTGGCCAGATTAATTTTGCTGCCACTGATTGTATATCTTGCCGCCGTGATCAACAGATCTTTCCAATGGCACTGCCTTGAAGAATTATCATGAACCATCTAAATCCTAGACTTTAGATCGGTTTCCACTTAGCGGTGTTTTTCTTTTTTTGAGCAAAACTTAGCGGTGCTATTTCAAATCAGCGTGTGGCAACACAGTGTTGATGTGTTTCAATGAATGTCATTTCGCCAGTTGAATAGATTATAATTAAGATCAATACTTTTTTAATTCTAGATCGACCAGACTAATTAGTGGTGTTCAATCCATTATCTGTCAGTTAGATCCATAGATTAAAAAAACTAATCTTAACAGCTGTTTTGTCCATACAAAAATTATACTATCAAAACACGAATTACTATTTCACCCCTACATACATATAATATATAATATACTACCGATGCTGACCAGGCATAGCATAGAGTTAAAGATTCTAAAAGCTCTTAGTTGTTAGATGGAGAAAAATGGATGGCTCATGTTAAATTTAATTGTACCGTAGAACAGCACTGATCAAATTATAGGAGCATTGCGTGCGTGGTTATTGGTCCATTAAGCCGCGCGCCTCTTAATTAGTGGTGTACTACCTCGAATTAACAAGTTTCTATCGTGCTCACATGGATACACATTGCCGCACATTAACCTTAACCTGTTATATATTATTTTTTTAACAAAAACTGCAGTGATTTAGCACGTACATATATGCCATCAAAATATACAAACATATAGAATTTCAATTCTAAAATCAGTACAAAACAGGAGAGCAAGAATCATTTAATTTTAGTACATGACAACTGCATTTTGTTTGTCCATGGGTAATAAAATAAATTTAGCTTTGAAATTTCAATATGTGGTAGCTTTGAATATGAGTTAATCTCTTATCATAAAATTGTTGCATGCACGGGCCGGCCGGGGATGGCAATTGGAGAATGGCAACCAGCAGCTGGTAACGGCAGGATGAAGCTGGATTTAATGATGGAGCTGCGCGCAGGTACGTACGTGCGTACGATGCATGCCCAATTCAACCTGGACGTACGTATACATGTCCTACGTACGTACGTACGTACACCTAGCTAGGCTGCACGATTAAAAATCAAGTTGATTCAACTTAACTACTTGTAGAGAGAGAAGCTATGCGTCTCCTACATCAAACACATAAGGGCTTAGATAGCCAGCGACACACATTTGAAAAGCAGCAGCTAGCCCACGGCCCACAACAAACACACGCAAATCCTGCTTCCGTGGAAGCCGTCCCATCTACCTATGTGGACCCTTAGAGCATCCCCAGCAGGCTCGGCATTTTACTATAGCTACAGTACACGCGCGCAAAAAATTCAAACCGAGCAGACTACGGCAACGCGGGCGGGCGGCCATGTGCAACCGTCAATGCGCTGATGCGGGGCCTGATACGGGGCGTGACGTCCATGCTCTTATACGGTGTTCACCAAATCGCTAGTCGGTAGTCAATCGTTTACATAGCGACTAGTCGGAGACTCCAATATGACCAACAAGAAATATTAATACAAATAAGCATAAACATAAATACAAAAAATAATAATACAAGTCACACACTGACACTCATAAGACATCGCTGGATAGTGGCATCGTCGCTAGAGGGTGGAAGAGGGAGGCGGCGGCGCTTGAGGGAGACGGAGGGAGGCGTGGCGAGGGAGCACGGCCACCGGCTGCTGCCTAACCCTAGTTTGGTCTACAGTGTATAAGTGTATTAGACTATTAGTGTACTAGTAACTAGTGTGTGACTATGTACCCACCTTTTTATTATCCTAGTCGGCCACTAAATGACTAGTCGCCGACGTGGACCGTCCGACTAGCACCGACTAGTCCGATTTTGACCGACTTTGACCGACTAGGCGGTCTGACAGACTAATCAACCGATCAGGCCCTAATCAGTGCGGATTGCCACCAACTACACGTACTACAGGAAATGAACTCTACGTGGGCAGCTAGAAAAGTCAGTGTCGGCGGCCAGGAAGACGCCGACCAACCAATATCGGCTACAACACCATAACCGCCGACACATCTATAATAATGTCGGCGGCCCAATCGAGTCTGCCGACAAAGGATCAGCCCCCTCCCGCCACCAGGATGAAAATTCGCCCGCCCATTACTCTTTGTTGGCGGTGAAACTAAAGCCCCCGATATTACCCCTCCCCCAGACGGAGGAATAACGGCTTGAACGGGACGACGTCAAACTGGTTCCACGCGCCAGTCAGGCGACATCGCTGCCATGCGGGGCCAGCAGCTTAGCTGCAAGGGAGCGACATAACCCTTCTATGTCGGTGGCATATAAAAGGCCGCCAACACTGATAAAAAGAAATATCAAGGAGCGCGGCGGGGCTCGAACCCAAGACCTGTGGGGAGCCCGCGCCGTTCGGCGCGCTGATAACCAGGTGACCAGAAATTTTTATTCAACATATGATAGCTGCAAACTGTTATTAATATTGCGAGCGAGGATCTGTGTCGGCGGCTATTTCTTCTGCTGCCGATATAGATGTAACCAATGTCGGCGGGCATTTACGTTGCCGCCGACACCGATAGATCTATTTCGGCGGCCGAAGCTTTGGCCGCCGACACAGTTCCTCCCCCAAGCCCACCTTCTCTCCGGCCCTCCCCCGGGCCTACGGGGTGTAGGCTAGGTGCCAAGTGCCTTCCTAGGTCATGCCATGGGCATAAGGGCTCATTGGGCCGGGTAGTGCCGTCTCGGCTGGAGCTGTACGGCATGTTCCTTTGGAACCGTAAGATGATCGAGCCCGAAAGCCGATACGACGTCAGGGTTCCAAAGGAACTCGCCGTAGAGGTCGAGCCGAGACGGCACTCCCCGGTCCAATGAGGCCTTATGACAATAGCATGACCTAGGACCTCACTTGGTATCTAGCCTAGACCCCGTGGGCCCTGGGAAGGGCCGGAGAGATGGCGAGCTTGGGGGGAGAGTCTGTGTCGGCGGCCATGGATTTAACCGCCGATATAGATGGAACCAATGTCGGCGGCTTCATATGTGGCCGCCGACATTGATGGAGCTATATCGACAGCCAAAGATTTGGCCGCTGAGAAAGACCCTCCCTCCTCAAGCCGGCCTTCTCTCCGGCCCTCCCCCGGGCCAACGGGGTCTAGGATATGTGCCAAGTGCGTTCCTAGGTCATGCAATTGGCATGAGGGCTCATTGGACTAGGTTGTGCCGTCTCGGCTTGAGCTGTACGGCGAGTTTTTTTGGAACCGTTAGCCGATCGAGCCTAAAAGCCGATACGACGTTAGGGTTGCAATGGAACTCGCGGTAGAGGTCGAGCCGAGACGGCACTCCCCGGTCCAATGAGGCCTTATGCTAATAGCATGACCTAGGAAGTCACTTGGCACGTACCCTACACCCCGTGGGCCCGGGGAGGGCCGAAGAGATGGCGGGCTTGGGGGGAGGAACTGTGTCGGCGGCTAGAGCTGTGGCCGCCGACACTGATTGGGCAATGTGGTCGGCACAGGTGTTGCCGCCGACACTGATTGAGCAATATGGGCGGCATAGGTACAACCACCGACATTGGTCTATGGCACTGACGAATGGGTCCCACCAATTAAATAACGGTTAATTTAGGCAGTGTCGGCGGTAGTATGAGCAATATCGATTATTTAGTGTTTATGGATGATGTGGTTGCATTTATCGATTATTTAGTGTTTATAGATGATGTGGTTGTATTTGGGCTCGAAATCGTGGTGGCGAGCTTCTAAATATGTGTGGATGTGAATGTGTGGATTGGGAATTGAATATATGCTGGGATTTGGGTTATTTTGCAGGTTGAATTTGAGATATTTTAAAAATTGGCAGCAATATTAGCTGCTGCCAATATAACAGTGTCGGCGGCAATATTTGAACTGCCGACACAGACCAAGATCAATGTCGGCGGCCTCTATATATGCCGCCGACACTAACTATATCTATGTAGGCGGCCAAACTTGTTGCCGCCGACATAGCCTCTTCTATGTAGGCGGCCTGACTCTATGCCGCCGATATAACTTAGTGCCAGAGGGGCCTAGGAGCTCAGCAGGAAGGAGTTGTGTCGGCGGCTAGTAAGGTAGCCGTCGATATAGATACTGACACGTGTCGCCTTCTCGATCGTGACATGAGCCCCAAAAGTCAGAGCGCCGTGACAGGATCGGGCCGTTTGCCAAAGGCTATATCGGCGGCTAAAAATACCGCCGACATAGACCGACCGCACGAAAGCCCTTCCCTAGGTTTCAGTTTTGTCGGCGGGGCCGCCGACAAAGTTCAGCTATGTCGGCCAGGCAGCGTCGGTGCGACAAAGGTGAGAAGCTATGCGTCTCCTACATCAAACACATATGGGCCTAGATAGCCAGCGACACACATTTGAAAAGCAGCAGCTAGCCCACGGCCCACCACACACACACGCAAATCCTCCTTCCGTGGAAGCCGTCCGCCCGTCCCATCTACCTATGTGGACCCTTATATTATACTACGCTGTTGAAACCACAGTCAGTGGTTGTAGGGTTCTAAATTTACTCCTCGTGTTTGCATATATTACAGATCTAATGTTATTCTTGTTATATCTAACTGAATCCTACCAAAGAGCCTACCCGCAATTTCTCCTCTTGCTCTCCACGTATCTGTCCCTCGGTCTGTCGCTTACCAGCCATCTAATAGCCCTAGCCACTTCTCGCCCTTCTTCTCAGTGTTGCTCCTCCCCTTCTCGTCTCTGCTGCCACCGTCGCCTTCTCATCTCCAGCTCCCACTCTCGCCTCCTTTGCCTTGCTCCTCCCCGTCCTTTGCTTGACCTCGCGTTCTCCTTCCCCTCCCCATGCCCGCTGCTTCTCCCTTTCCCTCCCTTCCCATCTCTGGTGCCACACGTCGCCTCCTCATCTTCGGCTGCGCCTGTTGCCTCCTCCACCTTAGTCATCCCTTCCCTTCGCCTCCCCTCGCCTAGCATGAGTATAAGCTGATGTTGGGATTAATGCGGTCAGTCACAAAGAAACACCCAAACCTCACATTGTCATGAATCATAACATATATATTTTAAATTTATCATGCAATGCAAGCGCACCCATATAGCTAGGGAACTGTTGCAGAATCTACGGTGGAGGGCTTGTTTGGATGGGGATTGCGTTGGCCGGGCAATCCAATAATATACTATAAGATTTATTCGGATATATGCCATCAGAAACCGGGTTCCTGGTTAATTACCACGTAAATGCATATGCCTAAGCCTAAGGTGAATTACCGGTTGTCGCCATTCTATTCCTAGAGGAAATTTCCTCGGCCGGTTAGATCGATGATCTGTGTTTTAGATATGTCAGACCGGAGATTAAGATAAGGCTTGGAATTCTCTGCCCGATTCGATGGGTGTTGTTTTCAAAAAAAAAATTACAGGAATTCCAGGAGGTGCCCGGGAGCTGCAGATCTGTACTGTACTGGAGCAAGAAACAAGTGTACGATCTTGTTATTTTTAGCGTAACGTACCGTTGTGTTTTACCATAGCAGATTTTGTTATTTTCATATAGTCCATATGTTGTGATAATTTGTAACGGTATTTTTGTCTTTTAGTAGTCCTATCAAAGATATTGAAACTATTTTTTAATTATTGTTTTAGAATCTTTAGAACTCATTTTATGGGCTCTCAAATTTGATACAGTAATACGCCAATCCAACGGAGCGCCGAAAAGAACAATGCCCTACGCCATACAAGCCATCTTGCGGTGCTGAACCATATATTTGATTCCGCCAGCCCATTAGAACCCACCTCTCGTCCCCTGTTGAAAAAATTTTGGATTTTTATATTTTTATTTGTTTGTATAGAAATGACGTTTTATTTTTAGAATTTGCAAAATTAGACGAAGTGGGCGACTAGGGTCCTGACCGTTAGGGCTCACTCCTTGCTGACCATTGGGTCTGCGGGCCGTTGGCGGCGGTGGGGCCCACCTATAACCCATGGATGGATTGATTTGATAAAAAACTTAGATCAGGGGTACCAAAAAAAAAGTATCATAAGTAGTTATTGATAAATAAAAAGTCTCAATGAGTCCAATTGGTGTTTGTGGGCAACGATCAGTCCATATTCAACTTTGCTGAAATGAAATATGATCAACTTACACATACCGGATAGAAATCCAACGTTGATCGTTACTCCACCGGAATATGCTTTCCTGTGCCTTTCTATGCCAAACAATCAATTTACGACGTACTATATTGATTCGGCCATGAGCAGTGCTGACAACGTATTGTCAACACCTCGGGCAGCTGCAGCTGCATCTCCTCTTTCTTAATTCCAAGTTTAAATATTGATTATAGCCTAGCTGTAGGTCATGTTCGATTACCTTTCGCATTAAACATGCAAGCTTAATACTCTCGCAGTGAGTAATTATGTCGCATGCTATTTTTTATGTGTATGAAATACCCAGTTGTTTATCCAATCCCAACCCGAGACCGGTCCGTATTTATCCCGTATTCATATCCCGAAAAATCCTGATTTAGGTCTCAAAAAATATCCGCCAGTGTCCAGCCCGTTTGTACCCTCCCTCTATGTTTATTCTTTGCCCTATATAGCACATTATGTAAGTCTCGGAAATTACTGCGCTCATGGCTCACTTGGCCAAATCCAATCATATCGATCAACCAGACCGGTCAAAGAAAACATTCCGCCATACAAGGACAAACAATACAGAAACAGAACTAATTGCTTCCAGACCAACACCGCAAGCAAATGAAGACGACAACATTCTATCAGCAAAGGCATCGTACCCATCAAATCAACTATTGGAATCACAATGTACCTACGAAACTGCAGTGGAAGGGCTAGCAAGAAGATTAAGATGATAAAAAGGGCAAGCTTTGGAAGTACCTACGAAACCATCAGATTGGCTTAACATTTATTTTAGTTCTTCTGCCTTCACCTCAAATTCTTCTCTGGTTGATAGCATCTTTACACGAACCATGCCTCGTTCCCACTCAGATTTTCCAACCAAGATCAGCCTACTAGCATTTATCTTCTCGGCGTGTTTAAATACCCTGGTAGCAGTAACAAGCATCACAGAGATAGCATAGATAACAATCTGATAGCTACATCAAGAAAATTCAATATAAAAAAGGCATACCATTTCAGGCGCTTGTCTTCTACAAGGTCTACAGCTCTGCCTTTCTTCCGCAATAAGGAAGCAACACTAGATGCTGGTCTTTCGAGCTCCTCATCCAGTGGGAAGACAATGTCGTCCATTTGACGTGACAGATCAGGCAAAAGACCCTTTTCTTTCAGCAGCTGCCAGAATGCAACAAAATTTCCGATAACATAAACAATGATAATCTTTTTCATATGAATTCATGTCCCTAACAAGGCTTCATGTTAGTGGAAGGCTTGCTGTAATTCTTAGCTTCTGAAGTTGCAACTTGCTAGTGCTGTTTTCTACTTCATACAAGCAGGCGTTATTCATATCTTTATTAAAAGATCAGTGTAAAAGGAACTTGGTATGTTCCCAAGCGGTCTCTTCAGTTCACAGAGAGAATAACGAAAAAATATAGTATATCATATTTCCACTATAACAGCATGAAAGGAACAAAGAAATGGATAAAGTATATCATACTTCAACTATAACAGCATCTCCAAATCCAAAGCCACAAGCTGGTATGTCCTCACTTCCAAATGTTGAAAGTAGTCTATCATACCTCCCTCCACCACAAACTGCTCGCAGTTTTCCTTCCCTGTCAAAAGCCTATAAAATAAAACAAGATAGTTTTAAATGAAATAAGGGTTAGCATCAAGAAAAGGTAAGAGTACGGAATGTATTAGGTCAAAAGAAAAATTGATTGCCATAGCAACAAGCCTGAAGAACTCAAAAATATTCTTCCATAACAGCACCAGCTGTATGATCAGGCCATCAATGTAAATAAAATTGGTAACTTGCCATTTGCATTACCAACGGTGACATCTAACTTAAGCACTCATGATTATGCAATTTGAGGTGCGCAAGTAAAATAGTAACATGCCATCTGCATTGACTATTGTGACATCTAGCTTAAACACCCATGATATGCAATTTGAGGTACAAACACTAATAGAAATATGCAACAGAATTTCACGGAAAGAGTTATGGGTAATTCTAGCTTGAACTGCCCTTAGAAGCCCTGCAAATCGTAGAACAAAAAAAAACATGGCCTTATTTACAACAAAAGAGATGCATCAACAGCAACCTCAAAAACAATCCCTGTGTAGTATGCAAGGCCACGAACAACAGATGCATCAAAACAAATCCAATCAGCATAACCATATTGCTCAGCAAATGAGAAGAGCATTTTCAAGTCAGCAACAGCTTCGACATCAGAGCCTAGAACCTCTGCATGAGAATATCAAGACTAAACATAAGCAATGGCCACATTTCCCAAAGGATAAATGGTGCTCTTATCAATCCACCAAAATCTAACTAAATACAAATACACTAAAATGTAAAAGCGAGCTAAATGAATACAAAGATTCTTGTTAATGGAAAGCTTACTAAAATATGAACACACTAAAAAAACAATGGAATCCTTGTGAAATATGAGCCATTGGTGGGAGCCTGGGAGGGATTAAATTATCTAGATTGATGTGACGCACTTACACAATCTAGATTGATGTGACGCACTTACACAGCTAGCCTCTTTCGATTTGTTATTTTATTTTTTGCAAATATGATAACAAAAGTTAAAATCTCATGTTTTCATACCATTAAATTTAGTGCAAAAGCCCCACAGAACCACATTAACAGTTGTTTATAAATTTCCGACCATATGACCTTAAGGTCACATTCAAAGAAAAGGCATATTTGACTTGCAGAGTTTATTTATGTAATATGGACAACACAAAAAAAAATGTGGAGCACTGAAGTCAGGAGAAAGACCTTCAAGCTTGGATAGTGACTTGATAGAAAGAACTTCAATGATACCCTGTATGGCTTCGGATGATAGTCCAGATGAAATCAGTTCCTTTTCAATTTCCTCTCTTGTCAGTTTTCCCAACTGCATGATAGTAACCTCAGAATGCAAGATGCAGATATAATACCAGTAAGAAGATAGCAACACAAAATTACAGTGTTGCATGGATATTATTCATCTATTTATTATCAACAGCACATAACTCTTAGCATGGTAACAATGGTGAACTATTGCACATTAAGGACAATACAATCAATGGATAAAAAGGACTGGAGTTGTGTGATAACTTATTAGTGGTTACTCACATATTCTCGTCTAAATTATAACATTGCCTATACAAAATTTGACCAATTACGAAGGTGATAATTACCCAAAAATAACAAGATCGGCTGGAGACCTGGATGCTTCATTAAACAGTTTTTAGACAAAATGTAATTTTTCTTTTTTTTGTCAGTCTCCACACATTTTATAAAGCTGTAGGTCATCTAGTCATAGTTGATGAGCTTGATGCAGGGAACATATACAGTGCAATCAAGCTTATGGTGCAACCACCGTGCAACCGAACTATTAAAAGTTGTAAAAAATTATGAAAAAAATTTGTAGATGTACTCTTCAACTCACACTACTTCGATTTGCAATTTGAAATTGAATAACCTAAACTTGCCACTTGCCAAGCTTCAAAACAAAGTACAACAGGGAAGAAGAAATCACGGCACAACAATCAAATTTCACGAAGGGAAGTTTGGCATATTATTGTAGGATTTGGACATACCTTATCAACAATAACACATACTTCACTAAACAAATGTTCTGGTATGGAGTACATATTCGACACAGCCTGAAGAACCTGAAGAAAACAAAAGTCCTGTCAGCCACAAAAAAACAGAGATCTAATAAGGGTATGAAGTGACATATGAAGCATTTATCAAGTGTCAAACACGCACCATTGAGATATCTTAGTGGTTTTCCAACTCCTTGGCAAAATATAAGAAATAAAAAATATGTGATTTTTTTCTTTCTTCATTACCATAATGCTACACTACTATGTATCATGACATGCTAGCCTTAGTGCTAACTGTGACAATTAAATACTGATACTGAACCAATGAAGGAAAATGGACAATAGAAACAACATCATAAGAACAAAAAAAGCAAACATTGGAAAAAACTTTCGAGGAATTGAAAAGGTGAATAACGTGGATAAGGGGTGAACGATTGGAACGGTACCTTTCGGCTGGATACTCTGATACCCACATCTAAAGACGTAATTCCAAGACGTTCAAACAAGAGAACAATAGCTTGAATAAGTTCAGCCTCGGCCTGATTTCCAGCAATGCAAAGTCAATTCAAAACAAAAACTACAAGCTACTGCATTGAATCACAGCAGCATCTTGAATCAGAACCACAGTAGACTGACCTTAAAAGGACAACCACAATTCTGAGAATGGACATACCCGAACTTTAGGCACACCAAAAATATCCATGTTCCATTGATAATGCTCACGTCTTCTTCCTCTTGTCATACGTTCATATCGCCAGCATTGTCCTATAGTAAACCATTTCAGTGGAAGGGAGACTGATTTTCTAGACAGAAGAAAGGTAATCCAAAATCACATTTTCATGAACAATTTCATAAGATGAGAAGTTGTTCTTGAACAGAAAAAAAACTGGAACTGCTATTTATAATTGCAGAAATCCGAAAAATGGCATGGAGAAATCTGCTAGGAAAAGGCATGCATACCCTTGCTTGATGACTAGGCGTGCTAAGGAAGGGGTGATTTCGGGCCTGAGAACAACACGGCGTCCCCCTTTATCCTCGAAGTTATAGAGCTGCAGAACACAGAGCAACTAAGGCATGAATTATCTATACTTACAAACCTGTTGCTAAACGGGCATAACTGGGGTATCCACGCCATCAGAATTTTTTTGTCCGTCTGCCCCGCACCTCGCATCCGGCCATCTGCGCAAGGTTGCTCCCGCGGGCGAACTTTTGCAAAAATAAACCTTCAACTTTCCGATTTCGTGTATGGGTCCGTATAGTAGTTAGCTGCAGACGAACTTTGCATTTACGCCACCGTATTAGTAGATATTTGAACCCTACGGTCCTTCCACAGTCTTGAGCTATTCATTTGCCCTCAAGTTTCTATGGAAATTACCCACCATGCCACAGCATATATAATCCACCGCCCCTACCCAAACCCTAGCCAAGCCCTAACCAAGCCAGGCACCGACGTGCACACCCCTCTTAGCTCCTAGCGCCACCACCCCTCATCCTGACGTCGCCTCCAATCCACGCCGGAGCGCCGCCGCTCCTGCTTCTCTTGGCGTCGCCTCACATCCAAACCGAACTGCCACTACCACTGCTCCCCCCAGCGACGACGCCGCTCCCGCCCTATGCCGGTGCTGCCTCTCCTCCCCTGCCGGCACCACCTCTTCTCCTATTGTCCCCTCCTTGCCTCCCCTCCAATCCCACCTACGCCGACACTACGTCCTCATGCCAGGGCCGCCTCTCCTCCCCCACCGGTGCCGCCTTTTATCCATTGCCTAGTTGGCCGCTCCCTACCATGGTTTAGGTCGTCGTCCAAGTAATTTCCTTGTGCTGCCTCGCCGGGCCAGCCGCCGCATGTCCTCCCCGCGATTCCGTGTCGGCCAAGCCTGGTCGGCCGCCATGCCACCTCACACAGGACTGCCGCCACCTGTGCCCTCTCTCGTATCACCTTCTTAGCTCATGGCCATCGAAGTTGAGGGCGCAGCTACCAGATCTGTGCCTTCCTCACCAGCATCGGATCCTCTTCCATCGCTGGATTCGTCTCCCCCTCTCACTAGAGTTGTGCGTCATAGCCGACAGCCCTCTGCTACATCCAGCAGTTGGCATCATCAAGTCTTTGTATACAAAGCAATTGGAAAGCAGGCTATTCATTGTTGCAAGTATCCATGTCAGTAAAATATTCGATCTTTTTAGTGCATAAACATAGTGCAATATTAAATGCTCGGTTGTATAGCGCTACAAATTGTTCTGGGCCATGCTATGGAAAAAAAAGGTTTCAGAGTACAAATGTGATTAAGACGACGCTGTCAGGACGGCGCACCATGGGCGTGCAATGCCTGCTAGTAATAGACCATAGCTAGATGTGCGATAAAGAACATAAGAGGCGACAGTATCGAAAGAACTGATTGATGGATGTGGCAGCCATTAGGGTCATAATTCAGTTTAACAGGTAGCCGCATTGCATTGCATTGCATTGCACAGGTTAGAGTGACAGGGAGAGCATGTGCCGGGGTACCGGTACCTGCTGCGTGATCTCCTCTCCGGCCTTGCGGATGAAGAGCGCCTCGGACTCGAGCACGGGGAAGTCCACCTCCTCGAACGCCATCACGCGGGACACCTGCGCGCAGTCACAGGCACAGGTAAGCTAAGCGAGGAGGAGGGGGGCGCCTCCGCCTGCTGAGCGGGTGAGCGAGTGTTGCCTCTCTGAAGTGGCCGAAGAGCCAGGTGCGGAGGCGCATGTCTTCCGGGGGGAAATCCCTGGTGCCGCGCGGCGGGTTCACGTCGACGACGGACGGCGAGGAGGGGTCATCATGGGTCATCGTGTCAGGGGAGGAGGCGAAGAGGCGGCGGGGGAAGGAAGCGAGAAAGGTGGCGCTGCGGGGGAGGGGGAGGCGCGGGCGGAGGAGGAGGTGGCGAAGGGAGGAGGAAGAGGAGGCGCAGGCGCAGGCGGCCATGGCCATGGCCATGGATCTCTCTGCCCCACCCGAAAGGATTGGGGGATTGGGACTTTGGGAGGGATAGCCATTAGCCTCCTTCTGTTCTGTTGCAAGCAAAGAGGCCCACGGGCCACGCCCTTGTGGGCCTTACACCATAGTGGCCGTGGGCAATGCGCCATTCTTTCTTCTTGGGCTTCCCAGTTGCAGCAAGCCGAGGGAAGCGACGATGTCGCCAGCGGGGACGACGACGAAGCTGCTCGCCGCCGGCCGCCGATCCTCCCTGCCGCATGCCCTTCTCTGCCGGTAAGTCCCGCTGCTTTCCACCACACTCACGCCGTCTCCCACTGACCCTTGCTCCCACTCCCACCCATCGTCAGCTCTTACTCTGCGCCTGCGGACAGCACCGTACCAGGCGCCAAGAGATCGTTGGCCCGGAGGATCGTGTCTATTGGCCTCCTTAGCCTCGCCGGCGGCGTAGCGCTCAGCGCCATCAATGACCTCGCTATATTCCATGGATGCACCAGGTGACCTCTTCTTCTCTTTCTTGGGATCCCACCAACCTCTCTCAACACCGACCTTGCTGCTCACCACGGTACCTGTATTCCACATTTTCATTGCATCACAGAATGCCGGCTCAGTCTTCAACACTTTCATGGCATCAAATGGTCCGTGCTTTTTTGGAAGGGGATACTGTAGGATTTAAATTGTGGTGTGTCACAGGCTCAAACCTTATTTGAGGATTCACTCTTTTGTGATTAATATTAAGCAATCCTGATGCCCTCCTTATGCGCAATAAACCAAATACAGCGATTCAATGAACCCAATCACAAATTGCTTAAATGCAATCTCAAAATTCATCAGATCCTTTCTCTGTCAAAAGAATCTAACGAAAAAAAAAAAGAATAACCTATTTTTTAATCTTTTCATGTGCCTCTTGTTTTGGATGAGCTGGTTCATGTGTTGGATTCTTGCACCTAATGGCTATGCTTTAATGCTTTATCCTTACTCCAAACTGAAGTGGGAATCCTAATGTATTACTGTACTATCCAGGTGTCTATGGTTTTCTACAAGTAAAGATGATATCATATTACTGCACACCATATTGCTTTTGCATTTGACTGTGTTGTGACTGAACTGAAGCTACTCTTTTTTTTTCATTTGCTCATGCATAAAATTGATATGATGTTGCTCAATAGTTGTAATCGACACTCTTTAACTGTTGTGACCAGGTGGTAAGATGATAAAGAAATCTAGGTCGTACATGTTTGATCCAACTATTAGCGATCTCTTACCACCTGGTGTACCCTAGACATGCTCTACAGAATGACCACAAGAAAATCATCACTATCTATATAACAATTCAGAGGATAGTTAAGCCTATTAACAAAAAAAGAATAAAATACCTTATCATCGCTGATAGATATGTATATGGGCTGTATATATGCACGGTTGAGATGGATGGCATACTACCATTGCCACTAGCCTCTTTTTCGTTTTAAAAGTAGAGATTAAGATTTAGATATGTGTCTCTCTCAGCAATATGTACTCCAGTTTATTCTTCCAAACCCAAAGCGATGATTCTTCATCTAGAGATGTATGTTGTGGTTGTTTATGAACTTTAGCAGTATATCTAATTTGACAAGTAATTTACCTATGTGATTTGATGAGGCAAGCTAGTCTGTTTAAATCCTGACGTATATACTCCATCCAAGTTGGTTGTGCAAACTAAAAGATCATGCACACCAAACATTTGTTTTACTGTCCTTGATCCATTGGCTTGGTTCTAACATGCACACCAGCACATGTAATCGTCGCACATTTACAACATCACTATTCACTACCAACGAGCTTCTTCATTTCATGCCTTTTCTTTCATTTGTTTTGTTCATTGCTCCCAGACTGCTACACTGACAATGTTCTTCTAGGGGCATACAGACATGATTTCCCCTGCATTACAATTGAGGAATTAAGCACGAATATATTATCACATTGCTCTTTCTTTCCTTTATGATTAGTGTATGTTACCTAAGTTTGAATGCTTTCAGTAAAGCAATCGAGAAGGCTACTGATAACCGAGAGGTTGTAGAAGCAATTGGAGTGCCTATAGTTAGAGGGCCATGGTATGATGCATCACTTTCTGTGGGTCATCGGCGAAGATCTGTATCATGCACATTTCCGGTATCTGGGCCACAGGGGTCAGGGATTTTCCAATTTGAGGCCACTCGGAATGGAGGTTAATGCTTATCCCCAAACTTTTGATCATTGCCACTGTCCTTGCTCTGGTGTTTTTGATGCATCTGTTCATCTTTTTGGCAAAGTATTTCTTCTGTTTGGGTAGCTTTTGCTCGATTTTCTGTGCTTCTAATTCTGGTTACTTATTTCAAGATTATTGAGTAAGGTCCCTTTTGTTTTGCAGAGGATGGCCTGCTTTCATTTTTGCGGCACCATGACTGGGAGATACTTGTCATGGAGGCCCATTTGCATGACGATGACAAGCAGAAAACAGTTAAGATAAGCGTTACAAGTAGCGCTGATAATCCCAGTTTAGCATGTGAGTACAATAGTACTCCTGGCCCTGGGGAATGTGAACAACCAGAGCACAGAGCTAGCTAAGAGGAGGTGCATCATGCTCCTTATTTTGCCCTCACTTGGAATCTGGGAACGATGACGAAGAAGAGAAGTTGGCTTCACTTGGGATCTTGTCGTTGCATGTAGTCTATACTGAATGAAGAGGTATTTTGGCCTCACTTGGGATCTGGGAGGAGGAGAAGCTGCAACAACTCCATGTAGTGTAGCATGTACTGTATGAAGATGTTGGCAGAGCGAACAACATCTTTTTTTTTGTTCTGAATCATTCGCTGTTTTATATGTTGTTGACTACATACATTTGTGCTGGGAAGGCCGAAGTGTTTACGTAGGGCGTGGTTGGTTGCCTGGCTCCAGCCCATCTAGCCATCTAGCTCGACGCGAACCACAAGGCGAATGTTGGTTCTAACGCAGCCAGGCTGTTTTTATGGGTGCACACGAAGCGGATAATGTTCAACCGACCGACCAACCGAATCAACATGATGGTGGTTTGAATAATTATATAAATATCAAGTTATTTTTTTATGGATACGGATAATGTGGATGACATCCGAAGAAAATTACTTACAATCCATTTCTATCATTTATCAAGATATGGGATATGGCGCATGTGGCACATTGTACTACGTCTAAAGTATAAACATCATAGGCAACACACGACCATAGTTGTGGCGGGTCCAGTCCAGTAAAAGTTGTATACAGCTAGTAGAAAAATCCAGTTTGTACTGATGTGAACAGCTAGCAGCTACGCTGCGATGTCGGTTGTAAAACTCTATAAAAGCAATGGAAAACCAAAGCAAGGAGCAGCTTTAGCTAGCTTCATTTTACAGCTCTATTTAGTGTGTGTAAAGTGCAAATACCACCCTCCCATTGCTGCTACCATCTCCACTACATATAATTGTTCCAACAGGCTCATCTCCTTGTTGTATTAGGATTTCTCCTATACTCTATATATATGTATTGGCCCTTTGACCCCAAGATGAATACAAGTGCTATTCATAACAATCATCACTTACCATGTTCCCCACCTCCCATCAGACACAACAGGGGAATTTTTTTAGGAAGATCACATTGCCATGTGCATCATCTGGGTAGGACTTAGGAGCAGATAGCATGATGGAGCCATTTTAATAGCCACGGATATATTCTTACCATTTTAATAGCCGTGAATATATTGCAACCATTTCAATAGCCGTGAAAATATTCTAGCCATTTTAATAGCCGTGAATATATTCTAACAATTTTTTATTCTAACTTGCAGCAAATTTCAGAAAATATATATGTACAAAACAACTAACATCATATCTGTTCATAGTAGATAACCATATATTTTGTACATTAAAAAACCTAACTATTTTAAATTAACCATAAATACTTCTTAGCATTATAGCTATTCAAATTATTTTACTCATATTATTCAATGTGTTCACCGTCATCATGGCATACTACGTCATATTATTTTCCTAAAATTTACCACTACGGTAAATATTGCCACAACCTACCAACTAAATTTTGTCAATGAATATACTCTAAACATGATTATTCTAATATACCATGAATATATTACCAACAAATAGTCATCATGCATACATTATTAGTCATCATAAATAACTAATATTGCTGCTATCCTACCGTGTTTTCAAACAATAATAATAGCTCAAACTAATTATAACCACTAGAAACATTTAAAGAAATTATCTCAGATCCCTTTCTTTGACGTGTCACTACTAGGCAAATGACCTTAAGTCTCGGTTGGGAACAGGCTTTAGTCCCGGTTTCCCCGATCGGGACATTAAATTCGGAATGAAAGGCCTATGGTTTTAGTCCCGGTTCCCCCAACCGGAACTATAGCTACTAAAATATTAAAAAAATATGGCGAACCCGGGATCTCATGCCACTACGTGGCTTTCCACTCACCATTCTAACCAACCCAGCCACCCACGCATATTGATTAGAGTAGGATATGCAT
>SPJY01002156.1:2461204-2515180 GCA_005191435.1 Raddia distichophylla | reverse complement strand
CGAGCCACCTCTTGTATTTATCTCTGATATATAAGAAAGGCTGGACGTAGGGCTATTATCTCTCCCGAGAGGCCTGAACCAGGATAAAAACCCCTGTCTCCTGTTCGTTGCTGTTCGCGTTGTTTGGCGTGTCTCCTATCTCACCTATCAAGAACCTTGGTTGACTTGAGATCGATATCTCAACCGTCGACAATATTCTAGCCATTTTAATAGCCGTGAATATATTCTAACAATTTTTTATTCTAACTCGCAGCAAATTTTAGAAAATATATATGTACAAAACAACTAACATCATATCTGTTCATAGTAGATAACCATATATTTTGTACATTAAAAAACCTAACTATTTTAAATTAACCATAAATACTTCTTAGCATTATAGCTATTCAAATTATTTTACTCATATTATTCAATGTGTTCACCGTCATCATGGCATACTACGTCATATTATTTTCCTAAAATTTACCACTACGGTAAATATTGCCACAACCTACCAACTAAATTTTGTCAATGAATATACTCTAAACATGATTATTCTAATATACCATGAATATATTACCAACAAATAGTCATCATGCATACATTATTAGTCATCATAAATAACTAATATTGCTGCTATCCTACCGTGTTTTCAAACAATAATAATAGCTCAAACTAATTATAACCACTAGAAACATTTAAAGAAATTATCTCAGATCCCTTTCTTTGACGTGTCACTACTAGGCAAATGACCTTAAGTCTCGGTTGGGAACAGGCTTTAGTCCCGGTTTCCCCGATCGGGACATTAAATTCGGAATGAAAGGCCTATGGTTTTAGTCCCGGTTCCCCCAACCGGAACTATAGCTACTAAAATATTAAAAAAATATGGCGAACCCGGGATCTCATGCCACTACGTGGCTTTCCACTCACCATTCTAACCAACCCAGCCACCCACGCATATTGATTAGAGTAGGATATGCATTTCTTTTGAAGTTTGCTGGAACAGGCCTTTAGTACACCGGTTCGTAATACGAACCGGTACTGATGAGTCCGTGCGCCAGCCGGCCTGTATCCTCCTGCAAAAGGTATCTTTACTGTTGTATCCAACCGGTACTGAAAGTTTAGAATTGCTACTGTTGCTACGAACCGGTACTGATAGGTACTGGTGCACTATCAGTACCGGTTTCAATCCAACCGGTACTAGTGTGCTAGTAAATTAGGCCATTTCTCTAGTAGTGTGCCTTGCTCTTCCTCCTACTCACCTCACTCTCTCTATCGACTCTCTACTCTCACTCTCACTCAACTCTCTCTAATCTCGGATGGAGTGGGCGATTGCCTTTGTGACAGGCGATAGGGGGATCTGCCAGCTTTAACAGTCGGTGTAGATGGTGGCTCACGGCCCCAACGGTGCCAACAAATGGGGTAACAGCTGCCTCTCCTAATCGCCCTTTGGACGGGCGATAGCCCCTCCATTGGGCGATCGACATGTCCTTTGTCGTCCATCCAATGGGCGACATGCCCACTATTTTTGCAAAAACCGAAATGCGATGCACATTTCTAAATAATATTTTTAAAAAAATGTAAAAGCCCAAAATTTTGTAGGTGTCATTGGCTGCATTGATGGTGAAGTCTGTTCGTTCGGTGCTCACCCAAAATAGCCTCCTGTCAGAATTAAACTGCGTGTTGCGATTGAGGCAAGGCATGGCATGGGGGCCGGAGCGCTGGGCTGCCTGCCTGCGTGCGTGTCGTTTCATTTGTAGCCATTGGCCCTTGTATGGCTTAATTAGCCCGCCCTTGCCAAGAACAGAAGCAAAGATCTAAGATGGCTCGGATTGCATCTGCATGCATGCACGCATCCATGGATTGACATTGGTGCTGCTGCCCTCCCCCTGCAGCCATTCCGCGCCTTGGATTGGGTTGAAAGCTTGAGCAAATTCCGATTGGAATTTGCTCAAGCATTCGATCGATTCGGGCGAGCTAGCTAAGCGCGTGATCCATCCATATACAGAGGCGGCATGGGCATCTTCTGCTGCTTCCAATCCGGCGCCTGCGGGAAGCACGGCGCCGGTGGCTGCGACGGCGCCGTGGCTGCCGCTCCTCCTCCTCCTCCGGCGATGCAGGTGCAGGTGCAGCAGCGCGCTCCTTCGTCCAAGGGCAACGGCGGCCGGCAGAGGCGACAGCGAGAGGACAGGAGCAGCCAGGGCGGCGGGAGCAGCAGGACCAACAACAGCAACCTGGTGACCCTCGTGAACGAGATCGTGGCGGAGTCCGGTATGGATCATGGATGGATGGATTGTTGATGCACGAACGATGCATGAATCATGGCTGATGCATGCATGAATCATGAATTGATTGAATTCATCATGGCAGTGACCTACCGGCACAAGCGGGTGGCGGACGAGATCATGAAGATCGGCAAGGGGAAGGTGACGGCGCGGGCGTTCACGTACGCGGAGCTGTGGGAGGCGACGGGCGGGTTCCGGGCGGAGTCGGTGCTGGGGGAGGGGGGCTTCGGGCCGGTGTACCGGGGGCGGCTGCGGCCGCCGGCGCCGGAGAAGGAGGCGGAGGTGGCGGTGAAGCAGCTGGACCGGAGCGGGGCGCAGGGCAGCCGCGAGTTCCTGGTGGAGGTGCTGATGCTGAGCCTGCTGAAGCACCGGCACCTGGTGACGCTGCTGGGCTACTGCTCCGACGCCGACCACCGCATGCTGGTGTACGAGTTCATGCCGCTGGGGTCGCTGGAGGACCACCTGCTGGACCTGCCGCCGGCGGTGCCGCCGCTGGGCTGGCCGCAGCGCATGCGCATCGCCCAGGGCGCCGCCCGCGGCCTGGAGTACCTGCACGACTCCGCCGTCATCTACCGCGACCTCAAGGCCTCCAACATCCTCCTGGACGCCTCCTTCACCGCCCGCCTCTCCGACCTGGGGCTCGCCCGCGTCGGCCCCCTCGGCGACAAGTCCCACGTCTCCACCCGCGTCATGGGCACCTACGGCTACTGCGCCCCCGAGTACGCCCTCACCGGCAAGCTCACCGCCTGCTCCGACGTCTACAGCTTCGGCGTCGTCTTCCTCGAGATCATCACCGGCCGCCGCGCCGTCGACCTCTCCCGCCCCGCCGACGAGCAGAACCTCGTCCAGTGGGCCGCCCCGCGCTTCAAGGACAAGAAGCGCTTCGCCGAGATGGCCGACCCCCTCCTCCGCGCCGCCTACCCCACCAAGGCCCTCTACCAGGCCCTCGCCATCGCCGCCATGTGCCTCCAGGAGGACGCCTCCATGCGCCCCGCCATCAGCGACGTCGTCACCGCCCTCGAGTACCTCACCGGAGACCCACCACCTGCCCCGATCAACCACAAGCAGCTGCAGCCGGAGGAGGACGACGAGACGACCACGCGGGTACCCCATGACTAACGCGCGCGCGCGGGCGACCATGCATGCATGAATGTTGCATATTCAGCTAGCCAAATCAATTTCATCTCTTCAATCCATGATTCCGATCGGATTCATATCATATATATGAGCTAGCTATACATCTGTACATTGCATGCATGCATGCGAAATGAAGATGTCGTTCCTGCACGTGTCATGTACAGCTAGCAGATTATAAACGTACGTGTGCATTAATTAACTCAGCAGGCTCGTATGATCGGGTGATCATTAATTAACCTGCACTCACTTTTAAGTGTGTACAATGGTAGAGATGGTTGTTCCCTATTCCTCGACAGCTATGTACTAAAATCATCACATGCGGCATTATGGTAGGCATGATTCCACGCCCACAAAACTTCCTGTTCTCGTGTAGAGCCCGCCGCTCTTACGTTAGAGATCGCAGAATTTTTATATTTGCTTCCTTTTTCCACCAATACATCATCATATGTCCTACAAGGCAAACCTTATAAACGGCTTATATATATACAATTGACATGCATGGGATATTGTACATGCTCTAAATCTGCTCTGACATTGCAAAAAAAAAGTGCCAAATCTAAACAAAAATTCAACAAATGCGAGCTTGCAACCTACAAGCTGGTTGAAAAAGGAATTTGTGCCCTATGATCTATATGTGGGTTGAAGAATACCCACAAAGAGTATATCCATGAAATAGCCTCACGGATATGATACCTTCTATTTAACCATTCGTTTCCCTCCAACTCAAAATGTAAAATAAAAGAGTGCCATTTTGCCTCGAATTCCTCTGTTGTTTCTGAACCCCACACACATAAGTTCAATTCCTCCCAAAATAGGTGATCCTCTTATAAATGTGTAGCAGTTTTCTTAAGAATTTTTTTCGTGACATGACAGTTGCACAACCCATGAATGGTAATTGGTGTAACACTAATAAAAACAGTCCTCATGCTAGCATCCTAATCAGTGATAATAAGTCTTGGAGCTACACCTTGCATAGCTTTTAGGAAGGTCTTAAATAGCCAAACATAATAGTCAACCTTCTCATTTTGTAAAAAACATAGCACCAAAAAAATGCATTGCATATGATGATCGACACCTGTGAATGGTACAAAAATCATGTGATGCTTATTAGTGCTATATGTAGAACTAAAAGTTATGGCATCAATTAATAAAATGAGTGTAGTTTTTCCTACTATATACATATGTTTTATATATACATGCAGGGTTCCGGTTCAGCGGCTCTAGGAGAACTTCACAGCACGGAGGGAGGCGACACATCAGTGAGCCAGGAGGGTCCCACCTAGGTTACCAACCTCTTCGCGGGCGCCCCGCCAATGTTCACCCAACAATCCAATCCCCCGTCAAGCGATCCCCGGCCGAGTGATCCTGATCACTAGCTTGCTAGGTTTATCTTTCGAGCTATATTACATTCAGTTTGAAACTTGGACTTCGATGTGTTAGGTGATTGAGGTGATGAGCTTGGACTTGGATGTGTTATGTGTGGTGATGAAATTATGTTCAATTTTGTGTATTTCTATATATTTGTGTGCTTTTGATTAATTGTGGTCGCATATATACAAGATGGGCTCCTCTTCGACGTCTTCAGGAAGCGGTCATGGGAGCGTCGAAAGATGGGCTCCTCTTCAACCCAAGCACAGCTACAAGCTCAGCAGCGGCAGCTGACACAACAGAATGAGCTGCAAAAGAAGGCAGAAGAGGAGCGTGAGCAGCGGAGGCAGGAGGAGGAGCGGAGGGAGAAAGCAAGGGAGGAGAAGTTCGCATAACTCGAAGCCCAATACAACTGGATGTACTAGCGGCTACGGCTGTCGCTGGGAGCAGCAGCGGTAGCCACGAAAATTTGCGATATTTTGGGTTTTTTTTAATTTGTTTCCTGTTCTGTTGCTATCTCGACGGCCTCCCAATGGCCGTCGAGACTACCCCCATGGCTGGTGTGGGGCCCACCTGTAACATTATCGACCCCTAGGGCCGGTGTGGGGCCCACCTGTCACGCTGTCGACGGCTGTATGTAGCCGTCGATATTGTCTTCCCGTGCCACGTCACCAGGAACTTGTCGAGGTGGGACCCACTTGTAGTATCGACAGCTAGTGGCCAGCCGTTGAGAATACGTCGCCCTTATGACAAACGATGTCTGGTGGCTCTGTATCGACGGCTATTTGTAATAGTCGAGACTAACTCTCTTGACGGCCAAGCCGTCGAGACAATGCCTCTCTCAACGAAGCTTCCTCGACGGCCCTGTCTCGACGGGTGGGGACTAGATACTGTCGACGGTTTGCTTACTTTTCTCGATGGCTTAAACCGTCGAGACTGTGGCAGTCTCCTGTAGCGCTAGTTGCACCTGCCCAAAACACACACGCACGCACCAACCTAGCATTGCTGACATTGTACTCAAACGAAAAAGCTAGGCATGATTGAGTTCCTTCATCCATACAAATTAGTCGACAAACATGCATCTGAGCATCGGCGTCTTTAGTTTTGTTTTTGAATTCGTTATAGTAAATTTGTAGATCTTTTCTTTGTGCAGCCCACATACTGAAACCCCCCAGCACTTGCATGAAGCAACGTGAGACGGCAATATTTGCTTTATTGAAACTGTATAGTACTGTTGATTTTGCCTTCTCATTCACACAGCGGTTTGATACAAGCAAATGCCCATTTTTGCTAGGCGTCACGAGGTGATGTCTGTGCTGCTCAACAAATTGATGTTGTGTTCTTGTATTTACTATCAACGCCCCGCTTGACAACACATCTTATTGCTCTATAGCTGGCCCAAGCCCAAGTGCCACTCTGACTTGGGCCTCTCCAGGGTGGGCCCCCACCCCTACTGTCATGGGCACCACGGCTATTGCTCCGATGCTTAATTTGGCCCGGCTATTCACCGACGGAAACCTCCTCCAGTAGGCTTCAAGTTCAAGCACAATATATCCATACTCTCGTCCTCATAATTCCCAGTAACCTACGCCTGCATTCTGCAACCATTGTCGATCGTTCCATATCAAACACTTCGTACTTACACTCCATTTCACTATTAACCTACTAACTCTATTCTACACTCTAAATTGCCTTCACAATTTACATTGCACACTAAAAGATTACATCTCTTCATCAGCTACTCTATCCAAAGATACCATGTTTTAGAGTATCTGCCATAGATGCTCTGATCGCCTTTATCAGCTATATATTGTCGCGAGCCGACTGCCTCCTCAGCAACTGAAGAGGGCAACAAGCTTCAATGAGACCAGCGAGCCGGCCATGAGAATTAATGATGCCTAGCTCAATGATAAGGGACGACAGATCGATGTTGTCGGCATGGGTGCCTAGCCAGACACTACAGAAAATTAGTAATATGTTTTCGTCAACCAAAAGGAGAGCAATAAAAATATACTATTATTTTATTCGTTCATAAGAAGGCCGGTGATTTTGCATCTATTTTTCTATTGAGATTATGTCCAATGACAATTATGGGCACACGCATACCACATATGATGCGGGTTTTCTGAGCCACTTACAATGTGGGCTTTGGATCTTATTGGGACTTTAACATAGAGCGCTATATAAAGTGAGGTGGTGGAAATGCCCAAATCATGAGACGAATTAGTTTTACATGCCTTGATGAATGATCGCTCGATGACGCTAGCTGTACGTACTAGTCAAGTCAACAAGGCCAATACCCAGGCCAGCTAGCACGTTATCCTTTTGAAGTCGTCCCTCGTCCAATAATTTCGTGACAAAGAGCCAAATAAAAAAAAATTACTATGAGGCAGAACAGAGGTTTGTCAAAGACAGAGGCCAACAAAAGGAAACATGGATGGATGACTCGCGAAAATATGGCCACCAAACACGTGCCTTGTTCCAACTAAAATTGCTGGGATTAGTTTAACTAGCCTCCTATTTGTACTTCTTCCTGTGTTGTGTACATACAAAAGCTAACGCTTAGATTGAGGATGTGACACCAACTACTCTCTCCGGCCGTGGAAAGACTCACGCGCTAACATATTTGCATTTCAGTTGCATCAATTTTGGTACAAAAACAAATGTATCCAATGTATGTGGTATCAATACGATGAATTTATCAAAGAAAATCTTTGATCACAATATAAATTTATACTCTCTCTCTCTCTTTTTTAAGATATGATGGTAATTTTATTGGCCTAGCCATTATGTGTTTGACTTTGAAACGACTTCCTTCCGTGCCTGGAATTGGATCGCAGGGAGTAATACTTCATTTGTTTTTCATTATTAAGGTGATGGAGAAAGAAGTATAAAATTTTACAAAACACTATCCCTCTTGAGATTTATTTAAATAATTTGAAGAGTAAAGAAAGACGGACAATATATTTCAACTTTCATTACTTATTTTAACAACCACGGTCTCTAGCACACTAATCTGGCCGCTACTCTTTTTTCATTCTAATTATTACATGAAAAAGTAATACTAAAGAATTAATCGACGCATTTTTAGATAGATCAAGTACTATAATTCATGAAAATGCGAAAAAAAACAAAATACATTTGTATATATGGTAGGCAAACTACACTGGTAAAGCGATGTACCAAAGTCAGCATGAACCTGGGCCACGGCAACAACTGGTGGTTTTTTTTAATGGAAAACCGGTGATTTCATTTGCATGGCGCCGCAAGATCAAGTATTCACAAACACCCCCCACGCCCCCTGAATAAGTGAAAGTAAACACCGGCAAAAATGGTGACTATGCATGTAAATTAATTATGATTTTTTGATATATATTGAATACGTTTTATTTCCATAAATTCGTTAACCTTTGCGTTTTAGATGCTAACCTATGGATTTTACCATTTGAGCTCTTTGTTTTGCCGTTTGGTTTGGTTTTTTTCGGTTAAGCGAGAAATTGTAATTTTGATATAAACCATTCAATATGACATTTTGTATGATTTTTTCATCGTCAAGCTATATACTGACTGCATACTTCAAACTATATTCGTTTTAGCTTTATTTTAAGTCAAAATTTTAAAACTTTATCCACAAATATCCGTTAAACTATTTGGATTGAGCACATTAAAACCGTATATGTAGATTCATCTCGAAAAAACACTTCCATGATATCATGTTTCTTATAAACTTTATAAGTAAATTTAATGGTAATCGATGGTCAAAGTTGCATGTTGGAGACCATGTCAATGTCCAGAACAACTATTATTTAAAGTACGGAGGGAGTAGCGGCGGGGCAGGCAGCCCCAGCTTGTAAGCATCCGTACCAGGGACTCAAAAAAAATGTAGCTTTGGATAAAGTGTTTGATGGAGGAAAGGAATCTTTTAGAGTACAGTCTAAAATGTGAAGAAAATTTAGAGGGAGTAGCTAATAGTGAAATAGAAGGTGATAATAGAGCAGCGGGTGTGGATGCGAAGAGCCTGCAGGATCCAAAGGAGCAGGGAGCAGGAGGTAGGTTTCACGCGTGAGTCGTGACCACTGCAGTTCAGGTCTGCAACAACTCCTCCAAACGCGAGTGTGGACTAGTCCACAACGTACCTAACCCCATCGGGACCGGGACCGGGTCGGACCTTCAATTATATAGCCATCGCCGGCGGCGGCAGGCCGGCAGCAGCAGCAGCAGCAAGTACTACATGTATTGATTGGCGTCCAGACTCCAGCAGCTGCAGCTTAGCTTCCTCCTTCCTCTGCTCCTCTGCTCCTTGCCCTGCCCCTTCCAACGCCCATGGCCATGGCTGCCGGAGCTCTTGTTGCCGTGCTGGCAGCAGTGGTCTTGGGCTCCGCGTCGGCGGCGACCTACACCGTCGGCGAGCCGGGCGGCAGCTGGGACCTCACCACCAACTACGCCACCTGGGTCTCTTCCAAGAGGTTCCACCCCGGCGACCAGATCGGTAAGTAATCACCACCAACAAGTTTGAGCCAATTTGCTCATGTATCTACATGCGTTCGTTAAATTTTTTTACAAGAAAATCGATCGAGAGTTATTAAGCGTCAAAGATTTAGATATGGTGGTTGTTAGTTACTCCTATCTAATTAATCAAACGTGTACATGTAATTATGGCATACGTGATACGTACTTGCAGTGTTCAAGTACTCGCCCCAGCAGCACGACGTGCTGGAAGTGAGCAAGGCAGGCTACGAGTCGTGCTCCACCTCCAACCCCATCGCCACCCACACCTCCGGCAACGACTCCATCGCCCTCACCTCCACCGGCACCCGCTACTTCATCTGCGGCTTCCCCAACCACTGCACCTCCACCGGCAAAATGAAGATCCAGATCGACGTCGTCCCCTCCTCCTCGTCTTCCACCCCTGCCCCGGCTGGCGCCCCCGGCCCCGCCGCCAACTCCCCGCCCTCCTCCGCCGCCGCCTCCGTCAAGCCCACCGCCGGCTTCGGCCTCGCCGTCCTGCTCGCCGGCGCCCTCGTCGCTTGAATTAATTATGAGCTAGGACTGAACACAACTCATGTCATGTATTGTGACATTATGTATATGCTTCATTCATTATTATTATCATTACTTATGTATGTACCCATGCATTTTTGAGAGACAGAGATAGAGCATCAGCATGTGCGTCACATGTGTATAGTGTATCTACCACTTTAGTTGCATTCCGACCTTGGATTGGGTTTTGTATTGATATATACATATGTATTCCATTTTAGACGTGACATGGAGGAATAAAGGTGCTATTGACAAAACCTCAACCTCATTGTGGTCATGAGTATACCAACTGTCGGTTTTTCTTATGAACCTGCATGTCCAGGTGTGAACATCCCTTTGCGTCGATTGAGTACGGTTTTAGTATTTATTTTAGTCTCTGCTCTTGCACCCACATCAGGCCCTCCATAGTACTGTGCACTCCATATACACAGTGAAATGGAGGGGGAGAGGCTGTACACCAGGCACTTCAAAATGAAATTAGGGAAGCACAGTGATGCAGGCAGCCTCTATCTTTGGAGGGCTGGAGGGCGGCTACTGTGGCGATTGGCGTTCGCACGACACCAACGAACTTGTCCCTCGCGCGCCCGAGCGAATCGAGGGCGGCGACCGCTGCCGAGAGGTCCGCGACCACCTTGCGGAGGGCCAAAGGGAGGAGCTGGTCCAGCCGGGCCACCGGAGCTGGTCAATTCGGCTCCCAGGCAGGGAGCGTTGGGATCTCCCATTGGCGAACGGTGCTTTCAGTCCGGCGGATCCGACGAATCAACCTCAAGGTATGCCATAGGTCTTGCTCTCCTTTTGTTCATGGCGGCAACCTTCTTGCTTCATTCCCCCTCCTCCGTTCTTGACCACGACCGATGCTAGCTGTGCGTATGCCCAGATCTGGGACATTTGACCGTTGTACGTACGACGGCGTTTGATTTGGAAGGTGTATGACATGGATTTACCCCATTTCGAAGGATTTTCTGATTCGGATTAGGGGTTTTTCATTTGTGGATGGCGATTCCACATATTTTAGGGTTTGCGGTCCATGATTTAGGGTTTAGGGATGTGCAGGAGGTTTGTTCATATTTATGCATTTACGGTTTATGCAATTCGTTCGGCCATGGAGTTCAGATTTGCGGTCATGTGCTTGATTTCTTTAAGGATCACAGTATGCACTGCAATACTCCTTGGTTGCCACTACTCGTTTTCTGCTCAAGGCCTCAATCTAGTAAATAAACCAATCTAGTTCTTCCAATTATACTTGGATCGATTATTACTGAACTAGACATGTTTGGGATGGGGGTTGAATTGCAGGGTTCAGGCTACTGTTGACCTCCCACTCTACTGGCTAGGAATACGCATTCGATTAGCTGCGTATAGTTTAAATTGCAGGGTTCAGGCTAGTTGTCGACGGTTGAGATATCGATCCCAAGTCGATTAAGGTTCTTTAAAGAGGGAGATAGGAGACACGCCGAACAACACGAACAGCAACCAGCGACGAACAGGGAGACAAGGGTTTTTATCCTGGTTCAGACCTCTCGGGAGAGATAATAGCCCTACGTCCAGCCTTTCTTTATATCAAAGAGTATTACAAGAGGAGGCTCGACGAGACGAACAAGTCTCGGCGAGATTATGGGTGTACAAGATGTATTATGCAAAGACCTCGTGCCCTCTACACGCCGTAGGGGCTCGGTTTATATAGTGCTGAACAACCGACCTACCAAGGGATAATCGGGCCGGGCTAACTACAAGATCGTAACGAACTCATATACATGCCAAATACATCCCGAGGTAGATAAGGTATACTCCAATTCTTGGGGATCACGACTCCTATTCCAATCCGGGAAACCAACGTCCGGGTCTTGAGATAGGATCACAGGCGCAATGAAATTATGTTTTTTCTCTAAATTGTTATAGTAAATTAGAACTTCGATGTAAGAAAATAACACAATTAATTTGAAATATTGTATAATTTTGTGCCCCTACGATAATTAATGTTCACCGCAATAAAGCTGTACGAAATTATCCTTTCCCTACGAACACACCTGTAGTAATAAATTAATAATTCGCTTCAATTTATGATATAAAGCTACAGCACAACGTATATGCAACATAATGTGATAGTTCGCTTAATTGATAATTTTAAAAATTACATGGCATGATTTTAATTAATATATCGCGTACGAAATTAATTTTCGTAGAAACATTAATTTATTAATAAATTAATATATCGCGTAAATTTATCAATAACGCTATAGGACCCTGCACATAACGTAATCATACTTCAAATAATACGTACGTACAAGTATGCATGGCGGTTGAAGTTAGTTGGAAGGAAATAATATATTATGTTGGAGAGAGAAGATAGAGGGTGAGATATGGAGTGCCTGATGTGTGGTCTGATGATTAATGTAGGAGAGAGAAGGAGCAAAAGTATTTTAATTTCCAAATGGAGGGTGAGATATGAAGTGGCTGATGTGGATGCTCTTTGGACTGAATCCGGTTGTGGTCGGTCTGTGTCCAGAGAGTTCTTCCTTTCTTCGGACTAGGTCCAACGGCCCTAGGATTGTGGATTTCAATCCACGCTTGCGCACACTCTCCCCAGACCATGTCCGGTGGGTGCTAACTGAGTCCAAACAAGGCTTTGTAGTGTCTCCAGACTTGGTCCGGTCCTTTCTAGACTGGGAAGACAATGCGGGTTTGTGGCGGCGGGTGCCACTGGACTGGGTCTGGGCGGCTCCGGCCTAGGGTTTTGGTCTTCATTGGACAGGTCCAATGTGCTTCAGACCGGCTTCGATGAATGGGATTTTTGTGGGGCTGTGGCCTTCCGACTTTGTAAGAAGGTTCTGGACCTTTGTGTTGTTACTCACCCATACTTGGTCCCGTGGCAATCGAACTAGGGCCGATGGAGTCGTAACAACAAGTTTTTGAAGAATTTTCTTCTCCAACGGCTAGTGTTTCTTTGGGAGGTTATAAATATTTTAGGTGTCTCATCCTAGTCTTTCATTATTGAAAAATCATAAATAAGATTAATAAAATAGTGATAACTAAATTTACTAATTAATTGAAGATTAAATTCTTTGTCTAGGTATGATGAGTTGCATGATGGTAACTAGAGGAGGTAGGAAAGGAAGCAACAACCGAACAAGTAGTATTCGCTTGCCACCGGAAGAGAAGACACTTAAAAGTAAAGGAGCAGGGGGAATGGGAGTAGCCACTAGATTATGATACATCAAGGTATAAAACGAATGTCGTGCTGGTTTTCGCAGGTCAATTTTAAAAAATAAACGGAATAACACCATTATAACCCACCAAGCACTAAGCGGTTTTTACCATAAATTCGCAACCGAGCCCTCTCTCCCTCCTTTTGCTTTTTCTCCAATTACAACTTAGGTTAGCCTCCGTTTCCCAATTCCTACAAGGACACCATACCGTGGCTTGTTGGTAACCCATTAAATCCCATTACTTATAGGTGGAGATTACCGGAGTCGCCGAATCGCACGCACCAGAGGTGCAATCCATCTTAAATTTGTCGCTGTTAGTGGGTGATTCTCCCCTCTTATCATTCTTTGAATTTTGATGGGGAGGATGTGGACGACCTCTTGCTCCTGCGACTTGTGGGCGACTAGGGTTTCCCCTAGCCGCCGTCGGCCGTCGTAGCCACCGTCGCCGATGCCGGCCCTAGCAGCCGCTCGGCTCCTCGCCGTCGCCGCCTTCCTTTGCATCCTTCACCTCCACGCCGCCGCTGGCCTTTGTAGCCTGCGCCGCCGCCGCCAGCCTTCGCATCCGCTCGGCTCCTCGCTGCCACCGCTGTCCACGGCCTCCACCTCCGCCCCCTCCCCGCGGCCTCTCCGCCGCCACCTCTCTTGGAACGGTGCTGAGAAGGCTGGGAAAAAGGGCAGAAGCAGCGGTGATGGCTCACACGGTTGACCCCTTTACCCGCTGGCGTCCGGCTCGGATCTCAAGCCCGTGCGCCAGGACCTATGCCGTCATCGTCGCCTCCACCCCCACACGTTGCGGCTTCCTCTTCGGCTGTGCCCACCCATCTCCCTTTGGCCGCCATTACTCCTTCCGTTCCCCTCCCAGTGTTTAATCCTCCACCTGCAACTACCATTACTACAACCCCCTTTCCCGCCTGGAGTTTGCCCGCCCACCCATGGCTCGCCATGACCCACTAAAGTGCTTCTCGTGCCTTCGCTCAGGTCATACGGCAGCCCACTGCCACCGGCGTGCGCCCTCTGCTGCTCACCGCCTCCAGCGCCAGAGCACCCACCACTACCTCCCAGCACAAGCCACCACCACCACCTAATCCCGCTTCTCCCTACTCCAAGCTCCATGGCTCCACCAAGCCTCTCCCCTCTCGTTGCGCTGCGCCTCCCCTCTATGCGCGTCTCTGTGGAGGTTGACTCCTCCATGCACGAGGATGCCGGTGAGCTCCACCGACAGGGCATCATCATCACCATCTCCGATGGGCCTCACCCCGACGCCGATTTCGTGGCTAGGGAGCTGAGATACCACATCGACGTGCCTGCCTTCGACATCACCGTCACCCACTGAGCTCATGACCATGCGCTTCTTGGCCCGCTTCACCCTCCCGGAGCAGGAGCGGCTCAGGGCTCCATTCCTTCCGTTTTCACGGCTGCCAGTTCTCCATCTCCGCCATCCCCAGTGACATCCACGTCGTTGGTGAGTCGGGGGCGGTCCGCTTCCACGTCCTAGTGTTCATCGAGGGCCTCCCCCTCCATGCTTGGTCTGCGGCGGTCGTCGATCGCATCCTCGCCGGTGCTAGCCACATCGACATTGTCGAGCCCTACACCCAGCTTTGCCTCGACACCTCCTCCTTCAGGGCTTGGGTCTAGACGCTGGACCACACTTCAATCCCCCTCCAAGCGAAGCTGGAGCTCGTGGAGCCGTTGCCTTACATGGAGACCCACCACGCAGGCGACCGTGGCCCCGCTCTCCTCGTTGGCACACCCAGGCCGCGCCCGCCCCGTGTGTACGTCCATCCCAAATCCTGCACGTCGATTCCGTCGAGGACTTTTCCTCCGCCATCGCCCTCCACCTTTGGGCTTATGGCTACCCCGACTTCGTCCCTCCTCTGATCTTCACCGAGCCGCAAACCACCTGCCGCTCACTCATTGCACCTCGTCGGCATAAAGACAACGACAATGATAGCGACGGGCGACGGCATTCCCGTGCCCGCATTTCCACTGCTCATCACCATTGCTTCCATGGCAAGGCTCCCGCCACCTCGGTCCGCTCTGGTGAGTCCTCTGTGGACTTGGGAGGATCGTGGTAGCGCACTCTTCGTCGTCGCGGTGCCGCGGCCACGATGCCACTTTTGCCTAACGCTCGTGCTCCCCGCTGCGCTCGTGCTCGCGCTTCTGATCCCCTCACCACCTGCTTCCGCCGCCCGAACCTACTCCCCGCGGTCCAATCCGCCTCCTCCACTCACCCTAGTGGCGGGCGCGTCGCGCGACACGTCGCCCACCCACGGCTGCGGCTCTGGTGGGCTTGATTCTTCCACTGTCATTATCACCGCTGACGGTGACGCCTTACCCTTGTGAGCATCGTTGAGCCCTAATTATTTTAGTGGCATTGATGACGTATATATCTGTGCTAGGCAGTTTTTGGACCTTTCATGGAACCCTAGCGAGGCTTCGGCGAATATTTGAGTTGCTTCAAGATGATCTAAGCATGACCGGGCGAGTGAAGAGGTCATATGTAGGTTTTGGAGTAGCTAGGTTTTACTTTTATCGCCCATGCTTCAAGAAGGGTCTAATAGGTTCGATCATGCCGAGTCTTTCCTTCACTTAATTTCCTAGCCTTCTCTTAGCTCTCAGGCCATTCACAAAATAGCTAAAGATCTCAATATGTTCAAATACTTAAGCCGTGTTTTGTTGGTGCTCATCGGACTGAGTCCGACCGCCATCGGACTGGGTCTGATGGGCCCAAACCCTAAGAACCGTCTTCTATTGTCGGTCGGACTGAGTCCGACGCCGTCGGACCTGGTCCGACCAACGTCGGACCGAGTCCAACAGTACCTTGTTCCGGTGCCTTAACCTCCATCGGACCGAGTTCGACCACCATCGGACCAGGTCCGACAGTACGTGTCGTGTCCCAGCTGCTCTGAGACGTGGTTGCAGCCATCGGACCGGGTCCGACGGGTACTGTAACAGCTAGTTTGTGGAGTTTTCCCGAGCTCCAACGACTAGTTTCTCTCCGGGGGGTATAAATTGTTTTCGGTAGGCAGCCATTTATGAGGTTTGATGCTCCATTTCACCTATAGCCAACATCTACTCATCTTACGAGTGTTCTAGAGCCTTCATCAACCACCTACCTTCCCCCAAAACGAGTTTCATAGAAGTCCTTTGATTTGGCATGATCGAGACATTTCGGGCTTATTACTTTTGAAAACGGTGTTCTTCTAGGAGGAGTGGGCTTGGGAGTAGGCCTTGGCGTGTGGCTACTCTCGAGTCGGTGTATAGGTGATGGAGTTCACCTCGCCGGAGTGGCGGAACAACTACCGGGGAGTAAGTAACACGTGTGGCTCAAGAGGGAGCCGGTCGCAAGGGCTAGCCTCAACGAAGAGTAGGAGTTGCGACTCCAAACTTCGGTTAAACAAATACCGTATCACTTCTCCGTTGTTTCATTTTCTTCTGCTTTTGTCTTTCGCATAAATTGCTTGAGTGCTTTGTTGGGATGGATTAGATTGCTAGTGCGTGTTGTTTAATTTGCTTCCACTTAATAGGGCACTAGAATCTAGGATCGGGTCACTCTTAATTGTGTTGCTTAATCAAGTATAACCCAAAAGAAATTAAAAATTGCCTATTCACCCCCTCTAGGCTTTAGAGATCCTTTCAACCCTGCTTCGGCGCCTCTCTCCACTACAAGATCCTTCATGAGTTTCTAGTCAACGTGGTGGGAAGGGGCGCTGACGTGGTCGTAACTCCCTCCCACTCCGACGTGGCATTGACCGGGTCGCAGCGCCCAGCCCAACGATCGCCTACAGCGGGGGCTGAAGCCTCGAGGGGAGGCGATTCAATTTTTCCCTCTCCACTGGTGTGCGTCTCTCTCGCCCGGCTAGCCGCTCACCCTGGAAGCCTAGCTGCTCCAAGGCCCACCCCTACTTTGGGGCTGAACACCTCCTCTTTGCCTCATGGGCTTGGCTCGCCGAGCAGGCCGGTGGCCCAATTCGATGGCCAAGCCGCTGCACCACTAGCCTTTGTCTTGGGAGATGGCCCTGCAGCCCCTCTGGGCTTTCCTGTGGACCCCCTCTGCTCGGGTCCCCTTGTCACCCTCTCCCCTGAGGACACCTCGTTTGATCCCATGTGTTCTGGAGGCCGAGCTGGCCCCACTCACCCAGCTTGGACCCTCCTCTCCAGAGCCACTATTCCCACTACCACCCCACTGATCCCTTCCCCTCCACCTAGGCGCTCCCACCCTAGGCTTGCCACCCCCTCCTTCGCAGTTCCCTACTGGCTTCTGGTAAACCCTCCTTTGCAGCTGGTGGTTCCTTCGCTGTCCCTACAAATCGCAGGGCGCAGGGTCTCCTTGCCCTTAAGCTGGGCATCCCACCAACCCCCTCGGTGGATGACCTCGCCTCCCAACTCCAAGCCATGTTCTCCACCGGTATGCTTGACGACAGTGTCCTCGCCACCATGGTTGACGTTTGTGGCCTGGCTCGCCCTGTCCTGGACATGTCTGCCTCTACCCAGGATGCGGGGGAGGAGTGTGTAGCTGCTGCCCCCTTTGCCTGGACATCTCGCTCAATGATTAGTACCCCCTCCGCTATCCCCACCTATGTGTGGGCTTGTATCCCCGCCGCCACCTGCGCGTGGCCGTAACTTTAGTGTTTCAACCACCTCGGTGTGGTAGGTCGGGCTCTTGCCTTGTTCACCACCTGCATGTGGCCTTAGTGTTTCAACCACCTTCGTGTGGTCAGTATGGCTCCTGCCCCCTTCGCCACCTGCGTGTGGCCTTCGGCTATCGCCTCTCCTCAAAACCGCCTGCATGCGGTGCGTCTCGGGTAAAACCCCCTTACGTGGGCCTCGGTCTACCCGGCCTCCTGAACCGCCTGCATGTAGTACACCAAGGTTGCCTGCTAACCTGGTTTGGGTCTTTCGTCTCAGTGTGCTTCTCAGCGTCACCTCATGAAGATTCTCAATTGGAACGTTCACAGTCTCAACTCCGCTGCCAAGCGTTATGTTGTCACCGCCCTGGTTAGAGATAACTGCCCATCCATTCTGGCGGTCCAGGAATCCAAACTTTTCGCCCCTGCCACCAAACGCTTATGGAGGTCTACGGGCACAGGCTCAAGAGCTACTTGCAGTTACCTGCTGATGGCTCCAGAGGGAGCATCCTTCTCTTCTGGGATGACTCTTCGCTCCAACTTTCTGACCCCCTCATTCTCCAACACTCGATTTTCGTGCAGGTTACCCACATAGATATCTATGTGGGTAACCTGCACAAAAATTGAGGGCCATTCCAGTTGGGCCATAACCAATGTTTACGGCCCAACCGCTAACACTAACAAGGAGGCCTTCCTGCAGGAGTTGGATTCCCTTGCGAATTATTATGCCTCTGGCTCATCCTGGGAGACTTCAACCTTTTCTACAAGGCCATCGATAAGAACAACCTCAACTTGAACCATAGACTCATGAACCGCCTCCGCACAGCCCTCGACAATTCGCATCTTAAAGAAATCCACCTTTCTGGGTGGCATTTCACCTAGAGCAACGAGCAAGCCAACACAACTCTGGTTAGGCTTGACAGAGCCTTCTGCAACCCAGACTGGGAGATGATCTTCCCATCCTGCTCCTTGCTTCCGCTCTCTTCCATTGCATTCGACTACTGCCCTCTCCTACTCATCGCCGAATGGGCGCCACACCTGCCCAAGTGCATATACATCAAATACTTTTGGATCTGGATGCCCGATTTCGTAGAGGTCATTCAACAAGCCTGTGGGAAAACAACAACTCCACGCGCACCCACTCCACCCGCCGTTTCAAGTCTAAACTCTCCCGAACTGCAATTTCCCTCCATGCCTGGAGCCGGACGCACATAGGGGTCTCCAGATTGCAACTTGCGATCGCAGCTGAGGTTATTCGTCTATTCGACGTGGCCATGGAGTCTCGACCGCTTTCTCAGCCGGAGCTTGACCTGCGTCACTCTCTTAAGCTCCGCGTCCTTGGTCTTAGTGTAATCGTCAAGATGATGTGGAAGCAGCGCTCTCGCTTAAACTGGCTCAAGCTGGAGGACACTAATACCTGCTACTTCCACCTCAGAGCCGACGTCCTTTTTTGGCAATTCAGCTTCGTCTTTGGTGACGAGGCGGCCTGCTCCTCACCAGCCTCAGGGGATCTTTCAATTGGGCCTACCTCATATCTCGAGGAGACCCTCACGCTCGAGGAGCTCAAGCAGGTCATCTTCTCTCTCCCCTCAGAGAAGGCCTCAGGCCCTGATGGTTTCCCCTGGGATCTCTACAAGGCCTGCTGGGAGTGCATCTCCTTGGACCTGCTAGGCCTCCAATCCTTAAACTATGCCCACATTATTCTATTGCCGAAAAAGAGAGCCCCATCGGCGTCTCGGACTACCGCCCCATCAGTCTGATCCACAGCCTAGGGAAACTATTCATGAAAATACTCTCCACCAGACTGGCATCCTTCATGGATGATCTCATCTTACCCTTACAAAGCACATTCATCAAAAAGCGTCACATCCAGGATAATTTTCTTCTTGTCCAAGGCTGCGCCAAGACTCTTCACCGCTCCGATATCCCCGCCCTCTTCCTGAAACTGGACCTTGAAAAGGCCTTCAACTCGATCTCCTGGGCCTGCCTCCTTGACAACCTACGCGCTCGCGGCTTCGGCCCCTGTTGGCATGAGTAGATTGTGCTCGCACTCGTAACCTCATCCTCAGAGGTCCTTCTCAATGGATGCCCTACCAACACCATCAACCACACTAAGTGTCTGCGGCAGGGGGACTCCTTCCCCCTCCTTTTTTATCTTGCCATCGAACCACTACTTGTGCTCCTCTAGCGAGCTTCTGAAGTGGGCGCCCTCAAACCGATCCTGGCCGCCAGGGTAGGTATCTGATCTCCTTGTTCGCTGATGATGCCACCATTTTTGTCAACCCCGACCAACGGAGGTGTCATCCTTGGCCCTCATCCTCGAGGAATTTGGTCGAATCTTAGGCCTCCAAACAAATTTCTCCAAATCTCAGGTGGTCCCCATTAGATGCAACGACTTGGACCTAGACAACATCTTGTTAGACCTGCCAACCTCCAAAGCGTCTTTCCCAATAAAATACTTAGGCATTTATCTTTCCAACAGGAAATTGCGGCATATTCACTTCCAACCCCTCACTGACAAAATTGCCAACCAACTAGCGGGATGGCTGGGACCGCTCCTCTCCAAAGAGGGGAGGCTGACGCTCCTCAAGGCAGTCCTCATAGCACTGCCTACCTATACCCTCTTAGTCATCAATCCCCCCACATTGGTCATCAAGACGACTGACCATCTGAGGAAGGCATGGCTCTAGAATGGCTCATCTACCCATGCCCCCCTCCATGAGTCAGCTGGATCACGGTCTGCTCCCCCGTCAAGCTTGGAGGCCTTGGAGTCATTGACCTCCCCCGTATGCTCACGTGCTTCAGCTGCGTTGGCTGTGGCTAGATCTGATCATGGGAAGCCCGGTCTGGCCCGCCCAGCACGTCGGGCCAGGCTAGGGCCTCAATATGAAGCCCGGCCACCGGGCTGGGCCCGGGCCCGGCAAAAACGCAAAATAAGTCATGGCCGAGCCGGGCCTTCGGGTGGACCGGGCTTGGGACTAGAAATGAGGCTCGACGTGCCAGGCCGGGCTTAGGCCTGGTCCAGCGGGACCGGGCTTTTCCAAGCCCGGCCCGGCCTTTGAACAGGTCTAGCTGTGGCTGAGCAAGGCATCACCTGCCTGTCTTTGGGCGGATTCCTTGGAAACCCCTCTACAGGCGGACATGGCCCTGCTCCGCTTGGGGTGCTCTGTCACCCTCCGACGTGGTACCTCTTTGTCCTTCTGGGAAGACAGCTGGCTCAACGGACCATCGCCTAAGGAGCTTGTGCCACAACTCTCCACGCCCTCCTCCAGGAAAGGAAGACTGGTTAGAGATGCACTCCGGAACAATAACTGGCTCATTGACCTGCTACACAATTTGGCCCGTCCATGATGCCTGAGCTCATCCAACTGCTCACCCGGCTCAGCCAAGTGGCGCTAGCCCCTCTGGACGTGGATCTTGTCTCGTGTCATTTTTCCGCGGACGGAACCTTCTTAGTGAAATCAGCGTACAACTTGCAATTTGTGGGGTGCTGCCCGATGTTAGCCCTACGCCGGGTTTGGTAGCTCTGGGCACTGTCAAAATGCAATTTTTTTACATGGCTTCTACTGCGCAAGCTGATCTGGACAGCCGCTCTTACGCAGTCAACTACCCAACAACTATTTTTGCCCCCTATGCTGGAGGAACCTGGAAACCCCAGAGCATCTATTCCTAGAATGCAGCTTTAGCCCTTCATCTGGTCACGCCTTGCTGCTGCGTTCGGCATCCCGTTTCTCAATCCAATGCACTGGCAATCAAGCTTTTTCCTACAAAAGTGGTGGGAATGCGACGTGGCGTCATCTGCCACCCCTAGTGTGCCAGTATCCATCATCATTTGCAACCATCTGGAGCTTATGGCTCGAGCGCAACAACCGCATCTTCCACGTATCAGAACGCCCGCGGGAGGTTACCTTAATTTTGTGCGCCCTTTGAGGGAGAGGGCCTACAAACCCCACCACAATTTTGTAAACTCACTCTCTTTTGATCAATTGATGGCAGTTCTCTTGCCCTTTGCTAAAAAAAATTGATGGGGAGAAGCGCTACAACACATGCATCCTATTTCCTGCAACAAACAATGATGTCATTGTTGCTGTCACATTTACATGTGCCTCATGTCCCTTTGATGCTCTCGGACCTCGCTGATTTTCCATGCTTCCCTGCAATCAGGCACGAGCGTCGCATCATTGTCGTCGTCGTCGTCGTTGTCCTTACGGTGAGCCACCATCTCCATGGATTTGGTCCCATGGCGGTCAAACTGGGTCGGATGGAGTTGTAACAACAAGTTTTTAAAGATTTTTCTTCTAGTTTTTCTCCAGGAGGTTATAACTAGGGGTCTTGTAGATGGTTAGGTGAAGTTTTGGGCTTTCCTTGAGCTAGTGCACCTACCGTATAGCAAATGAGAGCACTAGAGGTTTATGCTCGATCCATCTAGGTGTTTCTCTCTTCTTCGATCGTGTGTGTATGCGAGGTGCTTGATCCGGCGTTATCAAGGTAATTTAGATCTTGTTACTCTTGGAGGTATTCCCGCCAAAAATGGAGTTGGTTCCCTTCCGTGTCTTACCTGTACTGTTCCATGGATCAAGTAAGCTAGTACACACTGATTTTAAAACATTGGATTAAATACCATCAACAAAGTAAATTTATTACATCAGAGTGCACATGCCAACATGAAAATATTAAGTATTAGAAACGCAAGCCTATAACAGTGAGAACATTAAATATAAGTTCACCTCCAAAAAAAAGTATAAACGAAACATATCCCACCGGCAGGCTGCCCGGCAAGCTCCTAGATGTCATAAAAGTCTTTGTCTTGGACTTTGCAGCGAACTTTTCCTCGTGGTACTCCTTCCTTTTAGACTCATAGCACTACGAGCCAGAAACTGCTCGTTGGATTGAGCAGCCCCATGATTGAAACATGAGGTTGTGTATATTTAACATATTTGCAAGCCAATTGACTAACGCATGCAAGGTTTCCAAGGAGAGGTTCAGTGTATTTGCTTAAATCCAAATTTAAAGAATGTCTCCTAATCAATTGAAAGTGTTTTGCAAAGAGTAACATCTTTTAAATCATTTGAATCCTTTTCTTTTTAAATTCTGACACTAACAAAGTTGCCCAAAACCTGACTATCTCACGATGCTAAACGTGGTTTTCATCGATCATACCCTCACAACACCTTCTGCAAGATAGAAAAACCAGTTCAAAAACAAATAGAGGGAAGAAGGAATAAAACTACCATTGTGATCATGTCACCATCGTCCGCCCTTAAATGTGGGCACGTCTTTCATGAAAGTTTCTACTCTATAGAGTTTGTATGCTTTACCTAGGAGACACGAACATCCCTTGGAGTCGCCCAAAGCGGGACGAGCATCATAACATTTTTGACCAACCTTCTCATAGCTCAGACATTTCCACTAAAGAATCCATCGTTGTGCCAGTGCGTTCGGTTGATAGAAGAGCACTGTTGTGTCTTCCAGTACATGGTCTATCTCCATTCTTTACACCGCCATTTGAATGCCTAGTCCGAAGGTTACTCAACTAGAGCTTGACCATACAAGCACTCGATGGTTGTACTGTTGTACTTAATCTTGAAAACCATATGGTGTCGGTCCTTATAAACTTGGATGGTTCTTACACTGGGCCCAAATCTCGTGCAATGTTGCATCCTCCTAGCAAACATCCACCCAATAAGAGTTGAAAACCATTTGGAAGATCCCGGGTAGCACCCACTACCTTGCTTTAGCAATTTTTCCCAACATGATATCTCCAACTATCATTCAAAAATACTTTGCACCAATAATTCATTTATTTATGCTAATTCTCAAATAAAGGAAGAGGAGTAAACTGGGTTGGCCTGGGGTGCATTGGCCCAACGCAACTCGTCTTGCGGGGTGGCTGGTGTACAGTCCAGTCGAGAGAAGAAGAAAGGCGGGTGCTGGTGCGGAGAAGAAGTGGGTCAGCTAGGGCACAACTCAGAATGGAGGGACAAGGTGCGGGTTTGTGAAGCTTAGCCTAGCCGCGAGGGAATGTGGGCTGTGGCCTGGGAGGAGAGAGAGAGGAGGCAGTGGTGGCCTGGACTAGCCGCAGGTAGGGTCCACATGTCAATGACCTAGAACAGGAGGAGCATCAGCGGCAGTGGTGCTCCCACAGGGGTCCGACGATGGAAAGGAGGGGGAAGGGAGAGGGAGGAAAGGGGTTTCGGTAGAGGGTTGAATTAGGTGGGAGGCTCCAGCGCCGGTATCGGTAGGGGTTGCCAGTGATGGAGCAAGGGGTGGTAGGGTTAGGGAGTGAGAGGGAGGCAAGGAGGAGGTGGTGGCGTCATCGGTTCGGTGTAGGGATGCGTGAGGAGGAGGCATGACGAGAAGGCAGAGATAGTGCACATGGCAACGCGGCAGCGTGACGTTGGCAATGAGGCCAGGGCAGGGGAACGGGGGGTAGCGGCTTGAGGAGGATGAAAGGAAGACGAGGGTGCCCTTGGCTTGGCCCTAGGGTGGCCAAGGCAGCTGCGCGACACGACCAACAAAAGGGAGGAGGGCTGTGGCAACGACTCCGACAAGCTTCAGTGAAGCTCCGACATTGGTGACATCGGCAAGCTTCGGTGAAGCTTTGCTAGGGGCATGTCTTGCCTAGTTGCCTTTTCTTGAGCACGTCTTACGTTTAAGAGATCACTTTTCGGCTAGCCCCAAGCATGTGCTTCGCTCGGGGCATGTCCTGCTTTTCATTGAGCACTTCCTATGCTCAAGATATCACTTCTCGGATCGTCCTGAGTATGCGCTTCGCTCGTGTAGCCTTGCCTTTCTTTGAGCACGTCGACTCAAGAGATCACTTCTTGGCTCGACTCGGACATGTGTTTCGCTTAGGGCATGTCCTGCTTTTCTTTGAGCACGTCCTACACTCACGAGATGACTCCCCGATTCGCTTCGGACATGCATTTCGCTCAAGGCATCTCCTGCTTTTTCTTGAGCATGATCTACACTCAAGAGATCACTTCCCGATTCACCAAAACGCTATCAATGGAGCTTCTATGACATCACTTAAAAGGAAAAAATATGATCAATACATAACTATATATTAACAGAAGGAATTATATGTCTATATTCACATGTAAAGGAGGACCGCAAGTATAAACTATATGTATAATACTAGGCTAGCAAACGAGTGGCAAACTAAGGTATATGTGGCAAAACTATGTGCCCGGTGCCATGCAATGCAAGTGAAGGTTGCTCATCTGCTCCACGCGACGGAATCTATTTCATCCCTTGCAGATTTGTACAGCTCCAGCCTCTTCCAGCATTGCTGCCTTCGCTCCATCACCGCCGGGTCCTCATCCAGCAACTGCCCAAACTGGCTTGCCTGCACCAATCCGATGCATTCAACAATTAATATAGTATACATCAGACGACAATGATGAGGGGACACAGATAGATCATACAAGACATCCATACCTCTTTCTTCCCGATCTGCACGTAGAGATGGTTAAGCAGAGATCTCTTGGCTTCTCGAACCTGACAGTAGACCACTGCCTTTGGGATCTTGTCCAAGAGTTCATCCCCCACCATCTTTATATACTGGGACACATTGGAGGCGATATTCCTATAGTGCCCATCACCGTAGCGGTCCACTAGAGCCGAGTCTGCTGAAGGATTCCCATCTTTACTGCTGTCTGGATCTTGAGGGAGCTTCCGGAAGAATTCCACAGTTATGTATCCAGCCTCCATGTCCACGAGCCGAAGTGTTGTGGTGCGGCCATCCTCCCTAAATCTTTCCAGGGCTTCATTCCCTGCCGTTGCAAGTGCAGATTGAAGAGTGGGGAATCTTTGAAGTTGCTGCATTCCACAAACATACCCAATTTTTTAATCAAAATTTCTAGAATAAGCGGTACTACGCCACAACACAATACTGAAAATGGAAGTAGACGATGCGATATAGCATTGCCTGTCTGTTTTACTACTAACCTCTGTCTCTCCTATGGATTTCCTCACCAATTCCTTTAGAACAGCATGGACCTGAAATATTGGTTTTAGATAAGGTCAAGCCATTTCACCAAGTATGCAATGGAAACAGTTAGGCCATGTAGCATGTAAGAAGTAAAGCATAAATGGTCATGCTGATGATCATTGAAAAAATTAGTGGGATCACAAGTTGGCGTACATGATTGGTTGATCACCAGATGGAAAAGGTTAACTCAGACAGATATGACAAAACCAGTAATACTACATGAATCCATGGGAAGTAGTCAATTACCGCGTTAACTGTTGCTTCAGCTGGTCCCTTGAAATAAGCAAGGCCGGTCTCAATAAGCCGACGATAACCTTGTTCAGGAGCAATAAGATGGGGCTGGTAGCCATCCGCTTCTGAGACCACCTTCTTCACGTTTTGCACAGACAGATACCGATCAAAAGGAAGCTTCCTAAAAGCAGCAGGGAGCTGATGATCAAAAACTCCATAGATTCTATCACCACCTGATCTCCTGCAGTTAGGCATCCAAAGAGTTCAGGAAAGAAAATAAATCTGGCTATCATTGTAAATTTTTTAGCAAAGGGGCAGGAGCGCAATTTCATTAAAGAGGGGGAGAGACTGCTCGGAAAAAATTATAAGAGGGGGAGAGTGGTACAAATTATGGGAGTGAGGGTGAGAATTGTAATTGCATAAGAGAAAAATATTATGAGATGATTCGTTAACAAAAGAAATAGATATTTCCTTAATTGCTACTGAAACTTAGGCCTTTCCCTGATGTGTCATCATCTTTTGTTAAATTCCTTATTTGCCACTGAGAATTTAACTTCATCCCCTCAATGCCATTTTGTCCGGTCAAGTCATGATGGAGTTGCCTAAATACGATTATGCCCTTGTATTTTTATATGTTAGAAAACAGAAAAAATCATAATAAGTAGTAGAAAATTCATAAAATTATGATAAAAAATTGTATGAATTTTGGAAAGTTATGCGTATTCAAAATTTAAAGTGATTTTTACAACTTTGGGATGTAAATTTTATTTTGAAATTAATGGTGCCTATCATTTTCATAAAAAGGAGAGGAAAAAATGGATAAAATACATAAATTATGAAATTTGAACAACAAATGGAATGTGATTTTACATAAAATCAGATATTTGAATCACTCAACTTGGACGAAAAATGAGGGAGATGTTATGTTTCAAAGTTAAATCTAGATATTATGAAAGGGTATTTCAGACATTAATTGAGGTTTTTAATGTCCAAATCTAACAAGGCTAACGATAGTGGCATTGAGGAGATGAAGTTGAACCCTAGATGAAAAATGAGGAACTTTGAAAAAAGGTGATGGCTGATTAGGGAAAGGCCTAACTTTCAATGGAAAATAAGGAATTGTCTCCAGAAGGAAGTTATATTTGTTTATATCTCGTACATATTAAAAACATTTAAAATAGGGTCGGGTGCATGTTCTATAAATTCTTTTCATGGTGTTGAAATAGATACACGATCAAAGAGGCCCTGGAGCTCCAACGAGAAAATTGGCAAAGACGGACATCAAGGAGTGAAATATTGAGTGGATGGCTACAATAAAAAAGGAGATAATTCTTTAATTGCCTTAAAAAGTTAGTCTGATTCTTAATCTGCCATCATATTTTTTGAACTTCACTATTTTCCCTTGCTCCGTTAACTTTCTTCCTCATTCCCATTAATCGGCTATGAAATGTCTTTTTTACCCTTGTCTTTTTAATAACAACAAAGTAGAAAATGCATAAAGAAATAGTAGGAAATTCGCAAAATCGTGAGAAAAATTACATGTTTTCAAGAAATTATATGTTCTCAAAATTAAAGTGTATTTAAATTTTTTATAATCATTGTTTTTAAAAAACTAACGATAGCTACCATGTCACATAAAAATAATATAAAATTGTAAAAAAAATAGATAAAATTATGGAATTGAAACAACAAATGGAACATGATTTTACATAAATCAAGAAATTTAAAGTACCAAATTTGGAATTAAAATTTAGGAGATAAAGGCCTTGTTTGTTGTAGCTTAAATTAAATTTGGAATTTTTGTATAAGCCTAATGATTTAGGCCCTGTTCTTTCGAGCTTAACAGCTTAACGACTTATCTACGTTTAGAAAAGACATATGATTTGAGTTTTTTGAGTCCGTTTTTTTTCTTTTTTAAGGTAGGTACCAACGCTTTAAAAAGTGAGTCAAACAAAATGGATCCGAATCTCGAGACTACCTTAAGAAGCTCTAGAAGTTCAGTCATTTCAGCTATTCAGCTGTTCGGATCAGCTAAAAAAAAGGACCTTAATAATTTGTAGTTATTTTTATAGAATTTTAAATAGTTCTTCTTAGAGTTTGTAAAATATTTTTTTCATAATTTTTTGAACTCTTATAGACGTGTTTCAAGGGATCACAACTTTTTCAGATTAAAGGTTTCAACAACTTTCAGCTCAAACAAACAAGGTCAAAATGTTTTAAAGTTTTAAATCCAAAATTTATGAAAAGGGTATTTTGGGCATTAGTGGAGCTTTTTAACAGCTCAATCTAATGGGGTTGATGGAAGGGGCAAACAAGGAACAAAGTTTACGAACAGTGGCAAATAGTGAAGTTTAAAAAAATGGTGGCAGGTTGTAGATTAGACCAACTTTTTGGAACAACTAAGGAATTTTCTCTAAAACAAAAACTTCCAAGAAATGGTTATAGGGCTAACTGAGACAATTGGTGAGAAGATACAAGATGGGTAATCACGCGCTCCTTGACATTTTAAAACAAACGACAAAATTTTCTAAGTAAGCTCTCCATGCAATACACCAGGGAAAGAAAAGAGATGCCAAAAAAGGATAAAGCACCCACCCTCCGTCAAGATGTTCCTTGAAAACACGGTCAAAAGCACGGCAAAGCTCCAATATTGTATACAGTTGAGCCTGGGGTTTCAACGAAGCAGTGAACACAAATTGAGTCAGATAAAAGACTCCCATAACAAGTTAGCATGTAGAAAGAGATATAATGACTAACCCCTGGATCAGCAGCCACAGCTCTCCCAATGGTATCCAGCTCTGATTCAAGTCCGTCTATAGTTTTGCTGATTAATGATGTTATGCCAGGAATGCGCGCTTTAATAACAGATTCAAGATGCTGAAAAGATTGTAATGAAGTCACTAAGTCGTGAACTGTGTTCCAGTATCATGTATCAACCCGAAGACATGAGCTTTCAAAGTTTGAGGTACCTGAGAAAGAAGCTTAGCTAGATATAAAGAACCCATCCTACTAGCTAGGTGTGCGTAATCAGAACTGCTTTCAAAATACTCCCTTTCCTTTTCCCTTGCAGCAATCATGTCAACCTTCCTATTAATATCTGCTTGTGAGCGGTTGACAATTCCAACCCAAGGATTCTGCAGCCTATAGGCTCTTCCCTCAAGAACCTTAGGGGAAACAAGAAAAATAGTCAAGTAAATAAGGAACTCCAAGGCTATCCCTACACATATCTGACAGGTGTGAAATGAACAACAAGAAAATGAGTCGTAAATAGATCCTTTGAAGTTCATGACTTGCAAAAGCAAACGTCTGTTGGAGAGGACACAAAAGTTCAATCTTACATCAAGAGCATTTGTTCCTTTGTCCATCAAATCCAACTTTGTCAGCACACCAAATGTCCTTTCACCTGGTAGAAAGTAGAAGATAAAATTTTCAACTATAAAAATTAAAATAGAAGATAAATCAAACTGCATGCAATCATAATGAAAATAAACTGGATGAAAACATCCTTCAAATGTTAAAGATTTTTAAAATTTCATGAATCATCCAAAGATCCAAACTTACCAAGTGCACACTTTCATTTCACTATTTTAGTAAAACAACTCTCGCACTTCATGTGCATCAAATTTTAGTACCTGTTGGATCAACTTCTTTTGAGAGCTTAATAGCATCAGAGGTGGCAATGTCCTGGTTTGCTGCGGATATAGCCAAAATGATACAGTTGGGCTGCAAAATGTATACAAATTAACTTACTTCACATATATAAGTCACCCCAAAACTTTTTTGAAAAATAGGCTAAACCTAATTAAATTAATGTTGTGAATTTTTTTTGAACTTATACAGGGCATATAACAAGGAAAAGTGTCCTTGCAGGGCAGAATTAACAAACAGGCAGTTGGCCATGGCAACTCAGTCATATGACATCAAACAGAGGGTCAATAAGACAATTCCAATAATTAAATGGGCGTCATTGGCTAATTCTAAACAGATTCACTTAGAAAATCCTTATTTGGCTCTCTAATTATCACTTTTAGACTGAAGGTGCACATGTATAATTCCAATAAGGAAAAGCTGTAGATACAAATATCCAGTCCCAACTCCCAAGTCAGCTTCCCTGAAGATAGATGGGTTGAGAAGGAATTATATTTGGAAGGGTGTCCAAGATCGCAACAGTATGCATTTCTTGGTGAATTGGCAAAGAAGTGTGCAGAACAAAAGGTTTACGGGATCTGAGAGTTAGAACTTGCAAAGCTTGGAAGAGAATTGCGTCTCTGGCAGATTTGGCGTAACTGGAAGTGGAGCGACACTGCTTGCAAAACCTCATTTCGCAACATATCCGAAGAAAAAGACTAGCATTTCAAAGAGCTCATGAGAATCAGCCTCCAATTTAGACATTGTAGCTTTCTTCTATGCTCCTTTTCTGGTTGTTTCAATCTATCTTGCATTGCTTTGGAAAAAGACCCAAGTTCCCTGGACCTTTCATATTTTCCCTAATTGAACAGGCAGTGCTCCTGTCCTTATTTCAAAAAGGACAAAAAATCCAGTTCTTTTGAGCGCAAATGATTACAAGTGCCAACTATCTAACAGCCAAGCCAGCTTTCAAGTAGTAAAAAACGGCATTAATTGCTCAAAAAAAAAACATTAAAGTAGGAGAGATTACCAATGAACAACATGATATTGATATACCATTTGTTCAAAATCAGGCTGCAGGCTAACGCTACCAAGTTGCTAGTAACAAAAGAACAATGATGTACTTTATGTAAAGATATGGAAATTAAAAGAAAAAACTGTTCAGTTAGTTTATTACCTTCTCAACATATGACCTAACCATATCCTCTATATCTTGAACAATATTTTCAGACTGTCCCTCTGTGAATTTGCAGTTTATTAAGTTAAAAAGATATGGCACAGCTGTCGAATAAATTGAACACAGTAACATGAAAAGTAGCTTTAACTCTGTTTTGGGAAAGACTGCAATGCATACCTACAGCAACCTTTGTCAATCCAGGAAGATCGATCAACGTTAAATTCACAACTGCCAAAAACAACAGGTGTGTGAAGTATCAACTACTGTCATAGAAACTAAAAATGCAACAAAAAAAATAAGAAACTGAAAAACTTTGTTTTCAAAAGGCTACTTAATGTTAGAAGAGGTAGAATGAGCTGCTCAACAAGATGGGCTCAAAATGGGCTGTAATATACATGTACAGGAGAGAAGGTGAAATAGCAAAAAGGCCCCTAAAGACCTAAACAATAGAAGAGAAGGCCTATACAATAGCTATTCTAACAATTAAAACTGAGCGAAGTTCAATGATTACAAAACCATATAGTATTGTATCATATATGAGTTAGGATAAGCTATACCAAACTTGAAATTTGAACCACCATAATCTTCCTCAGTGCATAAATGCTATCCAAACAACTTAGTATGCAAATATATACATAGAATTATTCCATTCAAGTTGCAAGGCTGAGAAATATTTCATGCAGGGGTTACAATGTGGTATGTTATACATTCACAATGAAACATAAGGAAGAGATTTTGAACGCAAATATAATGAAGAGATTGAAAGTTCATACCCTTGGGAGAGTAGATGCTCAGATGAATTGGGACAGGGGATATTTGTTTTGTTTTCCCAGTCAGCCTGTCTGTCTCATCTGCAATTTCTTTCCGAACAAGGGCTGCACCACAGCATATAAGCATTGTTGTTGTAAAGAAAATTTTAGCACCTTCACTTCGTGTCAGAAATAAGGCACCATACGCAAAATAGTTCAACATAGAAACTTGAACCTGTCGAATCAATCACTTGGACTCTTAACACAAAAACATGAGTTTGTACGAACAGAAGTTCACACCCTGGAATCTAGAATAATGCAAATGTAAGCGAACATACACATGTCATCGCATGTAATTCTGGAGAAGTGGAAAGGTTCTTAAATTTTTATTTACCCCCTAATTCTCCGCAGGAGTAATATTGCATAAGAAAAAGGCTATTATCTCTGGATGCAAAACCTTTGGCATGTGAATAATAGTGTACATACATTTTGTTTGGCCTCCTTTTGTTGGAGTATTTGGATATACAGAAATAAGTCTTCCTTTGATGGTTTTATGGTGAAATCCCCTATAACTGTCATGCACATGATGTGTGCACTGTTGAACTTCTGGTCAGGTTTCTTGAAGGAAGATATACAAAATATCATCAAAGATTGTTCCCTATCGGTTGAGTTCTTTTATTGCAGGTGTGGCTAGGGGTGAGCAGATGAGAACGTCGGCCCACAATCTGATAGCTGACAAAGGCCAGGATGTCGAAGAATGGGAGCGCAGTGCTGGGGCTGGGGTGGAGCTCTCAGCAAGTTACCTAACAGACGAAAAATCCTTTTCAGCCGACGGTGTGGTAGAAAAGGGAAATGGAAAGAGGGCCGCTATGCAGAAGCTGTGTTAAGTGTTTGGTGTCTTTCTTTTGTTAGCAAGGATGTTTAATTTTCATACGAAAAACTTTGGTATGTTTGTAAGGAGTAGGCTATGCCCGGGAGGCGTGTCTGTTGGAGAACCCTTGTTGCAGTTGTTGTGCCTTTTGTGGTTTGGCACAAAATGTGGATGTAAAAACTTTCGTACTCTATTGTTTCCGTTGTCTGCAAGGTAATAGAAATCGGGGTTATGCCCCTTATGGAAAGAAGAAGGTAGCTAGTATCTCAGATTAATCTGTGCTGTGACTGTGAGGAAGTCAAAGTATGGTGAGCCACAGGGAGAAGCTAGGTGTGCAATTAAGTGACAATTACATGGAAAGATTGATACAAACACAGGTAAGAATCGGAATGCCGGTGGTAGTTCTGCATGCAAGTAAGGGAAGACGTGGCGGTCCAGCTGAGATGGCAGAGAAATGAATGATGAAGATTTGTTACCAAAGTCTGAGAATCTCGTGTTTGGCAAATGCATGAACTCTGCGTATTCGTGGGCTCCTTGATGTGTTATTTGGTGCAGCTGCAGCACTAATGGCCGGCGCGTGACGATTCCTGGACGGAAGAAGAACACTGAACACATGAAGGATACTGTAAGCAGAGATTGAATAGAATGGAGTGAAAAAGGCTGACCAGATCCACGGGGAAGGAAGTCAGTGCCAACGATGCTCTCAAGCACGGAGGACTTGCCCGAGCTCTGCAGTCGTCATCCAAAAGAGGAAGGGATTTGGGCAAGCTTAATAGGATAGAGATACACATGAACAATTCATCATATGGAATGGAACTGAAGTGATGATAGAGGAGAGACCTGGCCTCCAACAACTGCGATGGTGGGGAGGGATTCCCACAGGGTGGGGAGGTCGGCTTCTCCTCCGCCGCCGGCGTGGTCTCCGAGGGCGGTGCAGGCGCGCTGGATACGGTTCATCAGACCGATCAGACCATCCATAGTACTCGCCATCTCGCGGTTGCGGTCGCGATCGCCAGACGACGACGAGGAGGAGGAGGAGGAGGAGGAAGAGCAAGGAGCCAAGGGGAAGGAGGAGGAAGCAGCACGCGGAAACGGCTTTGAATTCCACGCCGTCGACTCGAGTCGAGACTCGAGAGCAAGGAGATGGAGTGTGGCCCGGCCCGGCCCGGCCCGGCCCAACACATCGAGGCCCAGGCCCCAGGCTAGTGAAGCAAGATCCAGGTGTCCATTGCCTCCTCCCTCCTTGCACGCCGGCACGCCGCCGGCGCCGGCGGACTGCCAATGCCCACTGCCACCCAGCCTCCATCTGCATCTTGCTCTTCAAACAGCAAGCCCCTCCACGCCCGCCTCCTCCGCTCCGGCGCCCTCGCCGCCGACCCCTCCGCCGCCGCGCCCCTCGCCGCCGCCGCCGCCGCCGCCACCGCCTACCTCCCCTACGCCCTCTCCCTCCTCCGCGCGCCCTCTACCGCCGCATGTGCATGCTCCCCGCCCCCACCGTCCGCCCCAACAGCTACACCTACCCGCCGCTCCTCGCCGCCTGCGCGCGCCTCCCCGCCCCCGCCTCCGGCTCCGCCGTCCACGCCTCCCTCTTCCGCCGCGGCCTCCACGCCCCCGACCGCTTTATCACCGCCTCCCTCCTTTCCTTCTACGCCGCCGCTGGGGACCTGCGCGCCGCGCGCCAGCTGTTCGACCTCAGCCCCGCCGCGCACAGGGACCTGCCCCTCTGGAACTCACTCCTCCACGCCTACCTGTCCCACGGCTTCTACCTCCAGGTGCTCCGCCTCTTCCGCCGGATGCCCGCCGCCGACCATGTCACCATGCTCGCGCTCGTCTCCGCCTGCGCACACCTCGGCGCCCTTGACACCGGCCGCTGGGCGCACGCCTACCTCGCACGCCACAGCCACAGCAACAATACGCCCATCACAAGAAACCTGGGCACCGCGCTCCTCAACATGTACATGAGGTGCGGCGATGTCCCAAGCGCATGGTCTGTGTTCCACGCCACGCCCCACAAGGACGTCCGCACCTGGAGTGTCATGATCGCCGGCCTTGCTCTCAACGGCCTCCCTGGGGATGCCCTGGACTTGTTTGCCCGGATGAAATCCGGCGCTGGGTTGGAACCAGACTCCGTCACCCTCACCGCCGTGCTGAGCGCCTGCGCCCATGCTGGCATGGTGGACGAGGGCAAGACCATCCTGCACCGTATGCCCGTCGACTATCATGTGCAACCCACCATAGAGCACTATGGATGTGTCGTTGATCTCCTCGGCCGAGCGGGTCAGCTGGAGGACGCATTGGCTCTCATCAGGACTATACCCTTGAAGGCCGATGTTGCCCTATGGGGTGCTCTCCTGGTGGCTTCTAGGGTCCACAAGAATGTTGAGCTAGGCCAAATGGTCGCGATGGAGATTCTTAGGTTGGATCCAAAGCACGCCGGGGCTTGTGTCTTCTTGTCTAATGTCTATGCTGCTGCTGGGAAATGGGACCTTGTGCAAGCGGTCAGGAGCTCGATGAAAGAACATGGGATATACAAGCCACCAGGATCAAGTGTTGTCGAACTCCATGGTGTTGTTTACGAGTTCTTGTCTGGAGACCGTTCACATCCTCAGTCTGACCGGATATATGCAATGCTTGATGAGATTGGCAACAGCTTGAGCCTCAAAGGGCACAAGCCTGCAACTAAAGGAATTGCCTTTGATATCGATGAGGGGGACAAAGAAGTGTGCATCTCACAGCACAGCGAGAAGCTGGCAGTTGCTTTTGGACTGATAAACACAAGAAGAGGGTCTGTTATCCGAATAGTGAAGAACCTGAGAATCTGTGAGGATTGCCACTCTGTCATGAAGGTAGTTTCTGAGGTCTATGATCGACTCATAGTTGTTAGAGACCGTAACCGTTTCCACCACTTCAAGAACGGTTCTTGCTCCTGTCTAGACTACTGGTAGGCCAAAAGCAGGAGTAGCACTGGCTTTTTTTATCCACTAATAATGTACAACATGGAGATGACCTTTGTGGCTTTGCCCTATTCTTGGTTTGAAGGTCCTTTGCAAAGTTGCAGTTAAGATTTGAAGGTGTATATGTATCTGAATGTAGATGGTATGATCTACTTTTGAGCAACAAAATGCAGCACTGTTGGGATAAGATGGGCATACCATAGCTCGGGGTAACCTTACCATGTCATGATCAGAAAAGCAGGAGTTTGATGGTCTAAATAGTAAAGTTTGCTTGATTACATCTCTGGTTGGAACTGGAAGAAGAGTCACCTTCCGTTAGTGCTGTTGAAGATTGTGCTACTCTCGTAAAAGGGGAATCTTCAATGCATCCTCCAAATTATGTGCACATTGTTTGTAAAACGATGGTTGGCATATATGTGTCTGTATGGGCTTCCCAAAAGGTGAGACAACTTACAACTTGGAGGTAGCTTCATTTGGGGTTGGATTCCTAAGCTACACGGCCAGCGATATTAATCAATGCGCTGAATATATTTAGTCATCTCAACTTTTTCTGCTGCAGCCATCAATTTTTATCAGCATCTCTCCTTTCCCAACTTGATTGTACTTTGTCTCTTCCCATCTTGCATCTGTCCGTAAGTTTGGGGATCAATTGAAAAGGAACCCTAATATGGATGAGATCTTGCAAATAATGAGATTTTATTCCTTGTTTGCTGCTGTCAGCCACAAAACTTTCCATGACAAATGTATATACAGTACCACTTTTGAGTTTTGACCCAGCTACGCTGTCTTCCCTGAAATTAGTTTACTCGAGGCCATACCATTTACTTTTCAGAAAACTGGTTTTAAAAACCGATTTGGGTCTAAAACTCGCCACTTCACCGGTTTCGAGAAACTGTTAAAACCTTAATGAATTCAAATTCAAAATATAGTCTACAGATTCACTAGCGTCTTTGCTGGTTTTCTGGGTGATTTTGCTGGTTTCTTGAGTAGTTTTACCAATGTCTCAAAATGGTTTGGATTGAAAAATTATAATGTAGAAAAGTTATGGGAGTATTAAAAAGCCAGAAAAAATCAGGATTATATATTAAATAAACACAAGCGAAAGTTTGGGGGAGAATGACATGACCTTTGCTATTTTTTTTGTCATTGGTAAAAATATTATCACACAATATGTACCATATGTCTTAACTATCCATACTAATCCACATTCGTGATGAAAAAACAACATACTATAGCTCCATAAATAACAAAACAATTAAATAGTCTATTAAGAGTTTTTAAAAGAATTTTCTCCTTTATATGAGGAAAAAATCCCAAGAAAAATAAAATAAATATCAATTTTAATTTTGGCTTAAACCAAATAATTCTAAATAATTTATATTTGTTTTCTATTTTTAGTAATTTTTTCCTATTTTGAAATTTAATTTGATGTTTTATTTTTATTGCCATCCTTTGGTAAACAGGTAGCCACCAGTTTGTTGGTTTCTCACGAGAAGCCGTCGATTTCTAGCGATTTTTAAAACCGTGTCGAAGACTAGCTTATTGTTTACTAAAATTATATTTATTTTGTGCATGTAATTAAAAATATTAAATTTTATTATGGAATGATGAAATTTGAACTTCCAGTAACTATCCAATATATAATATGATTTCAGTGCTGCTTATCAGCACCGAGTTTCCTAGACAAGTAATATATGTGGAAACTTTTGATGTACATCAGAACATCAGGTGCAACCCGTAGAGAATAGATTAACGGCAACGATTTAAAGGAAAAATGACATGATGCTTGTTGGAGAGGATGTTTAATCGTTATTTGCTTATAAACTAAATTTTGAGAGCTTTTCAAAGTAGTTTGGTGATTCGAGTGCTTCCGATCAAAGGCACGAGTCCTAGCCAAAGCCCGAAACAAGATGTAGAAGTGGGTTGTGGCGCTTGACGGCGGCCTCGCCCTAGGGTTCAACGATACGTCGCCACCGACCAATTGTCAATAGCAGCACCTGAGACTCTGATTTGGTGACAACTAAACATGCTATTTTCTTCCTTCCTTCTCCCTTTTATTCAAAGACACTTGATAGACTGTAACCCAACAAACACTCAACAAACTCTATGTTACGACTAGGCCGACGGCCAGGCAAAGGCAGCGGCGGGGGCGCCGGTCCTTTGCTTCGGAGGTAGTGATCGTCGGCTGGAAGCCTCCAATCAATGGTGACAGCAGGGGGAGATTAGAAGGAAGGGGAAGGGAGAGAATAGATTAATCTGATTGCTTACCCCAAATCGGGCTATACCTTGCGGCTTACATAGGCCATCGGCCAACTAATAAACTCTAACTAATCTTGTCTCAAAGTTGGAGGTAGTCCTCTGCTAATGCTAATCCTCTTATTAACTACTTTGGCCCGTAGTAGGCTTAGCTCTCCTACTATAGACACGGCCCCACATAACACTCTAATGATAAAGTATAAATATAAACACACTCCAACTAACGACGCAAATGACCTAAGCCGCAGCCGGCCAAGACTCAGGCGACTTTGACCACCACGTTGGCCTCTCCTGTAAATACACCATGTCACGGAGTGTAACATTTGGAAAGTCTGGTACGCTTCATTTGAATTATTTTATAGCTTTGAAACATTTTTTTTTGTTCTGGTTACCATCATTGCTTATTTCTAAACTTTACAAATTCTTATGTTATTGTTGTGGACTTCCAGATCACCTGTTCCAGCAATTGGAACAACCACCGTTTCAAGATTCTCACCTTCATTGGAACGCAAATTAATCAGGTGCAATTGCATGCTATGGCTGGGGCGGAAAAATACGATGTATGACACTAAATTCATATGACTTGACATATGTGTGTATGATATGTGGAACCATCTGAGTATATAATTATGGGTCAGGATGTCATACGTGAAATCACGAATTTTAAAGAGTATCATGCATCATATTCTTCCGGCTGGGGCAGGGCACCAAGCAACCATTACAGGAAATATTATATGATAGTTGACCCCTGAGAGTTGCACCAGGTTTTTTGCTTGATCGATTATACTTCCGTATATTCCTGCTGTGAAATGGATTAAAATGGTATCCACATTGTCATACATATGCACTCCAGCACGGTTGAACTGGCTTGACTTACTTTGAATTATCAGACAAATTCGTCTCCTTTCTAGCCCCGTGCATACATGTTTGATGATGCGCATATTTATGTGTGGATCAACTGCCCATGCACATGTTAGTACTACCACCATCCAAAAAAAAAAGTACTACCACCGGTACTTCGGTCAAGTTGTTCCCATTCACATAAAGCAGCGAACTATGAATATTACATCCGAGTCATCCACCATTCTATGATTATCACATCGAAATCGTACACCTAAAACCTGAAATTGGACAGCTAACTTTATATAGTCAACATGTTTCGACAATTCACTTGCACGAAAGCAATATATTGGACCCCATTTGAAGCAGTGCAGATAGAAGACACCCGCTATGGTTTTGTACAAATCTCAACGCACCATGGTCCCCGACTTACCTAGAGGAAGGCTCAAAATTGACCTGCCCGGATATCTCTATCTATGCGCTCTGCATTGAGTGTTCCTGGCAGCTCCCTGAAGTCTTCGTTAAAAATGGAGTATGCACTGCGTGGTAAACAAATGGAAAGTTGGAACAGAGAACGAATAATCTATAACTCCCCAATATAATACTCTTCATATCCATGTGGCCATATCCTTTTGTTTATCAGCCAATCAATATGAATATTAACTTCACTTTTAGATCCCTTTGCAGTTTTTAATATAAGTGAAGTGAGCGAGAGAACTATTCCAAAAATAGGACTACGGTGGCTTATATATCTGAAGTGACTTACAGTGGTGTCCACAAAGATGAAATGTTGCTTATCCCGATATCTAGGCTCCACAGGAAACTTAACTTCTACCCTCACGACAACACTCGAACGTATGTTTTAATACACTGTAGCAAAGCAATCTTTATTTACCTTTTTATGTTTATCGAGGATGGACCTTTACTCCTTTGTGAGCTAGACAACCTTTTGTTGACAACACCTGTTAAGTAAGACAATTTAGATGAATCAAACACGGGCACCTTACTTGTGAACAAAATACCATAAAAATTTTATAATGACAGTATTGACTGCTTTATCTGCAGCTTCTAGCCACGGCAAAAAAAATGATAAGAGTTATCCAGACTCTATACAGCTTTTTATCTACCTTTACCATTGAATGCATTTTACTTTATTCTTCAGGACTACATAGAGAGGTATAGCTATTTTCCAGGACTGGAGAGCACATTTTAGCTGCAGATTTTTCCAATCAATGGAACCAAATACAAGTAAACCGCAATTCCATATGCACTGGATCATAGCATATCATATGTAGATTCTAGAAAATTAGAGTTATAGTAAACTAATAATGAACTATATTCTCTCTGAATAAAAGTTTCCACTGTGAATAGAAGTATCCAATTGCACTATCAAGTTTCCATTCTAAACAAGGAAAATAATAAAGCAGGCCAAGGGGGTGAGAGGAGATACCTAATATCACCTTGCTGTCGTCTTCCAAGATTAAGAAGGATGATTAAGAAGCCTGTAGCGAGTATCTGGGTAGCAAGGGAGCAGAAGCATTTGTCAATAAACTAAAATATAACTGTCAATATGACAAATATGGGTACGTAATTTGAATGGCTGTCACTATTACGGATAACTTTACATACAGCCACTAAATCCTAGATTTCCCCTGAATTGTTAGTCAGGTTCCTCACTGTATTTCAAATATGCTTACATGTACCTCAGTATCCTGATGAGCAATACTGCCAAGAACAATTTTTTTTAGAGACAGTAATTGTTTGAGTGACTTACATATAAAGGTCCAACATCGTGCTTTTGAGCAATAGGTGCCAACAGGAACCAAATTGTGATAATAGCCCATGCTTTAACGCTGAGAGAAAATAGTGCCATCAACAAGATATCTGGAGATGAGAAATGCAAGCCACATTCATCAAACTATCACTTCATCTGAAAATAGAGCTGCATCTGTGTACATGTACACTACCAGGTAATCTCAATTTGTCTCGAAGAAATATAAAAATTCTTCTCTTCCACCAGGTGGTTGTTTGTGGCATTTTAAAAACCTACAAAGTGGAGAGATAATTGTTGTGAAGAACACTGACACAATTTGAAAAGACAGAATTTTTTTAATGTACAAGAAAACCTTACCAGTTCATCGTCTTCATTGTCATCGTCATCGTCTTCACGGAGATGATTAGCGGGTGGCTTAGGTGCCACAGCCACTATTAAACTATCTACAGAAATAGTGAAAAGGAATGTTAAGATACACCGATGAGAAATGTAAGTGCATAAAGTAGTAGGAACAAATAGCATTACAACCAAAAATCTTCACACAAGATAGGATTGTGGGTGTGGTGCTTACACCAGCAATTGTGGAAGGTGTGAGCAGGAAAAGAAAAGGAAAGGTCGCACAGTACAGTAGAGCACAGATGATGAAGAAAGCTGCTATTTATGCCTGCCTACGACTGCGAGCAAGGGGGAGGGAGGCGAGAAAGAGATCGCTACCCCCATCGCTGAAGCTGATATGCGTGTCGCCTTGGCATGGGAGGGTTCTCCCCCGCAGGACCAGGCGGAGGCGATCTTCCGGGAGACCTCGATCGTGGGCGATGCGGCAGCGCAGATCGGCGACCTAGCGAGGAACACAAGGCCACATAAATTAGCCCAGACTGCGGCGAGAAGAAGGGTTTCAGTTTGACGGTGTCACCGATAGGAGCGGAGGGAGGCGGAGGGTAGTCGGCCGGGACGGGCCAACGGCGCGCAGAGTCACCTCTACCGTCTCCGGCTTGTCGCCGCCGCCGGAAGCCATGGGTTCTGACTTGCCTTCTTCCGTTGGAGGATGGCCTACTGCTACTGCGAGGCCATTGCATAGCCCGGCCCGGCCCGTCTGAGGACGCCGTACCGCCCAGCACTATTGCGGCATTGCCTACTGCTATTGTCCTACCAAATAAATTAGTGGATTTCTTTTACACGGAGGCATAGTTAAGTATGGAAATCTCAAAAATTGCCGTTGCATAGTGCGAAATATTACGGATGTCATTATTCTTTGCGGTTGACTTCACAAATATTATTTTTGATCTTCTGCGTCATACACCTGCCCAAAATATGTGCAAGAATACGTCGAAACATACCTAACTAGCGGGGCCCACATGTCAGGTCATTCTTCTTCCTTGTTCTTTCTTCCTCTTCCTTCTTCCTCCCCAACTCCCATGGCGATGCGAGCCTGCGGCCATCCCGTTGCCCTGCGCCTTGGTGCCCCATCCGAGGAGCTCACGCGTCCCACTGGCTCACGCCCTCGTTCGCTCGTTCCCAAGTGCGACGCCACGCTTGCCACCCCACCATTGAGCTCCACGACCAGAGAGGAAAAGGGAGGAGGAAGATGGTCGCAACCACGCTGGCAGGGAGATGGCCGGAGGAGAGCTCGCTGGGAGGGAGATGGCTTGACGGGAGCTTGCTGAGTTGTTGGAGCCTGGAGGAGATGACTAGAGAGGAAAAGGAAGGAAGAAGGAAGAAGAAGAGTAGAGGATGAGATGTAGGTAGGGGTGGATTCGAGTCGATTCTGAGCGAGCTTAGGCTGTCAAAGCTCGAGCTCGGCTCGGGCTCGGCTCGAATTAGCATCGAGCTTAGGGTTAAGCTCGAGATCGAGCTCGATAAAAGCTCGGTTAGGCTCGAGATCGGCTCGGTTGAGCTCGAATGAAGGGATTTGTGCTGTTTTATGGGGAAGATAAGACTATATGAGCTCGGTTGGGCTCGATTTCAAGCTCGAGCTCGGCTCGAATTGGTTGAAAAATTAGATTTAAAGACAGAAATATGTTATGCAATGATAATTATTCAAGCTCGGTTGGGCTCGATTAAAGCTCGAGATCGAGCTCGGCTCGAATAAACTCGAGTCGAGATCGGGCTCGAGATCGGCTCGTTTAGCATTCGAGCTAGATCCGAGCTCGAACCGAACTCGATCCGAGCTCGAGTAGCTCGTCGAGCCCGATCTTTTGGTCCAGCCCTACATGTAGGACCGAAAGGATCTAGTTGGCCTAGAGGGGGTGAATAGGCAACTTTTAATTTTTTTAATTAAAGTTCAGGCCTTTATCAGTTTGTTACCCAATCTAGCTAGCAAGTCCTAAGTTAAACCGAAAACATAGCGGAAAAATAAACAAGGTACAGGTGCAAGAAGTAAACAACAAGAATTAACTGTAGGGAATAAGAAAGGGACATAGTAATTTTTTTACCGAGGTTCGGCGTCTTCCTCCTACTCCCCATTGAGGCAAGCCCTTCAACAAGGACCGGCTCCCTCTCGAGCCCGCATCCTCATTCCACTCTCAATTGTGTTTCACCACTCCGGTAGGCTAGCACCTAGCCTTCACAAACCATCTTGAAGGCTGCCACAATCACCATGGCAAGCTATCAAAAACACCACCACCAAGCCGTCTAGGATTGATGATCCAAAAGTAACAAGCTTCAAATCATCACTCAAGTGGATAATACACTCTCAATCAGATTATGATGCATTTGGAGCAATTGAAATGTTGAGCCTTTTCTTGACAATATGGTGTAGCTGAAGAACTGGGCTCTAGAATTGGCTAATAGGTATGAGAATGATATTCTAAGACAAAAGCTCAGTTTGGAATGAAGATTCTGCTTCCTTTTATAGGCTAAGAGGTAGATAATAGCCATTTGAAAGTAATCCTATCAGTTAATAAGATGACAAAAATACTTTTGCAAAAGCACCGTCAAAGTTGCTTTAGCAACGGACATATTTCAACGATAGGAAAGTTTGAACAGAGAAAATTTAGTTTGCGGCGGACAGAAGTTCATATTAACTCTTCACATGACGGACTGTCCGGGGCAAACGTTGATTTGTCTGCGTCCTAAATTAAAGAATTTTAATTCGAGACAGACATGTCCAGCGCAAGCAGCAAACTTACTGGATGGAACGAAATGATATTGATTTGCAACAATGTTCATGTCGGACTGTCCGGCGTGAACTGGAATTTTCCTGAAAGCACCGCCGGACATAACGCATGGCTTAGGAAAAGATTGTTTGTTGTTAACTTGAATGTTTCTGGTGGAACACCGGACGAAAAGATATGAGAAAAAGTCTTGTCCAACGTGAACTTGGAACTTACTGGACAAGCACCGGACAAAGGAGAGTAGTTGATGTCTTGTCCAGCATTAACTTGAATCCTTCTGGTAAAGAAAATGGCTAAGCCTTATATGATAAGGTTGCTCCAAGTTATTTTTTATGAGGACATGGTCCACATGCATGTGACCGCAACTCCTTCCACTATTTCCATTACGGTCATGACAAGTTGGTGACAATTCACTGCATTGTCTACTTATACGTCTACTATGATGGCTTCATTGAGATGGTACCATCGACCGCCACCTTGGCCGGGTCGGTCACACAGTTGGCCTCCGGATATAGCGCCATCGTCTTTGTTACTTTGGCCGCCACCTTGGCCGCCACCCATATTTGAAGGCGTAATCATGAAAGGAGTACCTCCACCTCATCCACTCCTTCAGGTCATAAATGTCTTGTCACTCCAAAGACGGCCCAAGAGAAAGCCCAGCTCGAGTCCAAGTCCAGTTCGGCCATTTGCGCGCAACATTATTTCAAACGGACGCTCAGGTCACATACGATGTCTGTTTTCAACGTTTTACCACTCTACGGAAAGCTTAGGAGATAATCTTTCCAACGGATGCAGTTTCACCTCAAAATTCATCCTAAAGCAACGGGAATCAATAAAACAAGGTGCTGCATCACCCAGTTGGGCCAAATCGGGCCTTGTACACGTGTCGGACCTAGGCCCAGGTGGAAGACGCCCTAGGGGAACCCTAGAACGACCAGGGAACCCCTTGGCCACCACTCCACTTATATATTTCATAGCCGTCGCTGTTTAGTGTCAGGTTTTGTTTTGTTTGGATAGACCCCATGTGTGTCCCTCCTTGTGTTCCCTAATGCGTTCGCCCAACCCTGCGCGTCGAGCGCCACGTGTCCTGGCCGCTAGGCGCCTGGGGCCTGCTCACCCGCCTGCGCGCCAGGCGCCAAGCGCCACGCGTCCATCACGCTGTTTGAACTTCCTTTTGTCTGAAACCAGACTTTGATCTGTCTGGACTTGATGTTCCCTTGTACAACACCTTTCCTATTTGGGACGTAGGTCCCACCTATCAGCGACGCGGAGGGCATACCCTGGTGTAGAATACACCGACAATCATGTTCTAGACAAGTGTTTTGGCTAGCCATCTCTTGGAACGAAATCAAACAAACCACCAGATAAATTGTATGATGTAAGCCATAAATCTATTTGAACCAGATTAGTTGTGAAGGAAGGCATAAGGCCAATGTGGCCAAACTGGACATACTTCTTGGTTTTTCAGGACAATGGAACAGTAATTCAAATGCAATTTTTCAGAAAGAATTTATGTAAAGCTTAACATACTACCATCCTGCAATTTCAATTCAGTAATGGCTTGAACATTGAATAACTGCACCAACACATACCACTACTAATGGCCTGAACATATCATCACTATTAACTGAACATACCACCACTAATTAACTGAAAATCCACCACTGATTGGCTAGCGGAGGCGGAAAGGAGGGCGGCGGTGGTGGCGGGGCGCGATAGGCGGGAGGGAAGAGGGCGGAGGCGGAGAGGCGGGCGGCGATAGTGGAGTGGTGGAGGCAGGCGGCGGGAGGAGATAGGCGGAGAGGTGGGCGGCAGCGCTGGAGAGGCGGAGGCGGGCCGCGACGGTGGAGGGGCGCGACAGGCGCAGCTGCTTGTCGGTACGCGCTACTTTCGGTTGAAAAGACACAGTGATTACTGCTTTGATTTCTATCCGTTGGATCGCGATCTCATGGCTCTTCTGGCGTACCGTTTCACTTAAGTGGAAGTCGGCGATGAACGTATTTCAGAGCTGGGTCTCTTAGCTGAAGCTGTGACAGCTCCTCCCCCTTCGAATTGTCCTTGTCCTCAAGGATAAACTTTGGAAAGATCTTTTTGATGAAATCAGCATCTTCCCATGTTGAAGCTTCAGCCGGTAAATTGATCCATTTAATCAGCCATTGGACCACTGGGGCATTGTTTCTAGGAATTATGCGACGTTGTAAAATTTCTTCGGGACCGACATGAATGTAACCATCATCACCCACCAGAGGAAGACCTGGTGTAGGAATTGCTTTAGAACCAATGTGTTTCTTGAGTTGACTCACATGGAACACAGGATGCAAGTTAGTGTTTTCAGGGAGGAGAAGCTTGTAAGCCACTTTTCCAATTTTCTGAATGATTCTGAATGGGCCGAAGTATTTGGAATGAAGTTTCAGACTCCTGTGGATGCTGAGATTTGATTGTCTGTAGGGCTGCATTTTGAGGTAAACCATGTCGGATATGTTAAATGTTCTTTCCGATCTGTTCTTATCACTGTATTTCTTCATTCTGTCCTGTGCCCTCTTGAGATTGTCTTTGATTACTTGATTGGCCAATTGTCTCTGAGCAATGTACCCTTTAGCTTCTTCAAGAGTTTCTTCTGGTACTACAGTTTCGGTTATCATTGGTGGTGGGAACCCATACAAATCTTGGAAAGGTGTCATTTTCAAGGATGAGTGGAAGGTGGTATTGTACCACCATTCAGCTAAGGCTAACCAACCTTTCCATTTGTTTGGATTCTGAAATGTCATGCATCTGAGATATGTCTCCAAACATTGATTTACTCTCTCTGTTTGACCATCTGATTGAGGATGGTATGAAGTGCTGAAATTGAGCTTAACTCCTGCTGCTTTCATGAGAGATTGCCATAGGTTACTAGTGAATACTCTGTCTCTGTCTGTGACTATATATGTGGGAAAGCCATGTAGCTTATAGATGTTTTCCATGAAAGCTGTTGAGACATGTTGGACAGTGAAAGGGTGGCTGAGTGGAGAAAAATGGGCATACTTGGTAAATCTGTCGACTACCACAAAAATTACATTTTTTCCTTGTGATGTGGGTAAGCCTTCAATAAAGTCCATAGAGATGCTTACCCATGCTCTTTGAGGTATAGGTAGAGGTTGTAAAAGCCCAGGATAAGGGACATGTTCAGCCTTGTTCTTTTGACAAATAGGACATTCTTTAACCCATTGTCTGATGCTCTGTTTAAGGCCTTTCCAGTAAAAATTTGCTTTGATCCTTTGATAAGTAGCTTCTTCTCCTGAATGACCACCCAAGGCAGAGTTGTGGTATTCTTGAAATAGTTTTGATCTGAGATTGTTGTCATTGCCAATGACTATTTTTCCCTTATATCTTAGTATTCCTCCCTGAGTGGAGAAATTCTTGATGACTTTTGAATCAAAAACCAGATCTTTAATTAAGGTCTTGCACCATTCATCCTTTTGGTAACTCTGCAATACTTCCTTTATCCAGATGGGAATTGTTGAGGTGATGGCCATTGATTGTTCACTGTGTGGTAATCTGGATAGAGCATCGGCTGCAGTGTTCTCTTTGCCTTTCTTGTACTCTATCTTGTAGTTGTAACCCAATAATTTAACCAAGAGTTTGTGCTGTATGCCATCAACTAATTTCTGATCTTGTAAATATCTGAGGCTTTGGTGATCAGTTTTAATAATTAATTCTGATCCTAACAGATAATGTTTCCATTTTTTTACTGCCTCAATAATAGCTAGAGCTTCCTTATCATAAGTAGAGTAAGCTTGGGCTGTTGGGCTCAGGGCTTTACTAAAGTAAGCTATAGCTCTACCTTGCTGCATAAGCACTGCTCCAATTCCTTGTCCACAAGCATCAGCCTCCAAAATGAATGGTTTGGAAAAATCAGGTAAGGCTAGGACAGGAGGGTTGGTCATTACTTCTTTGAGAGTGTTAAATGCTTGTTGTTGATGTGAACCCCATGAAAACCCATCCTTCTTGAGTGCTTGAAATAAGGGTTTGCAAATAATGCCATAATGCTGTATGAATCTCCTGTAATAGCCGGTCAACCCCAAAAATCCTTTGAGCTGGGTTGAGTTGATTGGTATCGGCCAAGTTAAGATATCCTTGATCTTGGTCTGTTCAGTGGATACACCTGCTGCATTAATGACATGACCCAGGTAGTTAACTTGATTTTTGGCAAAAGTGCACTTTGCTTGTCTGGCATATAGCTTGTTTTCTTCCAATTTCTGTAGGACAAGCCTGAGATGAATGGCATGTTCCTCTTCACTTTTGCTGTAAATGAGGATATCGTCAAAAAAAAAACCAGAACGAATTTCCTTAGGAATGGAGCTAAAATGTCATTCATAAGTGCTTGAAATGCGGCAGGGGCGTTTGTTAGGCCAAAAGGCATCACCAAATATTCAAAGAGTCCAATATGAGTGCAGAATGCAGTTTTGAAAATATCTCTAGCTGCCATTCTCACTTGGTGATATCCTGATCTCAGGTCTATCTTGGAGAATATCACTGAACCATGTAATTCATCAAGAAGATCCTCAATTATAGGGACGGGATACTTGTTTTTTATTGTGTTTTTGTTTAGCTGTCTGTAATCCACACAGAGCCTCCAAGTACCATCTTTTTTCTTTACTAGGATTGCTGGTGAAGAGTAGGGACTCATGCTAGGCCTTATGATGTTGCTTTTGAGGAGATCTTTTACCTGAGCTTCCATGATATCCTTTTGTTTATGAGCAATCCTGTAAGGCCACTTGGTTACTATACTGTGTTCATCCAAAAGTGGGATTTGATGATCACAGCTTCTTTCGGGTGGCAGGTCTTTAGGTTCCTCAAAGAGTGTGGCATAATCTGTGAGGACTGCTGTAATAGCTGGATTTAGAGGCAGATCATTATCCTCTGTTTCTTCGGAATGAATACTATATATGATAGCACCAATGGCTCCTTTATCAATAATTTTTTGTGTTTTCAGCATGGAAATCAAAGCATTTTTCTAAGGAAGAGCCTCATCAGAAAGTTTGACTGTCTGGCCATTAACTTCAATAGAGATTTTTCTGGTCTTGAAATTTAATTTGACTGGGCTGTATTTAGATATCCAATCTGCCCCTAAAATAATGTCATAGCCCATTAAGTGCAGAATATGGAATTGATCCCTGAATTGATTTCCTTGAATGAAATAATATTGATCAGTGCATTTAGCTTGACTTTGCAATGTTTCTCCATTTGCAACAATGACCTTGATTGGTTTTGTATTCTGGATAGAGGCTTTACACTTTGTAGCAAATTTGGTATCCAAAAAAGATGGAGTACTACCAGTGTCCACCAATGCTGTTCCAAGTAAGGACCCTATTTGAACTTTTAGTGTGAAAGTACCCCTGTTTGGAAGAGTGCCCATCATGAGCTGATATCATAGTAGTGTTATCTTCAGTGTTCTGAGCTATTTGTTCACTTTCAAGTAAAGCAGTTTCCATTTGTTCATGAAAAATGATCTCTTCTTCTTGATCATCCATCAGCACTTCCATTGATTTTAATTGCTTGTTCATTTTGCACTGTAGTTTGTGTCCTGGAAACCAAGGCTCTTGGCATTTGTAGCATTTGTTACCTTCACTGTTTGATTTCTGGGTTAATTCCTGTCCTTTGTTCTCTGATTGAGAATTTGTATCCTTTTGCTGCACTCTTGGGACATTCTAGGTCTTTGACAAAGGCGATTTAACTCCCCTGTTAGAGTTAAAAGTAGTTCTCTTAAAAGGATTGGATTGTTCCAAAATTCTGGCCATCCAATAGGCAGTATCCATATCATATGGTTTTTGAATTTGGAGGTGGTATTTGTTGTATTCCTGTAATCCACCCATAAAGCTCCGTAGAAAATAGTCTTCAGACAATCCAGGATATGTCTTTTTGACTAATCCCATTAACTTCTCAAATGAGTCTATATACTCAGATACAGTACCATTTTGTTTAATAGCATGAAATGAAGCTATCTTGTCACATTCGGACTGGCCATCAAATCTTTTTGCCAGAAGTTTGGAAAAATTTTCCTAGCAAATATTGTTAGTGTTGACACCACTGCTATTTAACCAAGCATCTGCCCTTCCTTTGAAGTACAATGAAGCTATTTGCACCCTCTGCCAAGGTTGGATTTGAGCGATCTCAAAAAAATTTTCAGCCTTTTTGATCCAGAAATCCACATCATCACCATCAAATTCAGGAAACTGCAGCTTAGGCCCTTTAGCAAAACATCTCTGATAATTGCTTTCCTCCCGAATGAATCTGTTATAGGACCTCAACCCAGGTATGTGATGTTGTGGTTCACTGACAGTAGTACAATTTGGTCCAGCCCAGGTCATGGTTGGGTTGTTGATAGGGCACGGCACACCTTGTGTGAAAGGGTTTGACAAAAGTGGAGGTACTTGAGTACTCAGAAGAACTAGATTTACAGTTCTAGCAGCAGGTGTACTAGTGTCCGACGGATTGATGTGAGTTGTCATGCTAGCCATAGCAGGGTTTAGTGAAATTTCAGATACATTCCTATGAGCAGTAGGTGTCAACTGAATGGTATTGGAGAACTAGCATGCATGTAGTTGGCATGATAACTAGAAGCATGATCTGAATGATGTTCAGGTGTTTTGAACAATAGGGTGTTCAAGGCCATCACAAGCTGATCAATTTGTTTACCTTGTTCTTCTTGGGCCCTCTGAATCTTGCCCATACCAGCCCTCAACTCATTCATCTCCACTGTAGTAGCATAAACCACTTCGCCTTCTTCTTCTTCTTCTTCTTCAACTTCCTTGCCTTGTCTTGTCATCTTGAGGAAGGCTTCGGTGCAAATCTATCGGTTTTGAGGCTCAGGGATTTTACAAAGGCCAAGACCTCAACCCTCACATGATTGACCTCAGATTGCTGGGAAGGTAAAAGATTCATGGGATTTTACCACAAAGCAATGAACTTTGTAACCTCAGATCTTCCCCTATCCCTAGATCAGACCACAGATGAACACAGAGTAGTGGCTTAGGGATTTTAATGAAAAGGACTAGCCTTCCAACCCTCACCTCCTAATCTGTACCCAATCCAGGCCGAGAAACGATAGCTCTGATACCACTTTGTCACAGCTTCGAATGATAACGTAAATTACAGCAAGTTTTGGGAACGATTTGTAGAAGAAATGAGATGAGAATGAAGGGAATAGAGAAGAACAAAAAGATAACATGAGGAGTAGGTATGCAGGAGGGTAGAGTTTCGTCTTAGGATTCCATTTTCATGTCCATTACATGGCCGCGATCGGCTTTAAATCAAAAGCAAGAAGGAAGCAGGCGCAGCTGCTATCGGGATGCACTACTTTCAGTTGAAAAGGTACAGTGATTACTGTTTTGATTTCTATCCGTTGGATCAAGATCTCATGGCTCTCCTGGCGTACCGCTTCGCTTAAGTGGAAGTCGGCGATGACTCTATTTCAGGGCTGGGTCTCGTGCCTGAAGCTGTGACAGTGGTGTCCCCGGGAAGCTAGGCAGCGTGGGGAGCTGTGGCAAGCCAGGAAGTTGCGGAAGGGCTGGGATACCCTGAGCAGGAGGATGAGGTGGAAATCCCGGCAGTGATGGAATGCCAGGGAAACCTGGCAGCATGGGAAGCTGTGGAAAGCCAGGGAAACCAGGCAATGTGGGGAGTTGCGGAAAACCTGGCAGTGTTGGGAGCTGTGGAAGGCCAGGGATGCCCTGTGACGGGGGAAGAGGAGGAAACCCAGGCAATGGCGGAAGGTGTGGGAGGCCCGGTAAGGTGGGCAATGGTGGGAGTTGTGGTAGTGGGAGAGCTGGTAGAGATGGGAGCTGCGGTAGCGTTGGCGAGCCAAAGATCTGAGGCAGCTGCGGAAGGCCAGGGATGTTAGAATTAATGGGCCTTGGCCCATATAATTAAATAATTCCTAGAAAATCCCAAGGCCCATGTATGCTTGAGGCCCATTTGGTGGAAGGCGTGGTAGTTTAGTACCATATTGCTAATTGTGGGGGAGAGGCCCCCTCTCATCCCCTATATAAGCAATCCAATGCCTCCTCCTAAGGGAATCCATACAACTAAAGCAAGGCTTAGCCCCAAGTTAGGGAAGAGCCTCTTTCTGAATTGTCTCTCTCTCTTTTCCTGTGCTACCACCGTTAGGCTGTCCCATCCCATGCGCCGGCGTGCACCGACGTTCGGGAGAGCAGGCCTTCGGAACCGATCGCCCTCGAGTTCCTGCACCGGGTAGGGCAAATCAGGTTTTTGGGAAGCGCTCGGCGCGACTGCTCGCTGCTTCCCTCTTCCGCTTCGCGAGGACTTCCTCCACTACGCCGTCGCGATCTGCGTCGGCAACACCTTCTCCAAGACGGCGTCCGATTCGGAGAACCAGAATCAAACCTCGCCGCAACTCGTACCGTACGGCGACGACGACAACGTCCAGTAAGTCATCATCTTCGCGAGTACACCAAGAGAGATATACGTGTAGTTTTTCTGCATGTGTATCTAGGTTGTGCTTCTGTGGTTTCAACCTGTTTTATCTATCTCTCAGACGTTGTGCATGTTATATCTTGATTAAAATAAACCTGAAAGTGCTAATTATTCCAACAGAGCTTTACCTCCAGGACTATAGTTCTGTCTGCCGTCTACCACTTGGAAGCAACGGACGTAATAGAGGTTATCTTCCTGGGGCTTTGTTTTTAACGCTTTGAAGTTCTTTTTGGGGATGTGCCCATCCATGAATGTACCCTGGGTAAATTTTAGTAAGCGATCGGAAGCATTGGATAACGCGAGCAAGGATATATATGAAAGTTGAAAGCAATAGGTATTGAACTTACAGTTTCATCTATCATGATCATGTCAATGTTCTGTTCTTTGGTTTCATCTATGCGAGCATTAAAGGTAGCCTTACTCGCACACAGCATTTGTAACGGGCCTTAGTGACCTGTCTCAATAAGAGGTGATCCATACAGCACCGCCTTTTTTGGGGAGAAATCATGCGCATAGGACAGATAAGAAAAAGAAGAAAGAAATAGGGTGTAAGCACGAGAAAAATAAGAAATGAGAGAGGATTCAGTGGGCAGATCGTTACCAGCTGTAAAAAATCAGGATCGAAGAAAAGAGCGGGGCCCCTTTGTTCCTGAGCAATCCCTCGTGTAGTGGGTTAACGGGAGAAATGCGGCAGAGATAAATAAGAGGGCGGATGAAATGAGGTAGCGCGGTAGATGGACAGGTGGTGGACAGGACATATTACTTCGTTACACGTGGCGATTAATATACTGCTGAATGAAAGAATGTAGCGAGCAATGTAGGAATTGCTGCAGAAATAGCAAACCGGTGATTTTTTTCCCTTTTTTTAATGGTCAGCCACCATCGCTGTCAGGATCACCAGATTTACATTTTTTTAAAGGTTTTTAGCAGGCGATGGTCTGATCTATACGGCTATACGTTTTAGTAAGCATGGATGAAAATTGGTAGATGGTAATCCGAAGAGGATTTTGTCTCTGTGCTAAAACAACTGCAAAACAAAACACAAAACTATTGGGTTTCTTTTTTTTTGCCATGTTATTTTCCGGTTTTGAGAGAGGAGAAACGTTCTTAGAGAAACACTAAAGACGGCAAGGGTGGATATGATAGGCGCTGGAGTAGGCAAGCTGCGTTGGCACTGTCGCGTGTAGAGTATACCTGTGTCATATATTTTTATGGATAATTGAATGGTGATATTTAACATTGGAGTAAACAGAGCACGGCAACGCTATTAGAACACAGTTTCAGTGCAGATGGGCTGAGCACCAGGCTTTCATTGGAAATTACGCAGCATATGTAAGTGACAGGCACAGCATGGATACATCAGGCAACTTAAACTATACAAATCAGTGAGCCTTAACAGCATTGAACAAATAGAGCGAAAGACGATCCTGTGGCGATAATTAACATATCAGGCAGGCTGGATCATACATACTTTGTAGCTGTATCAATGCCGAACAAACACAGTGAAATATCAAGCCAATACAGATTGCATAGATACCATCACTGCAGTTGCAATTTTCACACATAGGAAGTCCTTTTGAGCAGTATGTTTTGTTATATGTGAAGCTGAAAACCGAGGGAAACCAGTGAGCAGCAATAGACAGAGGTAGGGCTGGCACTTTGGCTCGGAGCTCGCGAGCGGCTCGTGAGCGGCTCGTTTTTTGGCTCGGTTCGGGCTCGGCTCGTAGGCCAACGAGCCGAGCTTGAGCTTTTTTTCTAGCTCGGTCAATTAGCTCGAGCTTTTTTTTCAGCTCGTGAGCGGCTCGTGGCTCGCTCGTGGCTCGTGGATTCATGGGCTTCTAGGTATTAGTTCATTTCATACCACTTGTAATTGATCCATCCACTTGTCTATGATTGGACATACCCCTGATATACGTCCAAAAAAGCTCTCAAAATCTCATCCTAAAGGCGATCCTCCATCGAAACCGCTGAAACACCCTTTCTTCAAACTTCAAAGAGCACATATTATACTGTTCGTCAGGCTCGCGAGCGCTCACGAGCCGGACCGAGCTTTCAACGAGCCCGAGCCGAGCTTTTTTCCTAGCTCGTTCGGTGACCGAGCTCGGCTCGGCTCGGCTCGTCAGTGAACGAGCTTGAGCGAGCCAGGGCCTAGCTCGCTCAAGCTCGGCTCGTTGCCAGCCCTAAGTGGAACACATAGTAGCCAGATAGGTTGTTTCCCGCAGATTGTTGTTTTACCTATGGTCGATGCGGGGCAATTACAGATCAGTAATAAC
>SPJY01002156.1:2445643-2460423 GCA_005191435.1 Raddia distichophylla | reverse complement strand
CGACGCTCGACCTTCTTAGGACTCTTTGTACCCCGGTATTTATTACACCGACAGTAGCCCCCGGGGCCACCATGATACGCGAACCGTCGCGTCGATACCTGGTTATCTTTTGCGTGGCGGGAGACGAATCGTGGGGGGCCCAACCCCCGCAACGGCCGTACGCTTGATCTTCCACCTGCGCACGATCCTCTTTGGGGAACCGCGCTGCTTTTCGCGGGAAACCAAAACGCGCGGGGCAATGATGGCGCCACGTGCACGCGCGCGCGGGGGCGGAATCCAAACCGTCGTGCTCGCGCCCCACGCCTATAAATACTTCTCTTAGCGCTGCGGCCAATCCTTCCGCACGCTAAGTCCTTGACCTGCTACTCTCCTTCTCCACCGCTGCACAGCCTTCCCAACAATCTCGTATAACTTCGTATAATGTATGCTATACGAAGTTATTACGTAATATGGCCAAGGAATGACACTTCTTTCATCCAAAACTCACACTTACTTAGCTCAGCAAATAGCTGATGTTCTCTTAACCTCTCCAAAACCATTCTCAAATGAACTCCATGCTCCTCTTCCGTCTTGGAGTAAATCAAAATATTATCAATAAATACAACAACAAATTTATCCAGGAAATCCATAAACACTTTGTTCATCAGATTCATAAAATAGGCAGGAGCATTGGTGAGGCCAAATGACATGACGGTAAACTCATACAAACCGTATCGGGTTGTGAATGTTGTCTTGGGAATATCAAACTTCTTGATCTTAATTTGGTGATACCCATATCTTATGTCAATTTTCGAGAAAATACGGGCTCCTTTTAATTGGTCAAACAAATCATCAATGCGAGGCAGAGGGTATTTGTTTTTAATGGTCACTTCATTAAGTGATCTATAATCCACGCACATCCTCAAAGATCCATCCTTCTTTTTCACGAATATAACCGGGGCGCCCCAAGAGGAAGCACTGGGGCGGATAAATCCTTTCTCTTGCAACTCTTCAATTTGTTTCTTTAATTCAGCCATTAGATTTGTAGAAAGACGGTACGTGTCGGGGATAAAGTCATGGCCCATTGCTATGACCCACTCCCTGACGGCCCAATCAAACAGCTTCCTAGGGCCCAGCTCCCTAGAAGGTTCTTTCAGGCCCATGTGCATCCTGCCAAACAGCTTCCTGGCTGGCACGGTGCGTAACGGCCTAGACTTCGTGTTCGAGTCCGTCTCGAACAAGAGTTCTGCGCGGCTACGCGAAGACCCGGACGTGGTTTCCCAGATTGGAGCAGACATCGTGATCCCCAAGAATTGGAGTATACCTTATCTACCGTGGGATGTATTTGGCATGGTACGAGTTCGTTATGATCTCGTGGTTAGCCCGACCCGATTATCTCCTGGTAGGTTGGTTGTTCAACACTATATGAACGAGGCCCCTACGGCGTGTAGAGGGCCCGAAGCACCATCGCATTGCCGCATATTACTTTCCTGTACACCCATAACCTCGCCGAGATCTGTTCGTCTCGCTGGGTTCCTCCTTGTAATTCTCTTTTATATAAAGAAAGGCTGGACGTAGGGCTATTATCTCTCTCGAGAGGCCTGAACCAGGATAAAAACTCTATGTCTCCCTGTTGCTCGTTGATTGCTGTTCGCATTGCTCGGCAAGTCTTCTATCTCCCTTTCTAAAGAACCTTAGTTGACTTGGGATCGATATCTCAACCGTCGACAGTACGGCCTTTGGGAAATAGGCGCAGTACCAGGGGCTATGTCAATGACGAACTCAACATCCCTATCAGGCGGCATGCCTGGCAACTCATCCGGAAACACATCAGGAAATTCCCTCAAAATGGGCATGGTCTCTAAATCGGCCCCCTCCAACTTATTGGGGGCAATCAAATTCTCAGGGAATGAATTAGCAACAAATTGGATTTACCTGCCATCATCACCCGTCAATTTGACCATTTTAGAGGCACAGTCAATATGACCTTTATACCTGGCTAACCAATCCATGCCTAATATCACTTCTATCCCCTTGGAATCAAGGACCACTAGGTCTGCCAGAAACTCGGTACCCTCTATTTTTATGGCAACATTAGGACATACTAAGGTGGTATGGATGACTTTCCTAGGGGATTTTATCAACATTGGTTTCTTTAATGCACTTATTTCAAGTCCATGATTTTTGGCAAAAGATGCAGCAATGAATGAATGTGTTGCACCAGAATCAAATAAAGTAGTAGTGGGTATGGAATTGATGCAAACCTTACCCATCACTGCGCTGAGATCAGCATGGGCTTCTTCAGCACTGACGTGGTTCACCCGCCCACGTCCAACAGAGACAGTTGTCCTTGCATAGCCTAGGCAAAACAGCTTTAGCTTGAACTGGGGCAGATGCAACACCTTTATTGGGGCAAGAGCTAGCATAGTGCCCCATCTCCTGGCACGCATAGCACTTAATGCTTGACAAGTCTTTCTTGGGTGGAGCAGACATTTGAGTGCGGACTGGTGGAGCTGACTGAGGTGAAGGACGAGACATCACCCACTGAGAACACGGGCGTGGAGGAATAGCAGGTCTTCGGCCTCGGGTGCGCTGGTCCCTGGAACGAGTGCCCGAATGAACATCCTTCTAAGCCCTCTTCCTCTTTCTTGCTGCAAGGCACAGACGGCGGTTCTCCTCTTGCTTAACCGCACTAGCAAACAACTACTTAAAGGAGGTGAACTCGGTGGAGTCAATCAGTGCAAGGATTTCAGGGTCCATGCCCTTCTTGAAAAAGTAGTTTTTTATCAGCATCATTTTTAACATCACGGAGCACATAGCGGGCCAACAAGGTGAACTGTGTAAGATACTCATGCAGAGTCATGCTTCCTTGAACTAGGGCATGAAACTCACGCCTTTTAGCGTATTTCATGCTTTCAGGAACATAATTCTCGTCAAATGTTTCCACAAACTCAGCCTAAGAGATTGTTTCAGGAGACTCATGAGTTTCACAAAAAGTGTCCCACCAAGCAGATGCGGCCCCAGTGAGCTGGTGCGCCGCGAGCTGGACACTCTCCACATCTCCACACTGAAACATGATCAAACACTTTTCTATCCCTTTCAACCAATCAGCTGCCTCCAGAGCATCAGCGGACCCACCAAACTTGGGAGGATTAGCTTGAAGGAAGTCATTGATGCGGAAGCAGGCAGGAGGTGGAGCTGGTGGAAAGGTTGGCACGGGTGTAGGCATGGGGGCACTGGCTCTCTCCCTTACAAAATCTCGGATCATTTGGAATTGCATCTCCGTAAACTCTCTCAGGGTAGGATCTCCAGGAGGTGGTGGTGGAAGGTGGGGAGAAGACTCGGCTTGGTTTTCTAGTGGATTTTCGAAAAATCTTATTTGTGGCGCTGGAGGGGAAAAAGGTAGGGGATCACGGGGAGGCCCTCCAACGGAAGCTTGGTCACCGGAACGAGAGGGGTTTGGGACTAATTGAGCTTACCTCCCAAGCCGGCGGGACCCACTAGCTCTGCTCGGAGCACCACCACGGACTTGCCCCCGGGTGACTTCCCTACGCCCAGCTTGGCGTAAAATCACCATCTGCTGACAAGAGGACGAGAGGACAATAAGAGGGGAGAGCTTTTACCCATTTTTCAGAACATGAGTTAAAAACATGCAAATTTGGTACGGTGCAATACACATAACATAACATATTTTTAAAGTACAAACAGGGCGCGATACCACAACAGCCGGTACGTCAACCCAAACGCGAGCTAGCTACGCACGAATTACACAAACTTGCGCCGAAACGACTAATAGGACTGGGTCCACAGGAACCAACAGACAAATACCATCCAAACAGCGAGGGTTACAATGGTGATCCAGCGCGGAAAGCACCTCATCTCCTCAAGGAACAGCTGGAACTCGCTCGGCTCGGGCCGGTGGCGAGGACTCGGGGACCGGCTTCCGAGCTTCCTTCCCATCGCAGACAGAGAGGCAGCACGGGCAAGGCAGGGAGTAGGGCGACGAACACAAGCGGGGCGGCCCTCATATAGGCGGCCCGGAAATTTTGAATTGAGGCGGCGGCAAGGCAGCGGAAAGAAGGGAAAGAAAAAGGAAGAAAGCGACCCATGCACAGGGAACAAAGCAAAAGGGTACAATGCAGGGCGACCATCTACTCCTGCTCGTAGTCGAACTCAAAGACAACTTCCTCAGGGTCTTCTTCCTCATCATCATCCAGAGAGGGCTGCCAACCAGGCGGTGGTGACAGGACAAGTAGGGGTTTGGCTTCATACTCAGCAAGGGTGGGAGGCGGAGCCCTCACTCTAGACGGACCCAGGTCCAACTAGAGATCAAAGGTGCACACGGACAAATCAGCAGGGTCCTTGGGCTCAGGCACGGTACTAGTGCTGATGACTCTCTTCCTAGGACGGGAGGAAGAAGCAGAAGGAGTGGGAGTCCCGGAGGAAGAGGCGGCATTCCCACGAAGGCGCTGGTTCTCACGAACCAACTGACGAATTCTCTAGTGGAGATGGGCCTTCTCCACCAAGTGGTGTGAGTCGTGCTTTTTAAGGTCGCGGCTCTCCTTCTTGGCTTGCTCCAGCTGGCGGTTGGCGTCGTAGGCAGAGTTCAGCTCTTGCAACGCGATGGTGTACGCGTCGCCCAAGGACTAGACGAGCTCAGCGAGGTGGTAGACCGTCGGGTCACTTTCACCATCGGCCGTACGAGGATGGCTGAAAAGCTCGTGCGGCAGCCGAGAGGGGAAGTAGCGAAGCGGGGAGAGATGCAGCTCACGCGTGAACAGACGGCGGAGTCGGTGTAGAGCAAGTCGGGACACATCTTGGATGGCGTCGGAGAGTTGACGCGAGTGGCAGAGTAGCGGAAAGGTCCACGGGTAGGCGGTGGACCCGCAGCAAAGATGGTGACGCACACCACCCAGCAGGTGCGCCCCTTGCGCGAGGTGGTGGCCCCATGGTACATGGGGTCTCCAAAGCCAAGTGTGCCCAGCATCAGCAGCAGCTTGCGCACGAAACCTCCATAGCCAACTCCAAGGGTGGACGCGAATGACGGCATCTACTAGTTTCCAAAAGATCACAGGTAAAAATGGATTGCAAAGAATAAGAATTTGTACAATAAACTACGCATTTTACAATTATAGGGTCTCTAATTCTGGGGTTACGTCCAAGGGCCAAAAACCTAGCTCCGATACCAATTCTGTCGGCACCCGATTTACCAGATCGGATTCCACCTGCGTAAAGACGTACTAGTCCCAAGGATCATGGCTAGTACACATAGTTAAACAAAAACGGTACATCACCAACGTTCTGATTATTACATCAAAGGGAACTTAGTCCAATACATTACACAACCAACGGCTCGCAGGCTGTAGGAACATGCAACCCTACTCTTCATAGCCTTCATCGGAGAATGACTCCTCATCGTAGTCAGGGTCCTCATCCTCGGACGGCGGGCCGAAGTCGAACGGACCAGCTGTTGAAGTTCTTAAAAAGGGGAAGGGGGAAACAAGGGTGAGTGCAATTGTACTCCGCAAGTCGGAATTATATGCAGATGATGCTTAGTCCAAAGGGAAAGCTTAGTTTGATTTCGGGGAAAGCAGTTTGTTAGCCTAGTTTTGACAAAGCATATAAAATGTACTTTAAATCATAACATCTCCTTTGGGGCTCTTCAAAACGCTCTCGCCACTTGGCCTCAGTGCCATAGCGAGTCAAAGTTCATTTTTTCTTACTCCTTTTCTTAAAACAATTAGGCCCAATCCACGCGAACAATCCCCGGTAGGCCGACCCCCAATCCGGAATGTAAGCCGGTGGCACCTAACTTAAACAAAAATTTTCTCGGCAGCTTTACAATACAAACCTTCCTTTTAAATACTTTCCCTCCAAATTGGTTTTTAAAATGAATTCTACCATATGAACATTCCCTTCGCGCGCTCATAACCACGAGCACGGCTATCATGATAGTTTTAACTCTGCAAAGTGGGTACGCTTTACCCCCGAGAGGCTACGCACCATAAGTGTTTTGCCACAAGATCGCTAGACTCAAAGACTAACGACCAGGCCCGTCCGACAACGGGGCTCGAGGTCGTACTGTTAGGGCTCAGTTCATAGGATCATAGGACGAGCAGTCCTTAGACTAGAGGAGGGACGATATTTTAGCCCAGTTTTCTCAAAATGGTGCCGTACCGCACCAACCGACAAAAATCCCTCCCTAGTCGAAAGATTTTTGGGGAAAGAGGGAAAACATTTCCTACTAAGCATCGCCCTCGACGCACTACCTTTAAACCACTTTTCTCCAAACCTTTCTCAACACAGACTCATTTCACACAAACAATATAATCATTTCGCATAAAAGAATTTTAAGCATTTAATCCTACCATAGGGGAATATTAAATATAATCAAAGCTATTTTAGCCTTAGGTGTTAGTCCTAACATTATCTCTTACCTTTTTCTATTCGGTCATGATAACTAGGTCTATCAAATACGTCGTTATCATTTTAAATTAGCATGCACATTTTCAGGTCCAATAAAAATTTTCTAAATAAACGAAAATGGCTTGACAATATGATAAAAAAGGGGACTTGCCTTGGTCGGACCTCGGGAAGGCAAAGAGAGTGTCGTCGATTGGGTATTCGAAACCTTGGCCTCCTACTCGTACGAGCACACATGCATAGCAATACAACACCCACCCGCTGGTGACGCGCGCTGGAGGCAGAAGCAGAAGGAAACTCCGGCGCGCGGCGGTAAGGAAATCAGGGCGGTGACGGCGAACACGGCATCTCAAGCCGATTCGACGGCCAACGAGTAAGAGGAAGCCACGGCAAGCCTCTAGGTGGTCTCAGTGTCGCGGGGTATGGACGAGGAAGGCTGCGCGGCACACACGGCGATGGCGGCGGGCACAGCGACCTGGTGCCGACGAGGGAGTCGACCGAGGCTCTATTAACCAGGAAGGGAGTATAAGGGGAGGTAGTAGAAACTACCTGCGAGCTTGCCGGAAAGAGGAAGGTGGCGAGACGCTTGATCACAGCGGTTAGGTTGCGGCTCCGGCGAGCGTGGCTCGAACTGCACCGGCGGCTCCACTCCCGGGCACACGGGCTCAGCTCCAACGACCTGCAATTGAACCCAAGGAGGAAATGACTAGCATCGCTGAGGGAGCGAAAGGAGAATCACAATGCCGGCAATGCAGGGCTCACCGGACCGAGAGACAAGAGATTGCGGCAGCGCCTAGGCAAGGAGGAATGCGGAGCGGTGCTCCTATAAATAGGCGTGCGGTGAGTGATGGGGAGTTATTGCTTGGCACGGAGTTGGTCGGCTGCACCGGGGTGCCCTCCGCCGATGGCGTGGAGGAAGGGAAAGGGGAAGGACGGCGTCGCCTCGGATTTGCCGGTGATGAGACAAGAGGCGCAGAGAGATGTGGTCAGCGAGGAACAGCGGCAACGCGAGAGAGAGAGACGGCGGAGGGGAAAACTTCATGTGCGGGAAAAAGGAGAGAAACCAGAGCAGGCGGGAGAGAGAAACGGGGAAGGGGATGACGACTGACAATTGGGACCCACCGCTCAGAGAGAGGACACAGCGAGGCACGCCAGGCTGCTGTCAACAGGCCCCACTTGACAGTGAGGTCACGCCCTGCGCCGGACGGTGCAAGGGAGATGGGCCGTGGGTGAGTGGGCCGGAGTGGCACCGGGCGGCCCAAACAGGGGGAAATAGGGAGAGGAAAGAAATAAAGGAGAGGGGAGTGGCCCGAGGAACGGGCCGAGGAAGGATTTCTTATAAAACACTTTTAAATTTCTGATTCCCTCCGAGTTGGAAATTATTTTAAATAACTTTTAAACAAAGTAATATCTTGGTGAAATAATTTTGCCTTCTAATATTTGAATACCTTAACTCCTTTTCAAACAAGCAAGACAGGATGAGATCATGATGTTTTCCAATAAAATTATTTTTAACGTTTTAAATCATGCACTTTGGGAAAATTTACTAACGTGCCAAATTGAGTTTAAAATTTGGGATGTTCCAAGTAATGACCTCCCCTTCAGTTGGCATCTTCATACATAGATACTTGTGATGTATGATTGCATCGAAGGCGTTAATAATTCCTCTCCCGAAGATTGCATTGTACCTTTATTTCATATCCACTATGTCGAAACATATGGACTTTGTGACCCTTCTTCGGCCTTGCTGGAATGATACTTGCAAAGTGACTTGACCTATGGCCGTCACTGGTTCTCCTCCAAAGCCCACCAAATGTAGGTGCGAAGGTTTCACCCTATCTTCGGGTATGTTCAGCTGTTTGAACGCTGATAGAAAAATGATATCGGCTGAGCTGGCTCCGTCTATTAATGTCATCTCCACATGGTATCCGGCAATTTCAGCTATGACGATCAGGGGGTCTTGGTCCGGTAATCAAATTCCTCTCCCATCAATGCTATCGAACGTTATAGCAACTGCTTGTGGACGCGAGGATGAGACGTTGGAGACTTCCCTGAGGTATTGTTTCCTCTGTCTATTTGAAGGCAAGTTCACCGAAGATCCTCTTTGATATTACATGTATCACCCTTGTCTGCTCTTGCTGAGGCTGATCAACATGGTGTACCTCCTCTGGCGATCTTCTTCTCTCGTCATTCCTAGCCCTTTCTTCCCTTCTCTCTCTTCCTTCTCCCCTCCCATTTCTATCTTCTCTCCAATGCCTATCTTCTCTCCTGTAGTCTTCCCTTCTGTGGTCTTCTCTTCGGTCCCTATCATAACGCCTTCCCTGGTTGTTTTGCCATCTTCGGTTATTATCACGCTGCCCTTCCTGCTTTGGCCTTCTCTTGTAGCTATTTCTCTGGCTTATGATGTTTCGACAGTCTTCGGTGTTCTGGGTTTGGTTCTCACCGTGTAAGGCGTAATAGTTCGCCTTCCTTTGGCCCCTCCTCGTTTCTACTCCTTTCGCTTCTTTTCGTTTGTCTTCGATATGATGGACCTACTTACTTTGTTGATGGCGACCATGCTGCTTATCCTCGCTTTTCCTCTTCTTTTGCTTCGTCTCGGGATGCTCTTTTTTGGCCAGTGCCTCCCTTCTTCGGTTTTTGAAGAGAAGATCTTGTAGATCACTGGAATTAAAGAATTTTTTTCCCATACCATCATATGAAGTCCGTTGTAATGGACACTGCTAGTGATTTTATTTTAAAGGTATTTGATGGTGGGATTTAAAGCAGAGCACTTTGCATAGGCATAGCATGCCATCTCTTAAAGAGAGACTAGCAGTCATATGAATTGAAAATAAATTGAATAATTAGCCCGGTTAATTAGTAGAGTTGTAATTCTTGAAGAATGTGTGGAGACATGAAGTCCTACACAAAGCATCCCTAATAACTATTCAAAAGGACAAGTAGTCCTACAACATCCAACTAGTGCATGCAAAGGGTCATCATGAAATTTCCTACTTTAAATTATACGTACCATACCACTATTGATGAGAATTACCTTCCCGTCATTAGGGGGAGAATTAAAACTCATGAATGAGAATGCTGGGAAAATAAGCATGTAGAATTCCAGTGAATGACCCTTGCACTAGTAAAGAACTGAAAGTCTTAAAGACTATTGAAGTATATGTGAAACTGCCACTGTATGACCATTTTTGTGATATGAAAGGAATGATTAAGTTGCATTATTAGAAGTAATGCGCCAGAGAGGGTTGCAGTACCAAAGAATTGAAGGTACCATTCAACCTGTTCAAAGGCCTTAAAATGAATAGGGAGTTTGGTTCCTCCGATCCGAAGTACCTGGGGACGCCTGAGGAAAAAGGGAAAGAGGGCTTGTCATAACCAAATCACTAAAATGCCCCAAGTATTGAAGGGGAGCCAGTCGAGACCTGGCAGCTGGAGAAAATCCTGTTAGCGAGGCACTCATAGTTTTGAATATTCCATAACAGAAATAAATGCATGAATGTGTACAAGAACTAAAGGAACTTGCTCTTGTGATGGGAAATAGTGGACAGAGCAAGTAGAAGTGCACGAAGAACACCATAACTAAATGGTCATATGAATTGTTTTATTAAGGGAATTTGTGAATAGAGCAATAGCAAATGTCGACATGCCTATTTGCCATATGAAAGAAGGCAATTACCGTGGTATAGTAGCATCTTCTCTAGAAGAGAAAATGGAATAATGAACTGGTATGGTACAAAACAATGCTAATAGCTCGACGCTTCATGAAGAAGTTTATTCCCCGTTCATGATATTCCTTTAGATATATATCATTAATGGTACTCCCTCCATCCCTAAATACAGGGCGCAACTATTTTTTTCAAGCGTCCTGTAATACAAGGCGTCATCTCCTCGTATACTGTCGCCGGCGTACATGCATTCACAAGCATTAAGTGCATCGGCTGCATGCAACCTTTGTATTAAAGGCAACACTCTCATGCGGGTGGTATTAGTTGCATGCATGCAGGGAAAATTGAACGCACGGGCGCGCGGCGAGCAACACGAAGCACAGAAACTGCGATGCATGTGACGCACGGCGAGCGACGCGAAGCATCACGTAGTTAAGCGAAACGATCGCAGTTGCTTCCTTGGTCTCTGCGTCCGTAGCAGTTGCGCCCTATATTTAGGGATGGAGGGAGTAGTATTTAACTTGAAGTTGAGAGTGAAATTTAAATTGAAGGATGTTGTTACTGAATATATTATAAAAGACTTGGATTCAAACATGTGAAATGAAGATACTTGAAGTATCACCTTCCGTAACCGAGAAAGAGCAAATAGAAACATATGTGTAACTCTAAAAGTCACTATATGAAATTAAGAAGAGAATTATAATAAGCATGCTCTGAAATATGATTTTGAATTGAAAGACTTGGATAAAACTAAGCATTGCTTAGGCTTGTAACTCGAGCATTTCTCTCATGGGATCTTAATGCACCAGGCGACCTGTACTCAGAAGGTTTCAGAAAGGTTTGGCCTTGACAAAGCCTATTCCTCGAGAACCCCTATAATAGGGAGATCTTTGCAGAAAGATAAATACCCCTTCCGACCCAAGAAAGAGGGGGAGGAAATTCTCGGGCGGGAAGTCCCGTATCTGAGTGCAATAGGAGCACTTATGTATCTTTCTAACAGTACGTAGCCTGATAGAACATTTCCCGTGAACACGTTACCTCGATACAGTGCAGCGCCCACGAAGAAGCATTGGAATGGAATAAAGGTTATATTTTGATACCTTCGTGAAAGCATTAACCTTGATTTGTTTTACTAGAAAAATCAAGATATGAATATTGTTGGTCATGCCGATGTTAGGTACACTACAGGAAAACATAGTGTTTTCGTCGGCCGATAGTAATTTCGTCGGCCCAGAAAAACCGATGAAATTAAGACAACAATTTCGTCGGTTCCTAAAACCGATGAAAATACACCATTAATTTCGTCGGTTTGAAAAACGCCAACGAAATTGACATAATTTCCTTGGCTCGGCCGACCGAAACGCACCGTTGGGTGATGACATGGCAGTATTTTCGTCGGCCATATTGCATTAATTTCGTCGGTGCCGACCGATGAAAATACGGCCCACATAATTAACCGGCCCGTTTGACCCTGCTGCGCACTCCACTCACCCGCACTTGACCTAGCCGCCGCCGCCCGCTCGCAGCCCCGCGCCGCCTCTCACCTGCTCCACACCTTGCCCACAGGCTAGGCCTCGCTGGCGTTGGGGATGGGCAAGGTGGTCTGCGCGGCTACACCTCTAATTGAATTTCGATGAGCACCGCGAAGAGATCCTTCTTCACGTTCAAGAAGAGGGCACCGGTGGCTAGGGTTCCTCCAGGACCAACAACCCCTCCCACTCCGACTTCGATGACGGCGACAGGCAGCAGCGCCAGCAAGGGCCTCCTCCATCCCTCCCCTGGCCGCCAGGCGACCAGTGGACCTCCCTCTTCGCCGGCGGCGCCGACGAGAGACGGGCGGGGCTATTCTCATCGTCCACAGCAAGGATCCGACACAGGAACGACTTTCGCGAGTCCGGCGGCGTGGAGAGCCAGTCGCTGCAGGAGCTGGAGGGCTACGCGGCGTACAAGGCGGAGGAGACAACGCAGCGGGTGCCGGGTGCAGGGCTGCGTCAAGATCGCCGAGAAGATGATGGACACCACTGGAAAGAGCCTCGTCACCATCCACCAGCAAGGGCAGCAGATCACCCGCACGCACATGATGGCCATCGACATTGACCAGGATCTCTCAAGTGTAAACATTTTCATGATCTTTTCTCCCCTAAATTATCCAAGCTGCAGAAATGGATTGTTGGTTAATTGTAGCTTAACTCTGTTGGGATAACAACGAAGTTGGTGAGGTTCAGAAATCCTGAACTCCACCAAAATTGTGACTCGGGAGCAGCAGCATTGTTAGATTGCGACATCTTTGTTCAAAAACCAAAGTGACATCAAGCTGCAAGTTCTTAGTATCGAATTGTTCTCTGCGGCATGTTTAAGTGGCAAGGGCTAATTTTCCCAATCTTCCCTTTCAGAGCGAAAAACTACTTGGTGATCTTAGAGGTTTATCTTCCAAGAAGTGGAAACCAAAGAAGAATTGCACTACAATGCAAAAGAAGTTGCTGACCGGATAAACTTGGACATAAAGAAGTTGCAAAAGAAGGCAAAGCAAGGCTGCAAGGGTACACAACTCGATCTAGAAGATCGTATGCAATGTTGGGTGATTTGTACTCTTTTTTTCTTAGTGAGTTTTTCCTGAATTTTTCTCACGTAAGGTTTTTATTGAGGCAAATCGTGCGCACAGCAAACATATGTTATGTATTATTTTTCCAATCCTTTTTTCCCACTTGATTTTTGGATGAAGTTTTGATAAGGCATGTGCATCTCGCTACCCTATGGTGGGTCCCACATTGGACCTAGACAAAACCCTAAGTAGCAATATATAAGAAGAGGTGGAGCCCCTATTGTAGAACAGATCTGAGAATTAATAAAGAAAAGTTTCACCCTATATCTCTATGTGCCCTGTGTTCTTGACCTTTCTCTGTAATTGATTGACCACATTTATATCTCAGAGTACACTTGGTAGCGAGGTTTCTTAACAGATACATCATATATAGTCTGGAGGGGGACAAGCAAGACGTAGAATCGGCAGACCATTAATAACAATGATGCACATGTAACGAGGAGGATTACGCGGCAGGCCATATTAATGGCAATAATGCACGAGTTATTAGGTACGGCATCTAAATAGCATCTAACATATTCTAACACGCACAGAATATACTCTACTGGATCACTCGTTGCATCACCACGGGCACTAGCGCGAATACAGCTAGGAAAATAGCCATGCTGCGATTGTAATACTCCACGAGCGGGTACTGCCGACCGATGCGGCGCCTTGTGGCATGATGGCGCCGGCGTTCCCAGAAATAGTTCGGCCGCCACATGCAGAGCTGCTTCCACCTGATAAAGCTCCGCGACCTCCACGGCAGTAGCGTGGTATGCAAACAAATCAACATGCCGACCATCAAGTAAATGCCGTTGTATACGAGCTCTTGGTACCCGGCGCCCTCCGTGTCGGGCGCATCCGTGGCCCTCACGGCGGCGTAGAACGCCAGCACCATGCTGACGAGCGACACCCATATGAAGTACAGGGAGAAGACGAGGGACTTCCTGGTGCCCGGCGGGCGCGACGCCTTCACGGCGACGAGCAGCGTCACCGCCACCACGGAGGACAGCATGGCCACGGTGTCCAGGATCAGGAAGGCCCTGTACATCCGTTGCCCCGCGAGGTGCGCCTTCCCGTCGTCCCCGTACGAGCCGGGCACGTTGAACGCCGCAGAGAAGGCGACGGTGGCGATGAGCACCGCCACCACCACGAGGCTGTCCGGCGTCGTCTCGCTCCACAGCGGCCCGCCGCCGCCGCCGCTCCATTTCTTCACGTGGTCCTGCCTTTGCGGCCTGAACTGCGCCCCCGCGCTGGACAATGCCTCCACTAGGTTCAACTACGTATAAGCGAGTCATCTCATCGATCACTGAACGGAAGCATGGAACTCTTGATCGGCCATTGAAAATTAATAGTAGCTTACCATGGGGATGAAACCGGTTGACTTCTCGGCTAGATCAAAGGGGGTAAGCCCATCTTTGTTCATCACATTGACTCTCACTGTGCCACTCGATGCCATTAGATGCACAATGCCGGCGTTCCCAGCCAGCACGGCAAAGTGTAGCGGAGTGTTTCCTTGTCTGTCTTGCGCGTTCAGGACACTGCCCATGGTGTGCTGCTTCTGCAGGGCATGCAACACCACCGAGCAGTGCCCTTCCTTGGCGGCGGCGTGCAGAAATGTCCCGCCGTGGCCGTCGCGGAGCTCGACGGCGTCCGGGCAGACCTTGAGCAGCTTCTTGATGACGCCGGCGTGCCCCATCAGGGCCGCCGCGTGGAGAGCCGAGAGGCCCTCCGAGTCCTGCATGGGCACCACGCTCGGCGGCGCGGAACGTAGGATTGCCCGGACGACTGAAAGGTCGCCGTCCGACGAGGCGAAATGCAGCGGGGTGCTTCCGTTGCCGTCGACCTCGCCGGCCAGCGTTGGCCTCCATTTCAGTAGCAGAGAAACCATTTCTGTGGAAATTGTTGGGATATAAAATTGTGACTAAAGTGCAGACTCATAGGCTGGAGAGTGTTATTGGCAAATTGATTTGTATCAATTAGAGTGCTTTTATTAAAGGAGAAATATTCTTGATGGGGTGTTTTTGCTTCATGATATAATTGAAAGTTGTTTTAAAGTTAGATTTAAAGTTGTTTTAAAGTATGATGCCAAGGAGAAGGAAGGTGGAGTTGTTTTAAAGTTAGATTTT
>SPJY01002156.1:2413220-2442717 GCA_005191435.1 Raddia distichophylla | reverse complement strand
AAAGTAGATAACTTCATTGAAATTTAGCTTGGTTCATATCGTTTCAGCTAGTTTAATAGAAAATTCAGGTTGGTTTAGTATGTTTCAGCCAGTTTCATAGGAAACTCATATTGGTTCAGGTTGTTTTAGGTAAAAAAAAAGCAGCTAGATTCTTGTGAAATTTAGGTTGGTTCAGACAGTTTTACAGAAAATTCATGTTGGTTCAGGTAAAAGACAGCTAGGTTCATACGAAACTCGGGTTGGTTCATGTGAAATTTAAGTTGTTTCACATAGTTTCAGTTTGTGTCATGTAGTGTCGTCTTGTGCCATGTAGTTTCATCTTGTGTCATGTAGGTTGATTCAGATAGTTTCATAGAAAATTCATGTTGGTTCAGGTAAAAAAAGCTAGGTTCATATGAAATTTGGGTTGGTTCATGTGAAATTCACGTTGTTTCAGATAGTTTCAGCTTGTGTCATGTAGTGTCAGCTTGTGCCATATAGTTTCATCTTGTGTCATGTAGTGCCAGCTTGTATTATGTAATGTCAGCTTATGCCATGTAGTACCAGCTTGTGCCATATAGTGTCAACTTGTGTCATGGTCATCCGTTCCAAACCTTTGGACGGATGTCCGTCCTACAAGAGCTCCCTATATATATATGAAGGCTCGCGTACTCTCGGGAGTACAGATCTCCGTACTCCCGACGAGTTTTTAAAATCCGAGATGCCTAACAACCGATCTGAACAGATGATCTTATTCATCTCACTGAAACGTAGCCAGTTACCAAGTTTCATATTTTTTTTGAATTTGTTTATTATTTTTGAAAATCATTTTTTTGAACGCACCACGACAAATTAGAAGGTCGATTTTCCTATTTTCAAAAATTGATATTTCAATTAGTCGTGGTGCATTCAAAAAGGCTGATTTTCAAAAATAGGAAATAAATTGTAAACAAAATTTAAAAAATATGAAACTTGGTCACTGGCTACGTTTCAGTGAGACGAACAAGATCAACGGTTCGGATCGATTGTTAGGTGCCTCGGATTTTGAAAACTCGTCGGGAGTATGGATGTACGCTAGCCTTCCTCTCTCTCTATATATATAAAATAATGTGTGTGTACCAAATAAGCCCAGTCCGGAACTAAGAAGGTAATCAGTAACCTGTGGTCTGGAAGACGGCGGCGTGCAGAGCATTCTGGGAGCTCGGCCCAGCAGCCGACGCATCCACGGACAGGATAATCGCTCGGACGGCGCGCTCCGACCCGCTCATGGCCGCCAAGTAGAGCGGCGAGGCACCGGCGTGGTTGAGCACGGATGACAACCCCTGGCTCGCTGACGCCAACGCCTCCACTGCCGCGCCGTGCCCGTGCCTCGCCGCCACGTGCAGGGCGGTGTCCCCGGCCTCGTTCTTGATGGCTAGGATGCCGCTAATCTCGTGGTGGGGGAGGCCCTGAGCCGTCCGAACGATGAACGGCACGGCCTCGCCGCGCCCCGCCCTCGCCGCGCAGTGCAGCGGCGTGTCCTGCTCCGCGTTCTGGGCGGAGAGGAGGCTACTGTCTCTAGAGACGAGCTCTGTCACCAGCTTCGTGTGCCCTTGCTCGGCGGCGATGTGAAGAGCCGTGTTCCTCGCCACGGTGACCTCGCGTAAGTCACAACGTGCGTGGCTACCACCTGCAACTGCAAGAATCAACGCATGAATTGCACTGAACGGCGATCGACAAACGGCCGGCGCCGAGTCGGCAGTTTGATCATCACCTGTGACCAGCGGGTCTCGTTGAAGAAGAGCAAGGACCTTCTCCGTTTGCCCTTCGCACAAGGTGAGGTAGACAGCTGAGCACATGAACAAGCGTCCATTCGGCTGCGCCTGCGCCATGTTTGCACCTGAACTGGCCACATGAGTCTGTGGAGACAACTGGATTTGGGGGAGCTGATGCTGATCCATTGATCAAAGCGTTGATCGAATTAGACGAAAAAAAGATTTCAAGACTGAGATGCTCCTAGTCCAGAATTGCGGGTTAAATTAAATGGTTGATTTCAAGTGCCCATTGGATATAACACACAGTTTGGGTTGGATGGATGAGGCTGATTTACATGTACATGTTGGTAAACACAGCAGTAGCTCACACACACTCTCAAGCTTGGTCTGCACTCAGCCTGAAAACTGAAGAATACAGAAGCAGAGCAATCGAGCAGAGGAAGCAATGGACACTCACAAACTTTTCTGGGTTGCCTCTCGGCAGCAACTCTATTTAGATTACTCCTGTCTAGCTTACATACAAGATGGAAAGTAAAGGAAAGTACCAGTACAAAAAGTATGGGCCAGAGCCGTACTGTTGTCTACCTAGTTATAACTCTCACTGTTTCAATGAAATGCTTAAGTCATGTACAACAAAAGGGAAGGAAAACAGTAGGCAAAAGTCTTGTGTATGACGCGCATGTCTTTGTCCAATAATCACCCCCAAAGACTTGCAACGTCTACTTAATCTTCATCATGCCGATCTTGGAACGAAATTCTTGAAATTTGACTCGCCCAAGGGGCTTCGATAGAATATCTGCAAGTTGCTCTTTGTAACATCCCCATTTTCAAAACCGTAAAAACCATGCATCACTATTTCATGTAAAATAAAAATTTTCTTGAAATAATTTTATTTTGAAAATGTGCATGTTACCTTCAAAAAATTTCATTCAAAATGTTGAATGTCAAAATATATTTTTGTAAAAATAAAATCTATGTTTGATAATTAATATTTTGATTTAGGTATAATAAATATATAATTAATTCAAATCAAACTTGTAAATTGCTTTTATTATTTTGGCCAAAACCACAAGGATATTTTGGTAACTAATATTTTAAATTTTGGTTTAAATAAAAAGATTATAGGTTCCAATTTCTAAAACCATATTTTGAATTTTTTAAATAATTATTTGCAAAGGTTTAAAAATATATTTTGTAAACAATATTTTGATTAAAATTTAATTAAAGAAATCATATTAATTTAAAAACAATATGAGTATATTAATTTGGAATCTCCATTTTAAATAAAAATTTTAAAAAATTTTATGGTAGTGGGCCCCACCATTTCTTTTTCTTTTCTTTTCTTTTCGTTTTCTTTTCCCCTTCTCTCTTTTCTTTATTTTCTTTTCTTCTTCTCCTTTGTTCTTTTTCCTGTCGGCTCTGTCGTCTTCCCGGAGCTTCTCTCCTCCACTCGCTGCCTCGCCGTGGGACCCTCCATAGTACGCCGCCGGTGTGGAGTCCGGGCCACGCCACCCCCACTTGTTGCCGTGGACCCCACTGTCGTTAGCCTCATCCGCCGCCGCGGCCTATAAAGCCAGCCACCCTCTGTCCCGACGCCACCGGGCTGTTGCCGTCGCCACCGTGCCGTGGCCTACGCCGGTAAGACACCGCCACTCATGAGCTTGTCTCCCTCCCCGCCGATCCACCTCAACGGAGCCGCGCCTCCTCACTTCTCCTCGGTCCAATCCTGTGTTGCCATCACCCTTCACTGACCTCACCGCAGCTCACCGAGCCACCTACACCCTCCCTCTCACCGCCGGTGGTCCTTCCCGCTGTATGCCGCCGACCTTCTCCGCCCGGAGCCGCCGGCAGTCCGCCACCGGCAATCTCCGGCCGCCTCCCCTGTTTCCTCTGACCGACAGGTGGGCCCGCCCATCAGTCTCCTCCTCCCCTTCGAACCAAGCCGAGCCAGGCCGAGCCGACCATTCCGAGCCGGCCTAGTCGCGCCAGCCAGCTGCGCCAGGCCGCGTCGGGCCGCGCTACGCGCCGCCGGCCCAGACTGAGCCAGGCCGAAGCCTCTTCCCCCCTGCGCGCGCCATTCTGGGCCCAAGGAACCTCCGGCCCGTTTCTAATTGTTTCATTTATTTATTGCAGCAAATTTATTATTTTCATAGCTTGTGCAAAATAACTCCAAATTCAATGAAATAAATTTCTATAATTTCATAAAAATGCACACTTTAATTTCAGAATATTATTTTCACCATTGCATTCATATTTTTTGTATGTGCATTTATTGTGTGTTTTACATGTTTGTGCTAGATCCGGTCGATTGCGCCGTTGGAACCGACCGTTCAGACGCCCGGAAGACCGCATTTACGGCAAGTCATTGTTGACTTTTTCCTACAATATTTGTTGATCATATTGCTGCCTAGATTTCTAAAATGATTTACTAGCTTTGTTAAAGTGCATATTATATTAAAAATGTAAAAATGCTAGTTGATTAGGCTGATTAGTTAAATGCCTAGAAAATTTATTATTATCGTATAAACCTGATCCTTGTCAACCCTAGGAATATATAACTTGTTTATTGCCATTTCATTGATTAGTTGGTCGTTAAATGCTTAGCCCTGCTATGTATTGCTGGTATGCGTCACTGTTATTTTATGTGAAATGCAATTATTGGATTGCGTGATTTAAAGACAGTTGATGCTGTCATATGTTTGATAAAATGGGACTATTGGGGTACAATAGCTATTGTTATAATGGGAAATTATTTTTGAAAAACCCTGATTTGGGTGGATGGTTATATGGATTGGTGCAGTACGCATGAGACTCGGGCCCAGTGTGGGAACCACCCAAATCCTTTAGGACCGAGTCCTTTAGGTAGACAAACTAAGTTCAACAATGCGACCACGAGTGCTGGTATGGGCAGGACCTGGTTGAGTATCCTTCAAACTCTTAGTTCGGGCATCTCACTTGGTGGAATAGGCAGCGCAGAATCCGTAGCACACGGTGTCGCGCAGGATCCGTGGTTAACGGAATTGATCTGTGGATAACGGAAACCGCTCTGAGTCGAGCAGAATTTCACAGTGCCCGTAGAACACGGTGCCACAGAATTGAGTGCAGAATCCGTGGATAACAGTGTCGCACAGATTTGAACCTATTAGTGCAAGAGGGGGCCGCTCGCAACTGAGTACCAGCCCAGAGGTGGAATCCATAGCGGTGATGCCTGAGCTAGGAGTGTGTTGGTTAAAGACTTGTGGTGGTTTACTTTGTGAATTACCTCCGTGGGTAAAATGTGCAACCTTTGCAGAGTGTAGAACTGTCTAGACAGCCATGCCCACGGTCAAGGGCGGGCGATGGAGCGCTGCCTCATGGTAGTCTTTTCACACTTTTGTTTTTGAAATGGTGTTTTAAAAGTAAAACATGACAGAACGTCGTGAGATTTGTTTTGGGCCTTCGCAGCAGGACGCTGTGAAGTGATTGAGTTAGCATGACGGGTAGTCATGAGATTTGCATGGCAGCTAGCCCTGAGATTATGATTTTGACATGGTGGATAGCCCTGAGATTTTGATTTGGCGGTTAGCCCTGATATTGGATGGACATGGTTGGTAGCCATGAGTTGCCCATGCTGGGCTAAAACTGATGGGTAGCCGGAGATTCAAAAGAATGATATTTGTTTTAACTCTTCTTAACCCTTTTTACATTTTCAAAGATATAGGAAAAATTTATAAAGATGGCTTTCTGCAAATGAAACCCTGATCCCTCCTTTGCTAAAGTCCTCATTTGCATATGTCAATTTGGCTTGCGAGTATTTGCATATATACTCACCCTCGCGTTCACTCGTGGGGCTACTCATTCCAACGAGCAGGCTTGGAGTCTCAGAGTTTCTACCTGGATGACGTTGAGCCTGGAGACGACGACTTCTCCGATGGAGTGCAAGACGTGGATTTCTTCGACGCCTAGGATCGCTACTACAGCCTTGCCTGTGGGATCAAGTTGGATTGTCCCTTTTGGTTCTTCTATGTACCCATGCTTCTGCAGTTGTATGGCCTGCGTGCCAGACATTTGTATTATGAGCCTTAATGGCCGCAATCTGATGTAATATTTAACATTTTAATAAGAATGGTTATGATCCAAGTTCTGGAAATCTGTGTGTGCTAGCTACTGATTCAGGGACTAGTACAGTAAGGCACAGAAGGGACTCGACTCGTTCAGGCAGGTCCCGACACTCTTCTGTGCTGATGAAGTCGACTTCGATCTGTCCTATGTGTGCACAATCACGGATGAAGTGATATTTGGTGTCGATATGCTTGCTTCGGCCATGATGCACTGCATGCTTGATCAAAGAAATGGTAGACTTGTTGTCTACCTTGAGCAGTGGTGCACAAGGCTTTGAACCAACCATGTCACCCAGCAGCCCAATCAACGAAATGCCTTTACATGCTGCTGTGACTGCAGCAATGTATTCGGCTTCACAAGACGACAAAGCCACAACCTTCTGCTTCTGAGATTGCTAGGTGATTGGTCTGTCTCCAAGGTAGAAGATCATGCCTGAGGTGCTCTTCCTGTCATCAACATCCCCAGCCATGTCACTATCACTGAAACCCAGGATGCATGGCTCTAAAATCTTCTTCCTGCAATAGCACAAGACCCAATTTGAAGTTCCTGCAATGTATCTCAGTATGTGATTTGTTGCAGCAAGATGTTCTTCTCGTGGATCCTCCATAAACCTGCTGATGTAGCCTACTGCATAGGCTAAATCTGGCTTTGTATGCACTAGATATCGAAGACTCCCCACAATGCTTCTGTACCACCTTGCATCAACAGAGGATCCAGAACTCTATTTACTCAACTTCAAGCGAGGTTCCATTGGGCTTTGGCATGGATTGCGGCCAGCCATGCCACTCTTCTCCACAACTTTGACAGCACAAGCACTCTGGCTCACCCTTATCTCATTTGAATTCCGCTCCACCTCAATGCCAAGGTAGTAACTTCAAAGGCCCAAATCACTCATCTTGAACAACCTCTGCATCTCCTTCTTGAACTTGGCAATGTGTGATGGATTGGTGCCAGTGATGATCAAATCATCGACATAAACCCCTACAATCAGTCGAGCTTCACCATTACCCCAAGTATACATGGCATGCTCATTTACACTCTTGCTGAAATCGAGAGAGATCAAAGTGCTGTCCAGTTTTGCATTCCAAGCTCTTGGTGCTTGTTTCAACCCATATAGGGCCTTGTGCAATCTAAGCACCTTGTGCTCCTGTTTTCTATTGACAAAACCAGGTGGCTGTTCAACATACACCTCCTCCTCTATCTCTCCATTCAAGAAGGATGACTTCACAGACATATGATGTACCTGCCACCCTTCACGAGCTGCCAAAGCTAAGAGAAGGAGGATGGACTCCATTCGAGCCACAGGAGCATAAACCTCCAAAAAATCAATCCCTTGCTGTTGGATGTAGCCCTTGGCTACCAGTCTTGCCTTATATTTAATCACATCACCATGTTCATCTCTTTTCACCTTGAAAACCCACTTCAAGCCAATTGCCCGTTGGCCTTTTGGCAAATCAACCAAACTCCAGGTGCCATTGTCCACAATTGATCGCATTTCTTCAGCCATAGCCTTGTGCCAATAGGGAAGTTTTTCAGCTTCTGTAACAGACGCTGGCTCATCTGCACTCACAAGATGCAGCCCCTCCTCCATGAGTTCCCGTGGCACAAACCCTTGTGGTGACTCAGGCCCAGTGATGCTCTCAACGGTGCGCAACCTGAGAGGAGCATCATCATGATCAGCATCGAGTGCCTCCTCATCACTTGGTGCTGGTACTGCTACTTCTTCAGTGAATGATTCCCCTGCCATATCTGCTCTAGAAACCCCTGCAGTTGTTGTCTCCTCTGAATTCAAGTGATCTTGATCATCATTTTTAGGGGTTTCCACTCCGTCTACCTAATCTGAAGTGACATAGTCTGTGTAAGTAACAGTGAATGGATCTTCAGAGGGATTTGTACCTTGATAACTCTGATTTCCCCAGTCCCATTGAGCACCTTCATCACATATTACATCGTGTGACACATACATTCGATTAGCAGCAGGATCATACATTCGAAATGCCTTTGATCCAGGCTCATATCCAAGAAATACCATGGGTGTGCTGCGATCTTCTAACTTCCCAAGATGTGGCTTCACATTCTTGACATGTGCAACACAACCGAAGGTCCGGAAGAAGTGCACGTCCGACCGTTTTCCATGCCAAGCTTTATAGGGGGTCTTGTCATCAAGGCTCCTGGTTGGAGCTCTATTCAGTATGTAAACTGCAGTAGTGACTGCCTTGCCCCAAAATCTCCTGGGAACATTCTTCGCCTTCATCATACTTCGTGCCATCCCAACCACCGTTTGGTTACGGCACTTAACAACCCCGTTTTGCTGCGGTGAATAGGGGGCTGTCAACTGCCGCTGAACTCCACGAGTAGCGCAGTACTCACCAAACTCAACAGAGGTGAATTCCCCCCTCTATCAGTGCGCAAAGGTCTCAGCTTTCGCCCAGTTTCCACCTCCACAGCAGCCTGAAATTCCTTGATCGCCAATGAGGCCTTGTCCACGGAGGGCAGTAGCACAAGCCACATGTAGCGGCTCAAGTCATCCACCCGGAGCAAGAAGTAGTTCTTGCCTCCAGGCGTCGTCGGCAAGATGGGACCACAGAGGTCACCATGTACGAGGTCGAGAACATGCTTCGCTCGCCATCTTGCTTCTGTTGGAAATGGAGCTCTCCTTTGCTTCCCGGCCAAACAAGCATGACACATCTGGTGCACATGATCAATGTGTGGCATCCCTCTCACCATTCGTCGCTGCGAAAGCATTCTGAGGGCCTAAAAACCGATGTGCCCAAATTGGGCATGCCAACGCCATGCTTCTTCGCTGCCCCTTGCTGACAGGCACACAGGCTTTGCAATCCCAATCTTCAGAGTTAATAAGCGATTTGGAGAGCGAGTCACCTTGGCTAGGAGTCGCCGCTGCTCATCATGGATTTTCAGTACGCCATCTTCAATCTTCACTTGGCAACCGGCCTCATCGAGTTGCCCAAGGCTGATGATGTTTGCAGTGAGCTTGGGGATGCAGTACACCTCTGTAAGTATGTGATGCTCCCTATTCTTGCAAGAAATTAGAATGGTGCCGCAGCCGTCAATCCCAACGACCGAGCCATCTCCAAATTTTACAGAACCACGGACACCAGTGTCGAGCTCAGCGAAGGCATCGCGTGTGCCCGTCATGTGATTCGTCGCCCCGGTGTCCAAGACCCATAGTTGGCGGCTCTCCTTCTCCTGGCCCAAGTAGGCAGCCGCCAGCTGCTCCTTCGCCTTGGCGGCGAGCACTGGTGGCGATGCCGGCTGTGGTACGTTGCAGACGACGGGCCGGCTGACGCCTTGCGGCGTGACCAGGGATGACGCCCCGCTGGTCCTGCGCGTGGTTAAGGCGACGGCGCAAGCGGTGGGGCGACTTCTGCTTAGTGGCGAGGCAAAGGTCGGCTCCAGCCGCTCCTCTGGAGCGGGAGCAGCGGCGCCGACGGAGAGGTGGGATGTGGGTGGCGGCTGCTGTGAAGTGAGAGCAAGGGAAGCTCGTCCTAGCCCAGTGGCCCATCATGCCACAGCTACGGCACTGATCCTTGGAGATATCTCTCCCTCTGCCTCCGCTGCTGCAGGCGTTGCCGCGCGGTCCAGCGCCGCATCCTCCGCTAGTTGGGTGACGCCCACGCCCTGTACCGCACTGCTGGTTCCAGCCCCGCTTTCTTCCTCCTCCACTTTCTTGCTCACGCTTCTTGTATCGTTCCATCCACTCCTCTTCGCTTAGGAGCAGACGGCCACGGTCATCTGTATTGTTGTTGGTCTTCTACCTCTGCTCCACCACCTGCAAGCGCCTACTGACATCATCCATCGACAACGTGTTCACATCGAGCAAAGTCTCGATGGAGATGGCCATTTGCATGTAGCTCTCCAGTACAACTTGCAGAAACTTCCTCACCACTTCCACCTCGCTGATCTTGTCACCGAGGACCTGAAGATTGTTGGCGAGCCCGACGATTCGCATGGAGAATTCGTCAATAGACTCACCATCCTTGAATGCGATGTCACGGATCTCCCTTCGTAGCTTCTGTGCGTTCGCCTCCTGCACGCGTTCAACTCTAAGGCGGATTGTCTTCACCGTGTCCCAAGCCTCCTTTGCTATGTCCTTCACGGCGAGGGTCCCCAGTATCTCCGGCGGCATTGCCGAGAGGATGGCTGCGAAAGCAGCCGGTCATCTCGGTAGACGCCTTCTCCAGTCTCGATCACCTCCCACAGGCCTTGCGCCTGGAGGCTCAACCGCATCACCAATGCCCTCTCGACGTAGTTGATGTGGGTGAGTGTCGGATAGACCACCATCGCCGTCGCCTCCCTCACCGTGCGCTGCACCACCACCTCCCGTCTTCCCTGTCCTCCATTCTCCGGTGGAGGGGATCTTGAGGTGGCCCTCACCGAGGAGCTCGACAATGCCACGGAAAGGTCTGACATGCCGGGGCTAGGATCTCTCAACCTGGGTTCTGATACTAAATGTTGGTAAACACAGCAGTAGCTCACACACACTCTCAAGCTTGGTCTGCACTCAGCCTGAAAACTGAAGAATACAGAAGCAGAGCAATTGAGCAGAGGAAACAGTGGACACTCACAAGCTTTTCTGGGTCGCCTCTCGGTAGCAACTCTATTCAGATTACTCCTGTCTAGCTTACATACAAGATGGAAAGTAAAGCGAAGTACCAGTACAAAAAGTATGGTCTAGAGGTATACTGCTGTCTACCTAGTTATAACTCTCACTGTTTCAATGAAATGCTTGTCATGTACAGCAAAAGGGAAGGAAAACAGTAAGCAAAAGTCTTGTGTATGACACGCATGTCTTTGTCCAACAGTACATACCTTGTAATTGTAAGTAGCGGCACTGGTCGTTGGATGGGAACCTTTGTCACTGTCATGGTATCATTCACCCTTTGGCATTCAGTTGATCGCCCTCCCATCACCCACCCATCGCAGTAACAAATCCTATCTAGTAGGAATGTAGGATTGAGGTTATCAAGTGTTTATCAGAACATTATAAAAAATTATAAAAAATCCACAAATTTCAAAAAAAGGTTGAAACTAGTTCCATGACATTAGAAGATCACTATTTTAGTTTTATACTACCCAAATCCACATCGCTACGGGGAATAATCCAAATCTCAACGGCAAAAACCGCAAGACAGGCTAGAAACCGTCGAGACAGTCTTCAAGAGAAATGGTCGTCAACAATATAGTTGAGACTGGTTCATTCTCACGATAGCCCGGCGGTCGAGACAAGTTACCTCTGCGGCCTGGTTGCCGGTGGTCGAGAGAAGTGGCAAAACTGGCTACGAGCCATGTTTGACGGTGGTTTGCCACTATTCTCAACACCCACATAATGGCGTCAAAAGTTCCTGGATGGGAGACGATTGGAAGCGTTGTACGCCACAGGCTAGTGGGCCTAGTAGAGGCCATCGAGATTCGCGACAGCTTCCTTTCAGGAATTTATTACTGTTCTGGCTTTACTTTAATTCGAAATTAAAAAAAATAATTTCCCATTTTAATTAATTAAAAAAATAGCCCTCTGGCCTCGGACAGTCGGGCTTTTTTATAAAATGTCGGACAGACAGGCGTTATTTAGTGGACGCCCATCGTACGGGCGTTATATGAACCCTGCACCAGGCGTAGTCTAAAAACGCCCGTCCAGAGGGCGTTTTTATATATAACGCCCGTCTAGAGGGCATTTTTTGAATAACGCACGTTCAGAGGGCCTTTTTTGGATAACGCCCATCCAGAGGGCAATTTTTGGTGGATGTTTTTTTTTGGGGAAAATTGATTGAATAATGTTGATATAAATTGAAATTAGGAAACTATGCTGTAGGGGATGGATATGTGGGATATATGTGTGGTTTCCGCCACGTGGGAGGGTGAAATGCCGCTTCGTTGGAAGCCATCCTGAGGCGCCACGTGCCCGGCCCGATCCTCCCGGCGCGTGGCCTCGCCGATCACTCGGTACGACGATGAAAAGAGAAAAAAACACGATGAAAACGAGATTACATATTAAATAATTTTCGCGCTCAGTTTTTTTAGATAGTGCTGCATCATTTTGTGCACATCTTAGGCCCTCTTTGATAGCTTGTTTAGTTATCAAACAACTAAGATTGAACTTAACAAGCTATCAAACAAAACACACCAGACGATAGCATGACATACATAAACAGTGGCATGCATGGCACACACGCTGTTTCTTATAGTCGTGTGTCGATCTTACTTCTACCATGCCTTAGGGGAATTGAAAAGTACGTAACATGTGGGTGCAAGCTTGCTTGCCGTGTTGCCTCCGGCATACAGGGCACACGCGTTCTGTGTGGACGTGCAACTCTAGTGTACGCCTTATCATTTTGAGACGATTTTCTAGATCTGCGATCCTTGCGTGGAGAACCATCATGTATGCATCTGCTGCCATTGGAAAAGGATCATCCATCCACAATGTCATACGACAATCATTTATTTGTTTTGCACAGGATAGAAAGTTATGTTACATCCTAAAATATATTTGTTCTGTATGAAGGTAAGTAAACTCACTGCGCATGGAGGACATCGGTAGAATCTATATCCGGTACAACCAGAGACTGGCCTATCGAAGGTCTGCATCTGCACCACTGCGTCAATTACACATACACACTTGGGCCAGTCCCGAAATATGTGATGGCTGGGTCGCAGCATGGTTGACTCCGTGCGGTAGTTCTATTTCATTTTGATGGGAAGGTCCTCCTATGGGTAATGGGTGTGGCATCTTGGGCTGGACGATTCCCACCAACTTAGCCTAATCCATGCGTTGGTGGACCGTTGTTCGGCCATACTACAACGATGGTTTGAGCAGATGGAGAGGGGCATAGTGATGCGCAGGTATGAATAGCACTGAATGGAACGGCCTCACTTATATAGGGATCGGAACACTATTTTATTTGGGGGTAATAAGTATTGGACCAAAGCCGGAACCGATGCAAGAGTGCCATCAATATTACAGCACATGCAGTTACGTCCTTATAGGAACAGAGAAAGTGATATCATTGCAAGCGACCCCGGCCGAGAATGCGTGATGGGTTGATTCGACGAACAGGTCGTCCTTTTGTGAAGTAGAGAGACAATGCTGACGTGACAGGTCACTTTCACGAACAGTAACAATGCATTATTGCCCAGTAGAGAGTGCGCATGCCTGATGGGTCGCTTTCAGGAACAGTTACTCACTAGGTACGCTCTCGGCGAACAATGGGTTTTCACGAACAGCAACAATACATTATTGCCCAGCAGAGACTGCGCATGCCGGATGGGTCGCTTTCAGAAACAGTTACGTACTAGGTCCGCTCTCGGTGAACATTGGGTTTTCACGAACAGTGACAATGCATTATTTGCGCATGCGTGGCGGGTCGCTCTCACGAACAGTGATAATGCATTATTTCCCAACCAGCCGTTGCAGCACGTAGCCGTTGAAGTATCCGTTGGGGCTAGCCTATATAAAACCTCCCTGAGCAGAGGCTATGTCCACCAAGTATCTTGCGAGGGAATAGAAAGTAGTGTCCGTTCTTACATCTACCTGGTGGACAGTATGGCTTTCCCCTCTGCCCCGATCTCCTCTCTTCCAACCGATATCCCGTATGGCATACATGCAGGGAGGGCGGCTGGAGTGGCGAAACAAGCAGTCAGACGAATAGCTCGCATGGTCTTCTCGTAAATCCTCCTAAAAGTGTCAAGGACCTCGCTCGCCGTCATCTGAATACTCCCTGCAGGTGCTCAACGGCAGTGCGTACATCGAGGTTGCATTGCCGTACGAGGTCTTCCTGCTCCACATTGATCGAAAATACGACATCCCACACAAATGTAAGTTGTATGATACAGACCAATTAGTAATTTTCCGTACGAGATGCAACGGTTACCGCTTGATATGCAGCCTGGTGGGTGGTGCTGAGGGTACGTGTCGGAGACGCTAGGTACGTGCACGATCTCCGTACGAGACGTGTATCCCACACGAGTGCGTGTAGCCGGTACATACCATCGTAGGTACGCCTGGTACGTGCGGTCGTCGTACTCCCGGTCCTCGTCGATGAGATCCTCCAGTGCGTGTTCCTACTGTTCTATCCATGGGACCATCACAGGACCCCAAAGAGCGCCGGCACTCTGGCCTCGTCTGGTGACCCTACAGATTGAATAAATGCTTAGTCCATGCCACTATGAGAAACAACATTTATGAAGATAAGCGTGCAACGACCATACTGGTGAACTGTAGGGGGAACGCTGTGCACGACTGGTATGGGAAACTGCTGTAGGAGCCCGAACTGACGCATCACCCTGTGCGGTGAGTACTCCTTGACAAAGATGTCGAACAGTATTGGCTTCTTCGTAAGCCAGTACTCGGAGTTAGGCGTACAGAGGGACGACATCCCAAGAGGTGCACGAGCCTGAACGAGCTCGTCCTGGTAGGGTCTCCACTGAAAGTCGTGGTCCTGAAGCTCGTCCAGCATCCGGACGTAGTCCGGGTAGTCCCCGTGGGGCGTGACGTGAGTCCACGTCGGATGGAAAAGTGGTAATGTTCTAAAATTATAGAAGTTCAATATGATAAGGGGATAAATTCAAAGTGTGGACCATTGCATTACCCGTCGGCGCAACCACAAGAACCCCATTGTAGGTCTGTCCTCCTCGGCCTTGTGGTAGAAGACGACACCGTACACACTATGGTCCATGAGAGGATGACCGACGGCGATCCTCTCATACGACCACAACTGAAGTAACAGTGGGCAGCCTGTGATCAATGGCTCCGCCTCCTCCGTCTTGAAGACGCACTCGCACAACCCCCTGTATGTAGCTGCAAGCGCCGCGGAGGCCGAACTGTAGGCGGGTACCTGGTCTCCCTGGGAGTCGGCGATCGACTGTGCGTAAGGAAGCAGAAACTTGTCCACCGCATTACCAAACGTGTTGCAAAACAACACCCGCCCGAACAGCCAAAGCAGGTAGGTCTCGAGGTGCCAAGACACCGTAGCCTCGTCCGCCTCCCGGTGGATGGTCTCCGCCTGTTAAAAAGATATTATGCATCACGTCATTGGGTTAAAAAGAATGTAATTATGCATTTTATTACCGTAAACTGCAGTATCCACTTCTTCGTTGGCCCATGCGTCTCTTATGATGCAATGGGCCTGTATTTCGGGGAATCTGGCCGCCGCTGGATATTGGCATAGCGGGCCATTAGCTGAGCCCTCCAAAGTAGTGACACGTCCACAGCCACCACTCGGTCACCCACACAGGGAAGTCCTGGTATATAGGACACATCCTGTAGGGTGGGGGCGACCTCACCACAGGGTAGGTGGAAGGTGTGGGTCTCTGGCCTCCACCGGTCGACGAGAGCTGCAAGCAGAGACTGTCGAAGTAGAACCGCTTGTGCTTATGCCGACGCGGAATGACCTGTCACTCCTCGAGAGTCGTCGCTTCCGGCATCCGGCAAAAAGGGAGCAAGCCGGCAAGGCGTAACCTGCATGTGCATAATAAATATGATATGCTAATCTTTCATTAAGGAATTGACATTTTTTGTACTCCTAACCTGTTAACCCGTCGGGCGTCCAGAGTCAACAACTCCTTCGGTACTTTAGGACGAAAGAGTGGGAGCTGACGTCCCTCAACGACACTCTTGCGCGACCGATGCCTTTGGTCCACAGAGGGATCCAAAAGGCGATCGGCCTGCTGTCTGCCACCGTCGTCCGCCATGCTGAAGCACCTGCATTACATAAAATTCACGAATTAATAAAATGTTTTGCACCAACTTACGGGTCATTGTAAAAAGAAATTACGGGTTACCATACTTCACATTGCAAATAACATTAATAGTAACATGGCAAAGGTTCGTCATCATAAATAGTACATGTCTGCGACAGTTATAGCATTATTACAATACACCATACAAAGTGCAAGTGAATCCTTTTGTCGTTACTACATGACATCCACGAAACGACCATCGAATACACGAAAAGAAATATTACAAATTTAATCGAATTAGATTACATGTCTAGTCAACGGAAAGGACGTCGACCATTAGGTGCTGACCCTGAAGGTCTAGCCTCCAAATCATAAATTCCACCACTGGGATTGTTACAGTTGACGTACGTGTGACCGACCTTATTGCACCTGCTTCATATCTTGACGGGACGCCCTGCCTCGGACTGATCCATGCCATTTTGAATACGTCGATGCACTCGGCATTCTAAGTTGCATTTCAGCATGTTCCTATCCGGGACATGCCTACAGTTTGGCAAAGGTGGATCAGTGAATGACCCTTAGATGGCGTACCCATATATCTCCGCATGCCAAGTATGCAGTATAGCTTCTTTCCAATAATACTGGTATACATAATTGTAGGTTGACTGATTTGTCATCGATGCCACTGCAAAGTACATGAGAGCAAGGCTTATATAGCAGTTTCGGCTTACGACATGAGCACTTGCATTGCTCATCATAAAGAATACACTCCTGTCTGTTCTTCTGATGTTTGTGCCCGAGGCGAGCCCTATCCATGCAGTGAACTTGAAACCTCAACTCGTCGGTACCCATTGCTCGAGTTGAGTGTAGCTGTGCCTTCTTAACCTTTTCAACAATGTACTTTGACACAACACCAGAAAAAACAACCGATTATCAGCCATAGCAATTGAGGCTGCTCGATACAGGTCCATAAAATACTTGGATGTTCGGTGCGGAATCCCATCGACAATTGCTACGAGTGGCAGTGCCCTGGTCCATCTCATGACCCAGTTGTATACCTCCGCCAAGTTTATAGTTACGATTCCATATCTACGGCCTTCTGAATCATACAGTAATGCTCGCTTCTCTTTCGGACAGCATTCAATCCATTCTGAAAAGTTTTAAATTCTTCTGTTCCTCACGTTCCCAGCCTCCCTGATATGCTTCGTGGTCATCTTGTCCAACATCTGCCATATCCGGTTGAACTTACGCTGCTGATTTTGCTTGCACAACCGCTTGAAAAAGATTCATTAAGTGCTTACTCTTGAACTGGTTAAAGAAATTCGCATCCATGTGTCTCATGCACCACTGGGTATGCATGTCCGGCCACTGAGCAGCTCGATAGTCAGAGTCAAGGTTAATTTCATTGATCGCCGTCAACAATACAGCATGTCTGTCATGAATGATACAAACATCTGGTCTACCAACAACAACCGCATGCTTCACCCTCTCTAAGAACCAGTACTAGCTCTAAGTATTCTCACCTTCCACAAAAGCAAATGCCACCGGCAGAATCTGGTTGTTGCCGTCAACGGCAATTGTTGTCAAGATTTGCCCCTTATACTTGCCAGTGAGGAATGTTCTGTCCACACAAAGAACTGAAGGACAATATTCAAATCCCCTGATGCATTGCCCTAAAGCAAAGAAAATCCGCTGCAGAACAATCTTCCCAATATCATCGCCCTCTGCCTCCAACTCTTTGAAATCATAATATGTTCCCACATTCCTCTTAGCTATGGCCGCCAACAGTGATGTCATATTCGCATAAGATGCTTCATATTCCCAAAGCTCATCTCGAATACCTTTTGTTTTGCTCTTCAAGCAGTTGCATACGAAATCATGTACTGAAATTGTTCCTCCATGGATCGAATGATAGACCGAGACTCATAGTTCACGTTTTGTGCTATTTGAGCTTGCATTATCTGTGCTACCATTGTCCATGTTAGGTTCATGTGCTTCTGTCTTAACTCAGTCACCGTACAATTATGCTCCCTGACTATTGAACAAACCCAGTATTCAATCCACTTTTCCTTAAAGGCATGCACACACCAAGAACAACCAGAAACTACACACATCACATCGTACACAGTTCGGCTCGACTTCACAACCCTAAATTCTCTCATAAGTGAGTATGCCCAAAGCTTCACGGCTGTCAGCAATTCTTCCTTTGCTGGGTACGCCGCTCCTTCAGTCACCTCGTTCTGGTGGTATTCCTAGGCTGTTTGACTGCCTTCTCGGATAAATAGCTCCGCAAAGTTCGATGAGTTCCACTCGACCGGCACGACAGTATGGAACCCACCGGTAGTCTCATCGTCTGACACATCTTCCTCATGGACTTGCTCATGCCCAGCATCCTCGGCCTCCTCAACTATAGCTTAAATATGCCCCCTCATCTGCCACACTTATTGGTTCCAGTGTTATTTGTTGGTCACTTGATCCCTCCCCTTCCTCCTCCAGCTCCCCCACCTCTTCCTGCACCCCATCCTCAGTTTCGTCACCATACTACATGTGCTCCTTCTACATCCGTACTTTTGACAGGTTCATCCAACGCTTCTTCAGTATGTTGCTCGAATTTCGTCTGAACAAGAAGTGCTAGTGGCAGTCCTCGTTCAGTGGCGATCTCAACATAACGTCTCCATCCTCGGGTTGTCTTTATCGGTAGCAACTCCCAATAAGGTATGTCCGTTGCACGGCTAACAACAGCACTGATATTAAGACCATATTCTTTGGGGTTCATTTGGAACGTCCTTAACAGCCAGTTTTCTCTCTGTGGGCCTTCAAATCCCCAACATCACTGACTGGAACATAGATAGGTCTACTCCGTTTGGACCAAAATTGATATCCCCTTGTCCATAATAAACATTAAAATATTTTATGTCTGACATTGAACCTGTAAACAAAAACAACTCCTAATGATTTTTTTTCTTCCTGTACCGACAAAAACATCTTAAAGATTTATCGGTTTTAATCCTTGCGTTCTATGCATTAAACTTACATGCATTATGCTTCAAATGAATCGCGCCTACTATTATCCTAACAACAAACCCACACATGCCCTCTAGATTTCTAAACCCTTACCCTAAACTGGAAAAACTGAAACATACACACTAAATCTACATATTTACCTCCCATTTAACCCTAGTTATAACCCTAAATATAATCTACACTCTACCCTACATATTATCATATATTAAATCTTAAAACTAATGTACATATGTCATACAAAAACCCAACCTGATTATTATCGTAATTTAAACCCCTAAATCGAATGTACATAAATAATACAAAAACACCTAATTATTCTCAAAACCTAAACCCTATATCTAATCTAAAAACATAATATTAAAATTAACCTAAACCCTATCGTGTGCAATATTGCTAACCTACCTTGTTTTCATTCATTACAACATAAAAAAAAAATATGAGAGGGTTACAAAATTACCTCTTTTTTCTCTCCTCCTCCTTTTCTCCCCTAGCCGAGAGCCTTACAAATGAGTACTGTACGCGGGCTGCTTTAAAGGGAGATAGCGCCCGTCCGTCGAGCGCCAAATTCCCGCGGGCGAAAAACTCCGTTCAGTCGGGCGGTTTTTACAGCACAGTGCATTAAACGCCCGACAGACGGGCGCTTCTTACCTCGAACGTGCCTCGGGACGTTGGTTCCATTGACCGCCCGTTGGTGCGGCGATTAATACTGTTGGACTTCCAAAACGCTAATCCAACGGATGGTTTGTAAAAGGCGCCAGTTGGTCCGGCGCCGGGGGGCTATTTTATTAATTAATTAAAACAGGAAATTATTTTTTATTTTCAAATTAAAATAAAGCCAAAACAGTAATAAATTCTTCCTTTGAGGGGGTTGGGGTGATACCCCCTTGTGACCTTTTGTCTTGACGACCCTCACGAGTAGTAATTACGTGGAAATATTGCTTCCAAAAAGAACTAAAAACAGTAAACTGCATTAGTTGTTGCACTATCACCTGCAATTTATTAGTTCTAATCTTGATATAAAAACATTAGTTTGTATAGTTTGAGTAGTACTAGATTTATCTAAAAGTACAAGTACTAGTGATAGAGTTTGTTTAAAATTAGTAGCTCTAATTTGAGTAACAGTTTTGTAATTTCTCTAAAATAAATAGATGGCAAAGGGCTAAGGAAAGGTGCAAGTTTTAGCACCAAAAAATAATCGAGATATGTATACATGAGCAAAGTCGACGACGGAATCCGCATATACAAGCGTACGTGGAAGTCCTCTTCGTGTGCATGTTTGTGTGCTTCCAAAAGCTAATCAACTTGTGCATGTAGGGCACGTCCAGAGGCAAGACTGACGTGGATCGTTGTGTGCTGAGGGGCGAAAATGGCAAGATGATACTATACGTTGTTTCCATGGTTTGATCACCGGGCAAATTTTCAACAATTGGTATCAGAGCCTAGGATCAACTCAGAGCTCGCAATAAGAAAATGTCAATAGTACCGCATGGAGCAGGAGCATCAGTGGTGAGGCCGGAGGCCCCGCTGTCAACGATGTACCCGCAGCTTGCAAGGAGAAGCTATACTATCTAGGCCATCAAGATGCATGTAGCGATGGAGGCACAAGACGTGTGGTCTACTGTCGATCCAGAACGTGATGCATACAAGAAAGAAGGCGTGGAATATCAGAAGAATTGATTGGCACTATCGGCAATCTATGGTGTGATCAAGACGGCGAACGTTGGGCATTATCGTGTGATAGAGGTGAAGCTACATTCTGTTAAACACGATTTTGAGAATCTCAAGATACTGGATAGCGAGAGCGTAGAGGCGTTCGCCGCTAGGGTCTCAACAATCGTCAATGATATCCGAAGTATGGAGAAAGACAAGCACAAGCAACTATTGGACGTTCAAGTGGTGCGCCGTTTCTTGTGTGCGGCACCGGAGAAATACATGCAGATCGTCATCTTGATAAAGCAATGTATTACTTGAAGACTTTAACACTGCTTGATCTGATTGATCGCTACTAGGCGTACGACGAACGGATCAAATCCACAATTGGTGATTTAGATGACAAAGGGAAATTGTTGCTCACCCGATCGCAGTTGGAGACACTATCAAAGAAGGGAGAGGGGTCTTCTGGAGGTGGTGGAAAAAAGGTCGGTGATAAGGGTTCTAGTAAAAGATCCAAGTCAAAGAACGTTAATGTCGCGACCCCGGCTTCACCAGGATTTACTCATGATCGGTTGGTACGTCCAAAGATCAATGCTAGCAACTCATGAGCGACAATTGTCAAACATCATCACACAATCACAATTAACTATAAAAATAACATATTAATGCAAAAGTAATTGTAGCACAATTACTTATTACAATAGTTTGTTTAAGACCATATAATATAGTTCAGAGTGCGGAAATCCAAGTAATGCAGCGGAATAAGATATAATGATGCTCTAATCCAACCCTTGAGCGACAGCTAATCTTGATCGAAATCCGGCACAGAATCCTCATGATCCTGTAGGCAAACCGGACCCGAGTCTTCTCCTCAATACAATATATCCGTGGTTTAAAAAATAGTTAGTACACGGCTACCCAGTAAGAATCATTATAATGAATGCAAGGGTATAAACAATAACATGATGTCTACTTTTGCATAAATACCTATTCTTGTCAAATTAATTAAAGTGTTGTACAAGCATTTGTTGAACAATTAATAATAAACAGATTCCCAAAGTAAACACACAGAGCTCGGCTTCGAAAGCCCCTCTGCAGAACTGCACAAGCCTCGATTTAGTCAAACAAAACCAACCCATCAGGTTATTTTATTAACACATGAGACTACTATGCACGACCTTCTTCCCCTCCCATGAGGGAACGGCTATCATGATAGTTTTAACCTCTGCAGAGTGTAGCACACTTTACCCATAAGCCTAGTGGTACTTTGCGTCTTAACTCTTCCTTTGGAGCCTAGACCAAGTAACGATAGAAGGCGATTCATTAGTTCCTTCTGTTAACACAGATACCCCCTCTAAGGTTTCGACATCTCGGGTGCCCCTTTTGAGCCAACGGAACACAGCCCGATCTTTTCAATGTAAAGTGTGTTAACAGTTTTCCCTAACTACTAAGGCAGGACAAGCACTTGTTGGCCGATATGTTAGAGCTAGCACTTATGTTTGTGCATGTATGGTTTGGCCGGATAAGCACACGTCAAGGGTCCTTAGACCAAGGTAACTACCTCCACCACAATCCTCATTCCACAAAACCACCCGACTTGCCACCTTTAGTCAACACACGCCACGTAGGTTTTGTTGATTAGGTTATTAAAGTAATTCAGCACCTCCTATCATACCAAGTCACAAGATTAAATGATGAATAACCTAACAAATAATAACCCACAAGCACTAGTATCTATGCACAAGGATAGGCTAGGAAAATAGCTAAGGCAGCAATAATTGGCTAAATTCACAGGGTAGATGACTTAGTGTGAAGAAATAGGATTCTAACCCTTCCCATCATTTCATGCATAAGAAAAGTAAATAAAACAATTAACGGGTGAGTTTTGCAAAATAGGAGAGCAAGATCCAATCTATCTTGCCTTGGTAGTGCTCCGGGTCTTGCGATCGTCCTTCAAACTGCTCCTGGAAAAGTCCCGAACAGCGCGAACACAGACAATCTACACGTAAATTCAAATGCATAAGAGCAGAAAAATTATCAACAAAACATATACCTCAATAAAATATATAAAATTATAGGCTATTTATGTGATTTAATGGCTCTAAATCATCCAATTTGGAGTTCGGATGCCCCCTAAACAAATCCTAGAAGTTTGGAGGAAATCAGAAAAGACAGAAAAGATTAAACCGATTAAACCGGAGAAAACCAGCTTAACCAACGAAACCAACGGTGGGCTGCGCAGCGTGGGTGACACGCGGTGGGCTAGGGTTGGTGTTGTGGGCACGGGATGACGCGGCGACGACGCGTGGCGCATGGCGGCGTCGTGTTGGCGGGAACAATTAAACGGGGGCGCGACGCATGGCGACTCGGTGCTGGCCGGTGGCGGTTGCCAGTGCCGTGCCAACACGTGGCGGTGGCGGAAGCATAGCGCTCGTGCGGGCGCGAGGTGGCAGCGGGGCAGGGCCAGGTGGCGCACGGGGTTTGGGTGTGGCAGATCCGGGGCGGGGCGCGGTTGGCGAGGCGACCGGCGGCAAGGCAGCGAGGGCCAACTCCAGTGAAATTTTTTGGGTGCAATCTTTCACCAAAAATGATGAACCGAGTATCCATCTTGACCGCCTCAACGAGCTCTACATAATGGAGGCATCTATACTCGGGTTTGGGCAAGGCAAAGAGAGATCTACCTCAAAAACCACTTCGGGGCTAGGGTTCTCGACGGCTAGGGATTGGATCCAGGATTTTATTGAGTTGTGGAATTGAGGGGGTCTTGTGGTGTATATATACTATGGTGATCGACCTAGGTCCGGCCCTTAGTAGGGAGCATTTGAATTGGGATCAAATTTTAATTCGAGTAGGTTTAGGACTCCCCCAAACTGGGAATTTTCACAAATCCATGAATTTTGACTTGGGCTTTTGGCTTGGGACCCTAGAATCCATCCTCCAAGTTTGGGCTTAGTTCTCACACGTTTGCTCATCATTTCATGGGTTTGACGAGCTCCCGGCACAACGACAACACTCTGCAGAATCACGAGCTAGCCTTGGGCTTTGGACTTGAAATTTGGAGGGTGTCTAAATGTTGCCTTCTCTAATTTATGGGAATTTTTCCAGAATTTCCCAAAAACAATTTCTAGGGTTTTGGCTTCAACCTAATTTAAAATAGTTTAAACTAGGGTTTTGTATATAACAATTCCCTTTTATTTTATTTTTAGGGTTTTAGAAATATAAGTGATATACGACAAAATAGAGTATGTCACAGTTTACATCCATTGTCATATACATCGACGCGATAAGGGTGGTCGTGGCGATGATGACTCGTCAAGCCATACCGACAGTAGTAGTCAGTCAAGTGATACAGACAATGACAAGTCAAGCAATGGCAAATGGATCTTCGGGGGTGCAAAGGATAGAAGCAATATCAAGTGCTTCAACTACAATGTATATGGGCACTGTGAGCACCGTTGAGCCCTAATTATTTTAGTGGCATTGATGATGTGAATATTTGTGTTACGGAGTTCTTGGACACTTTATGGAAGCCTAGCGAGGTTTCAGCGAATATTTGAGTTGCCTCAAGATAATCTATGCATGACCGGGCGAGTGAATAGGTCACGTGTAGGTTTAGGAGTAGCTAGGTTTTACTTTTGTCGCCGATGCTTCAAGAGGGGTTTAATTGGTTCAATCAAACCGAGTCTTTCCTTCACTTAATTTCTTAGCCATCTCTTAGCTCTCAAGCCATTCACAAATATCTAAAGATCCCAATATATTCAAAATACTTAAGCCGTGCTTTTCATCGGACTGGGTCCGACAGCCATCGGACTGGGTCTGATGGGCCCAAACCCAAAGAACCTTCTTTTGTTGTTGGTCGGACCGAGTCCAACCGTCATCGGACTGGGTCCAACGGTAGTTTGTTCCGGTACCTTAACCTCCATTGGACCGGGTCCGACAGTACGTGTACCAGTTGTTATGAGATGTGGTTGCAGCCATCGGACCGGGTCCGATGGGTTACTGTAACGGCTTGTTTTTGCAGTTTTTCCGAGCTCCAACGAGTAGTTTCTCTTCGAGGGGTATAAATTGAGTTCGGTAGGCAGCCATTTATGAGGTTTGATGCTCCACTTCACCTATAGCCAACATCTACTCATCTTAGGGGTGTTCTAGTGCCATTCCTCCACCAATTCATCAACCATATACCTTCCCCCAAACCGAGCTTCATGAAAGTCCTTCGATTTGGCATGATTGAGGCGTTTCGGGCTTATTACTCTTGAAGACGGTGTTCTTTTTTGAGGAGTGCGCTTGGGAGTAGGCCTTGGCGTGTGGCTACTCTCGAGTCGGTGTATAGGTAACGGAGTCCACCTCGCCGGAGTGGTAGAACGATTACCGTGGAGTGAGGCGTGTGGCTCAATAGGGAGCCTGTCCTTGTGCGTAAGGGCTAGCCTCAACGGAGAGTAGGAGTTGTGACTTCGAACTTTGGTGAAACAAATACCGTGTCACTTCTCCTTTGTCTCATTTACTTCCGCATTTATCTTTCGCATGAATTGTTATAAATTGCTTGAGTGTTTCGATGAGATGGATTAGGTTACTAGTGTCGTTTAATTTGCTTCCGCTTGATAGGGCACTATAACCTAGGTTTGGGTCACTCTCAATCTTGTTACTTAATCAAGCATAGAAATTAAAAATTGCCTATTCACTCCTCCTCTAGGCCTTAGAGATCCTTTCTACTGGTATCAGAGCCTAGGTTCTCCCGCTGTAGCTTAACCGCTAGGAGATGGCCACCAAGGAGGGGCTAAGATTAACAAAGAAAAGGCTCCAATTTTCGATGGCACAAATTACTCCCATTGAAAATTAGATTGCAATGTTATCTAGATGCTCTTAGCTATGATGTTTGGATTACTTGTGAGATGGAATGCGGTTATCCAGAGGCTCTTAGCTATGATGTTTGAAATGCGGTTATCTAAAGGCTATCCGGCTTACATCAATTCCTTGTCTCTCACTCCCGTCGAGATGAAATATCGACATTATAATGCCATAGCTAGGAATGACTTACTTTTCAATATGAGTGTTGATGTGTTCAATCGCATTAGCAATCTCACAAAAGCTAGTGAAATTTGGAAAACTTTGAAAGAAATCCATGTTGGTAGCTCAGAACTAGTAGAGGAAAAATTAGCTTCGCTAGGAGACAATTTGATCATTTCAAGATGCTACCTAATGAGAGTGTAAATGATATATTCTCTAGGTTGAACCCGATCATCAACGACATTGGCATGTGTGGCAAGCCCATGGAGGATATTGATGTATGCCGAAAAATTCTCGATATTGATCCATTTGAGTTCAACACATTTGTTACTATGCTTGAAAATAGTAGCAAAAAGATGAAGACTCTCACTCCAACCAAGCTTCTCAGAAAGCTCGCCTCGTATGAGATGAGAATCAATGGTTATGAAGATACTCCTCATGCTAAGAAGACCACTGCTCTTCCCGCTCAAACCAAAGAAAAGAAGAAGGTTGAAGAAAGTGATGATGATTGCTGCGATGATGGGATTCCGGAAATAGAAGAGTTAGCTGTTCTCGTGAAGCGCTCAAGAAAATTGATCAAGAGGATGACCTTTACGAATGGAGGATTATCATCAAGGCGAAAACCTATCTCCGAAATGCGATGCTATGAATGTGGAGAGAAGGGCCATTTGGCGGCGGATTGTCCCATGAATAAGAAGAGCAAGAGGGAGATGAAGATGAGAAGAAGAAGCATAGACACTACCGCAAGGGCGAGAACAAGTTCAAGGACAAAAAGAAGGCTCTTGCAATTGAGAAGTCAAAAAAGAAGGAGTGCTCAAACTTTTCATCGTCATCTTCCTCATCCGATGAAGAAGAAGACACAATAACTCACGGATTGACCGGACTCGCCATCAAGGAGAATGATCCACTGACAAGAAAATGAGATTGTTGGGGAGTGGATCACCGATGATGAAGACTCTTGGGCAGACACCTCCGAGGATGAATCTCATATCACCAAGGTCTCCGGAGTCGCCATCAACAACTCTCCATCTCCATTGTGTCTTATGGCCTTGGAAGATAATGTAACAAAAGAAAAACCCTCTCTAGTTGAGCTTACTAGCTTAATTGATGAATTAAATAACGCTCTAGAGAAGGAAAAGTCTAATTGTAAAAAGTTGATGAAGGTGCACAAAGAGCTTACTAATGAAGTTCAAACTTTGCTTGAAAAACATGAGTCTCTAGAAGATGATTATGAGGCTCTTAGTTGCCAATTTGAAATTCTAGAAAATGTTCAAGCTACGGTTGAGTGTAATCACGACAACGCTATTAATGGGCCCATTAGCATGTCTCTTGACACATCTTTGGCTTTGTCACTCATCATCACTCCTAATACTAGCTCTTCATCCACTAGTGCCACACCTTTATTTAAAAACATATGCAATTTGGGTACTTTTGTATTTGCTTCTTGTTCTAATGAGCTAGTTAAAGAAAATTTGATTTTGAAGGATAGAATTGAGCAATTAGACACTAAATTGGCTAAATTAATTGTTAGGAGCTCAAACCTTGACAAGATGCTTCAGGCGCAAAGGTACACCTTGGGTAAGCATGGTTTGGGGTTCAACCCCGAGGATTTGCCCAAGGGCGATTGGGATAAGCCCAAACTCACTTTTGTCAAGGTGAGCACTCATTGTCATTTGTGTAAGGGCAAAGATCAAAGAAACGTTGCTTGTAATTTAGTTAGATCATCCAAATTCATGTCTCAAACTCAAGTTTTAAATGCTAACTTCATGTTGTTTAAAAGGAACGGCTCCGCTTTTGCTAAGTAGATCGATGCTCCCAAAAAATGACAAAAATGTAAAAGCCATTTGGCTGCTCAAGTGTTTTATGACTAACCCTAAAGGACCCAAGAAGAAATCTTAGGTACCTAAATCCAAAGCTTGATCTTGTGTGTGTAGGTGAACTATAAGAGCAGTGGTCGGCATTGGATTTTCAATAGCGGTTGTACTCAACACATGAACGGTTCCTCTCGTATGTTCACCACACTAGAAGAGGAGAATGGCCCCGACCACAAGATTACATTTGGGGACAACTCCAAGCGAAAGGTAATCGGTGTAGGTAAAATTGACATATCCAACGACTTATCCATCTCAAATGTTCTTTTGGGTGAAACTTGCAATTTCAATCTTCCCTCAGTTTGTCAAGCGAGTGATTTGCGTTTTGATTACCATTTCTCTAGTAGCGGCGTTCGTGTCGTTTCTTCGGTTGATCAAAGTGTTGCTTTCGAAGGTAAACGTTTTTCAAATTTGTATTTGGTCGATTTCACTAATCTCGATTCTTCGCATACGAAGACTTGTCTTCTCCCAAAACTTCACTCGGTTGGTAATGGCATAGATGTCTTGGACATGTCGGAATGGGCAATTTGAAAAAGGTTTTTAACCATGAACTAGTTGTTGGAGTGAAGGATATGGAATTTGAAAAAAATCGATTGTGTAGCTCTTGCCAAGCCTGTAAGCAAGTGGCTAATCCTCATCTTTCAAAGACGTTCATGTCAACATCCCGACCACTTAAACTTTTTCTTATGGATTTGTTTGTCCTAATCACCTATTCTAGTATAGGAGGTAGTTCTTATGTCTTATGGTTGTTGATAATTTTTCTCGCTTTACTTGGGTATTTTTCGTTGCAAACAAAACTTTTACCGATGATGTTTTCAAACAATTTGCATTAAAAGAACAAAAGGAGTTTGATACCTATATAAAGAAGTTAAGGAGTGATAACGGCACCGAGTTCACTAATTCAAACATTGAAGATTTTTGTGATGGGTTAGGAATTAAGCATTAGTTCTCAGCGGCCTATACTCGTCAACAAAACGGAGTAGTGGAGAGGAAGAACCGGACGTTAATCGAGCTGTCAAGGACGATGCTTGATGAGTACGGCAACCACATGCCATTTTTACGGAAGCCATTAACATGGCGTGCCATGCAATCAACCACCTCTACCTCCACGACTACTTCACAAGACCTCATATGAACTCCTAGTGGGACAAAGGCCCAACATATCATATTTTCGAGAGTTCAGGTGAAAGGTATACATATATAGGAAGATGACTCATTTGGGTAAGTTTCAAAACAGGTGTGACACCGGTATCATGCATGGTTACTCTTCTCACTCTAAAGCTTTTCGTGTCTACAATTACTCCTCAGGTCGTGTTGAAGAGGACTACAATGTTAAATTGATGAATCTAAAGGCTCACAAGATGAGCGAGATGTTATGAGCAATGCAGGTGATGAGCCACTCCGTGATGTCATGGATTTGATGGAGGTGGGTGAAGTTCGACTCTCACCAAACTAAAGGATGAAGACAAAGATGAACCCTCTACCTCTATCGATCCTCCATCACAAACTCAATGCAATTCTCCAATGTCAAAAGTAGGAGAATTGGGCGAGACTCAAATAGATCATATTGATCAAGCACAAGGGGAAGGCGATGATCAACAAATATCCGTCCAACAACATCGCTCTATTGCCAAGGATCATCACATCGACCAAGTTAATGGCAATCTCAATCAAGGCGTAAGAACTCGTTCTCATATCGCAAGCTATTGTGAGCATCACGCTTTTGTCTCCATTGTTGAGCCTAGGAATATTGATGAGGCATTGGTGGATGCGGATTGGATAATTTTCATACACGAAGAATTGAACAACGTCACCCAAAATGAAGTATGGGAGCTTGTGGACAGACCAAGGGATCACAACGTGATTGGCACCAAATGGGTTTTCCGTAACAAGCAAGATGAAAACGGTGAAGTAGTTCGCAACAAGGCAAGATTAGTGGCGCAAGGGTTCACTCAAGTTGAAGGTATTGATTATGGAGAAACATATGCGCCGGTTGCTCGACTTGAACATATAAGGTTACTCTTGGCATTTGCCTCTGAAAGAGGATCCTATGGCCTAGAGGGGGGTGAATAGGCAATTTTAAACTTTTTCGGTTATTCTTGATTAAGCATCATGTTAAGAGTGACCCAATCCTAGTTTCGATGATCGCGCGAGCGGAAGAGATAAAGCAAGTGACTAGAAAACTAAGACATGGCATCACAATTGATCACAAGCATTGCAAGGGAAGTAAGTGCGGAAATTAAATGAGAGAGAGTGACACGATATTTGTTTCACTAAAATTCGGAGCCGCGACTCCTACTCTCCGTTGAGGCTACCCCTTGCGCACAAGGACCGGCTCACTCTCGAGCCTATCGCCTCACTTACTCCCCGGTAGTCGTTCCGCCACTCCGGCGAGGTGGACTCCGTCACCCGTACACC
>SPJY01002156.1:2302412-2395106 GCA_005191435.1 Raddia distichophylla | reverse complement strand
GTATACTTCATACTAACTATACCTCTCAACTATATATATTGATAGCTTCTTGATTATTGCTAGTAAAGGTGCATTATGGATAAAAAGTGGATGGATGAGCCTAGGTAAATCAATTTTTTTTCTTGATTTTGTGTTTGCAATAGATGTTTGAATTAACTTGTTGCATTCATATAAAAATGTAGGCATACAAAGGTCTATATAGATGGGGTCATCAGATTTATTGATTATGCATTTAACAATTCAGCTAAAGGAAACAAAATACTATGTCCTTGTAGAAAATGTGTTAACTCTTTGTGGAGAGAAGGTAGAGAAGTACGTGAGCACTTTATATGTGAAGGATTTGAAGAAGGATATACAAGATGGACCTTTCATGGAGAAGCTAGCTCCACTTTTATGAGTAATCATTATAATAATGATGAGCCTAGGAATTTGGACGAAGATGACGATATTTCCAATTTGCTTGAAGAATTAGCATGTGGTTTAGATGATAGAGGGGATTTTGAGGTCACTGGTGTTTCCGAGCAAGCCAATGAAGGTTCAGAAGCTCTTCATAAATTAGTAGATGATAGCAATGAAGAACTATATCCCGGATGTAATTAGTTCTCTAAGCTACGTTTTCTAATTAGGCTTCTTCACCTTAAGTTGCTTGGAAGATGGACCGATAAAAGTTTTGACCAACTACTTGTTCTGCTTAAAGAAGCTTTCCCTGATAAGTCATCAATACCTAAAAATTTCAATGAAGCTAAGAAAACAGTTAAATGTTTAGGACTTGGGTATGTTAATATTCATGCGTGTGAAAATGACTGCATTCTTTATTGGAAAGATCATGCTAATGATGATTTTTCATGATGATTTTTGTCCAACATGTGAAAAGTCACGATGGAAATCAGAAAAGAAAAGCCTAGATGAAAAACGTGTACACAAGGTTCCTTGTAAAGTTCTTCGCTATTTTCCTATTAAAAGAAGACTTCGAAGATTGTTTGTTTCCTCTAAAACTGCAAATGAAGCAAGATGGCATGATGAAGAGCGCACAAGAGATGGCTTACTTAGACATCCTGCAGATTCTCCTCTTTGGAAGGATTTTGACCATAAATATCCTGAGTTTGCTTCAGATAGTCGCAATATTAGACTTGCATTACCTACGGATGGTGTTAATCCATTCAGGTCCATGAATGTTAGTTAAAGCATTTGGCCTGTTATTTTGATTCCATACAACTTTCCACCTTGGATGTGTATGAAGCAGCCAAATTTCATTTTGTCATTGATAATTCCTAGCCGAAAAGCTCCTGGTAGTGATATGGATGTCTATCTTGAGCCACTAGTTGATGATATGATAGATATGTTTGTCAATGGCGTTAGAACCTTCGATGCCTCTAAAAAGAGTATTTCTAATTGTGTGCTGCCATTTTATGCACTATTACTGATTACCCAGGTCTGGGCTATGTGGCTGGGTGTGTTACATCAGGTGAAAGTGCATGCATTGAATGTCACTCAGATACATGTTCTCTTCGTCTAAAAAATGGTAGTAAGACATGTTATATGGGACATCGTAGGTTCTTGCATGCAAATAATTCATTTAGATTTGATATTGATTCATTTGATGGCAACATAGAGCTTAGGTCAACACCTAAAACACTATCCGGCGATGCGATTTTGGAGCAAACTGAAAATCTCGGTACATGTTTTGGGAAAGATACGTCTGGAAAGAAGCCATCAAAAAAGAAGCGCAAGGAGGGGGAACCTGTGATCATTTGGAAAAGAAGGTCTATTTTGTTCAAGCTACCGTATTGGAAGGACTTGTTAATGCGGCATAACTTAGATTCCATGCATATTGAGAAGAATGTGGACGAGAACATTTTTAACACGCTTTTAGACATTGATGGAAAGTCGAAGGATAATTTGAATTCTCGTCTGGACCTTCAGTGTTTAGACATTAGAAGAGATCTTCATCCCATTGCAGTTGAAGAAAAATTTTACTTACCTCCGGCACCTTACTTCATGAGCTCTACTGAGAAGATGTTATTTTGTGAATTACTAAAGGGTGTTAAGTTTCCTGATGGTTATGCATCTGATATACGCCGTAATGTGCATGTTAAGGAGAAAAGGCTAATTGGATTAAAGAGCCATGACATTCATATTTTTTTACAACATTTACTTCCACTTTCCGTGAGAAAGATATTACTAGAGAAAGTTAGTGCAGTGCTTATTTGTGTAAGCAATTTTTTCAAGAAAATCTACTCACCTGTGATTTGTGTACGTGATATGCAAAACTACAAGTGGAAATTGCAGAGACTTTAAGTATTCTTGAGACTATATTCATGCCATCGTTTTTTGATCTTATGGTACACTTGATGGTTCATCTTCCTACCCAAGTAAGAATAGCTGGTCCAGTACAGTATAGGAATATGTACCCTGTTGAGAGGTAACTTATAAAAGTATTTTTTTTAGTATATTTTTTAGTTGATACAATGTTTTATTACAAGTTATCTTTTTACATGTATGGTGCGTTCCTATTTTTATTGGTATTTGATGAGGTTTAAGGGCTATGTTCGTACTAGAAGTCATCCGGAGGGGTCGATTGTAGAGGGGTATTTGTTTGATGAAAGTCTTACCTTTTATCTCGTTATTTATGTGGCGAGACAAGGTTTACTTCAAAACTAAGAAATGATGATGGTCATCAAATGGAAGCCACTAGTACCACCCCTTTCTTTCGCAATATCGGTAGAGGCTTAGCCGGGAAGCGAGCTGTGACATTAGACCACAAAACCTGGGTGCAAGCACATCGGTATATATTGTTCAACTATGACAATATAGACCCTTATTTGAAGTAAGCTACGTAATTTATTAATTGTAGCATTATTTTTTGAGTTATCACTAAGCTATTAGTTATATGCAGAAAACATCTTGACTATATTTCCTCAATTGGCCTTCCGAATCAGGAAGAGAACAACCATTTGCATTATGAGACCTTTCATGAATGGTTTAAGTCCAACGTAAGTATCATATTATTTAGCTAACACATGATTTCCCATGGAATTCTACTACAAGCATTCTTTAGTATTCACAGGTGACCGGCATTGACAATGAAATATCAGATGAGATAAAAATTTTAGCCAAGGGACCGATCATGGTCGCGCAGAAATATGGTAGCTACACTATAAATGGGATGAATTTTCATACGCAGTCCTATGATTTGGGTAGGCCAGTTCAATGTAGTGGAGTGGCTCTAATTGCACAAACACCAAGTTTCCAAAAAGGAAACAATGATAACTCCGTAGTTAAAACAAAACATATTATGGTATTATAAATGAAATTCTTGAAGTGAATTATCACCAACAAGGTAATGTAGTGTTATTTTAAATGTGATTGGGTTGATAACGACACAAAAGAGAAGGTTGACAACCGTATAGAAGAGAAATGGGTGAAAACTGATCAATTTGGAGTTACCTCTGTTAACTTCAAGCATTTATTCAATACCGGCGAGAAGATATCAGATGAGCCTTTCATATTGGCATCTCAGGCAACACAAGTGTACGATGTGAAAGATCCTATTGATGTGGAGTGGTTTGCTGTTGTTCAATCCAAACCACGTGACTTTTATAACATGCATGAAGCGGATGATGAAAATATTGAACATCAAAATAAAGTAGAAGTTTCCTTGCCTCACGAGCATATTAGTGTTCCCATTGAAGGTGTTGCATGTGTTAGAACTGATATAGATGGAACAATGGTCGATGTCGATAGTGCTAAAAAGTAAGCTTTTATCATGTATTGTTGTGGTGACCCTTTCTACTTGATACTAATTTTCCAAGCTTTATGTTAGCAATAATTTCTAATAGTTCATGTCATCTTTCAGGAAAAAAAATGGTAAACGCAAGAGAAAACGATGATCACCGAGAGGTTGACCCAAATGATAGAGAGAGGATTACGAACATTCGAAGAAATAAGGGGAGCATGCAAGCATTTAAGGTTACGTATGCTTTGATATATCACATCTCATTTAAATAGATATTTAATTAACACCATGCCAATTCTTGTATGAAACAAGGAAGTCATGCGAGCTTTTAATGCAAACATTGCAAGAAACAAGGAAGTCATGCGAGCTTTTAATGTTCGTCCATTAGATACTGAAGCAATCTCATCACAGCGAGCCAACAGAACATCAAAGGTTATATTTTTTTTGTATTACATCTCATGCTTGTAAATATTTATTTGTCATGATATCCTCATTTTTATAGGCAACACAACATACATGTGGAACGGCTTACCAAGGTCCTACTCTACGATCTAGCTCAAGGGGAGCAAGAGAGAATCAAGATGAAGTTGGTGATGAAGAGCTTGAGAACCAAGATGGTGATCCCTCAAATGATACAGAAGGTAGGCCAAAGGCAATAAAAATGGGTGTTTTTTTTTGTAATGCCAAATCAATATATCCAGTTTGTATCATGAATTGTAGGTATCCAATTGGTAGTGCCAATTTTTAATTACTTGTGCATAAGCTGCAAAAGCTTTATTTTTATTATTTCTTCGTCAATTGTTGATAGTGTATGGTCATTTCTATGTAGATTTGAGTGGACAACAAAAGAAAAGGAAAGGAAGGGGCATCACCTTAAAGCAAAATATCTATTCAAGGGAAGGTGGACCTAAAATTAAAATTAGCCTCAACGAACATGGTCAGCCCATTGGTAATGACAGTAGAGAATTTGGAAATTTCATTGGAAAAATGGTGAGAAAATACATACCAGTTGCATATGATGACTGGAGACTAGATGATCTTAATATTAAGTTTGAGGTGTGGAATAAAGTGAAGGTATTGAAACTATTAATCAACTTATCTTGTTTTGCATTTATTTTGTGGATGACGTTTTCTTATGAATAACTTGTTTCATGTTGCACAGACATATTATCAATTGGATTCAGCTGTTTTCAATTATGTTATATCATCAGCAGCAAAGAAATGGAAAGAATTTAAGTCGGACATAAAAATGAAATACTTTGACGAAACTTTGAGTGATGATGAGCTTATGGAAGTGCGAGATGCGAGAGTGAGTGCAATTGTTTGGAAGTGGCTTATTGATCAATGGCGGTCTCCAGAAGCAGAAGTAAGATATATATTTTTAAATTACTCTAATTTGATTTGCTACCAGGTAGTTTATCCTTTTCATGTCTTTTACAGGCACGCATGAGGAGAGGTAAAGAACATCGTTCAAAGTTGTCTATATTACATTCAGCTGGCAGCAAGAGTTACGCCCGTGTTGGACATGAATTGGTAAACTAGACGAACTACACTTTGTTATTAAATGTTATGCATTGTGTACCAATTATTTTAGTCATGTTAATTTAGAAACAAAGTAATTGTATCTTACATTGATTATAGGCTGAGGAACAAGGATACCCTGCTAGGAGAGATGAAATTTTTGTGAAAACACATACTCGCAAAAACAAAAATGGAGACCCATCAACAGGAGCAGAATCAGCAATTGTATGTTTTCCCCTAATTACATATGAAATCTTACCTACTGTTCTATATAAAGATGTGCACTTTTTTGTAGAGAAAACTTCAAGAAATAGCTTCAAACCAACCAGAATTGAAGGAAAGAACTATACAAGAAGGTGATCTATACTCGCATGCTTTTGGAGAGAAGGAGCCAAGAGGACGTGTTTGAGTGTTAGGTTTGGGCCTAACTCCACAAGAAGTGCGCACACCTGGAACACAAAGTAAAATGTCGACAAAGCTTCAAATGACCCTACATGCTGTGAACAATCAGAACAAGAGGTTGTAACTATGAAGCAACATATGGGGAAAATGCAAGAACAAATAAATGACTTGCAGCAGTTGATGTTAGCTAACATTGGGATGCCAAATGTGGAAACCAGTTCGCAACATGGCTCTAATTATCGACATGTGGTAAAATATCTTTTCTACCTTTTTTGTTGCGGGATATATAAGACTTGCATTACCTATCTTAATTTTTTTGTGGTTTGTTATAGAATTCCATGATTCCTGAATCACCTAATGAGGACGAAGATGACCATGGTGTAAATGAATTCGCATCTAATGAAAAAATGTTAGAAGAGGTCATGCATGAACATGCACGATGTGTAGCCTTAAAGGTGCCTCCTAGGAACACAGCCACCAAGAGAAATCATGAGACATTTAGGGCTTGTTTGGAAGCAAGAGGGAAAATTCTCTGTGGAAATTTTCCACCGAAGGGGTTTTAATGGCTCTTTCAAAACCCTGTGGAGATCGCCCCCTCCCTCCGCGTGGAAGAATTCCCTGCTCCCCGGTTTCCAAACAGACCAGAAAAGTCATGCTCCCCGATTTCCAAAGAGAGCACACAAATTCTCACATCTATAACTATCCAAGAAAAAATAAAATAAATCCCGTGACAGCAACATCAACGTCTCAAAATCTAAACAATCTGCATGATTCATCCACATACATTCAGCCCGTGCACTGATATGAACATCATCTTCCTCTTAACAGCATGGAAGAGCAAATTAAGAAACACTTGGTAGATAAACACTTGGTCTTAATCACATCCAGGACAGTTCATCAAATCTTAATAGCATGCAACAACAAATAAACCACAACCAAGCAGGAACCATGCGGCTTATGATTTGGTTCCAACAGCTTCGAGACCATCCAATATCGCTGTTCTCCTGCTCAGTTTTGTTAGTTTTAAAACATTGTCCACTGCTACCACTTATCTGCTAGTCTCTACCTCTATATCTGGCAAAGGTTCATAGAGCCTCCTTTCCTGCACGGCATATAATGAAATTCAGATTTCATAGTCACCTATCCCATCTTGTCTATATTTGCATCAAGCCAAAGAAGAAAAAAAACATACTCGTTGAAGCAACTAACCAACTTTTATAAACCATTGATCAAAACAATTAAGCCTGGTAAGCAAGTATAAACAAGGTATTTATACTACTGATCAATGATGAACTGAAAGAATGTAAGCCTACTGATCAAGGTATTTAAACAGCGCTGCTTGCGGTCATCGGTGTTGAGACTGAATTTAGTTGGTGAGATTTGTCAATACAGCTAGATTCAATTGGACATGAGTGCCAGCACAAACAACTCTCACTAATCATAGGTCCATGAATTAGAACCAAGTATGTATGACACATGATTCCTAGTTAAACACATAGTACTCCAGGCTGAAAAACATTTCTTTACCACTACTGAAAAACATTCTATTGTGCTCTTAATCCAGGCTGTTCATTCACCAAAATCCAACAAAATTTGCACTGGCATACACTTGCAAGCAAAACCTGAAGGGTAGCTCACCAGGAGAGATGCCCAATGAGATCAGCCACCTGAGGGAAGTACTGGGCAAGATGCAGCACGGTGAGGCCAAAGAACACCAAGAACCCCAGGAGGTGCCTAAACCCACAGGAACAGCATCACATTAGCAGCATGGCACAGCAATCAATGCCTTAGATAATGATTATAATGTTAATATAATTTGTTGGCTGAATGCATTTTTAATAGATTGTCAGCACGATCATGACACTGGATAGATTAGTGTTGATTATAGTTTGCCGACAGACAGAGTGTTGACAAAAACACGAATAAACTTCACTGGCCGGTTATAAAGCCGATAGAAAGTCTGCCTGTAAAACGGTCGTTACCTATAGCAAATATGTCGGTAAAACTTGTTTCAGTCGGGATGTTGATGTCTGTCGGGAAAAAACAAATCTGACGGGAAAAGAAAGTCTGTCGGTAATAGCACGAATAATTGTGTTGGACGGTATGTCGGCAATACCTTGTCTGTCGGTAAAAGTATTTGCCGACAGGGCTTTAACCTACAGATGATTGTCTGTCGGGAAAACCATTACCGATAGACTTGGTGACCCCATATGGGTCTTTTGCCAACAGACCATCCGTTGCTACTAAAGTGTCATGGTGTAGTGAAATTTCACCAACACCCAACTTCGAGCATGTGAAGTTGGCTAGTGACCCAACATAGGGTATGCCGTGAAATACTTTTAATTTTGGCGCTTCCGGTCATATGCCCTCCAAGGTGTACCGAGGCCGAATTAGGCTCGATGTTAATACATTGCCACCGTTAGCAGCGTGTTAAGAAAGCCTGTTAAAGGGATCGCCCTTTGCAATTTTAGCCCAAGCCCAATAAGGGGGAGGCGAAGCTTTTTCGCGCCCTTTTCTCACACAGTCGGAACGACACGCGTTTCCGCCGGGAAACGTATCCATATCCACTTCCGTCCCATCGCCATGATGGTTTTGCAGTGTTTGAAACGGATTACAAGGCGCGCCCTTTGAACTTCTCCTGTGCATAAAAGAAACCCAGGGACAGAGCACTACTTCACATCCAGCCTTCGAGTTTTCAAGTTCTCCTCTTTCCTTTTCGCCACCAAGCAACGGAAGATCGACAGAAGACAATGGATCCCTGGGAAGCTGCCGCCGCCGAGTTTCTCGCCCGCATCGCCACTGCTGAAGCCGCTACAGCTGCCAAATGGCAGCGGTGGCGAAGGGACTATGCGGAAAGGACCGCCCAGAGAGCCATTAGGGTTCTGGTCGATGGCCACTCGCAACTCTTCCCGACTCGCACCCCTCTAAAAGATGCACTCGTCTTCTCCATTCTTAATGTGAAGTGGCCATCGGAGGAGTAATTTTATCCTTCTTTTGTATCCCCGCGAGCCATCGATGAGCCTTAGCTCACTGTGTTGTGCCGTGGAAATATGTAATTAGGCCTAAGAGCCACTTTAATGAAAATCTTTTGGAAATCCGTGTGTTTCTCTTCAGTGTCTTGCTTTGATCTTGATTCCGCTACCAACATTGCTTCATCCGAGTAGTTAGGACTGCGCGCTCCCAAACCGGCACCCAATGCATACGCGAACCTCTCGGGAGAAATTACACGACCACCCGAGTGGTTATCCCAGCCACCCTCGAAAAGGCCACATCCAGCGCTAGACTAAGGCCCGGCCCAGAATGCGAAACACTGCCCGTTGCAATAAGTTAGGAACAGGGAAACGAAATTAGGTCACCTCGCCCACTCTTCGCGCCTGTCTTTTAGTCTCTCCCAGCGAACTCCGCCGCTAGGGTTCTTCTCCGTCGCAACCTCCGCTGCCACCGTCTCCGATCTGCAATGGCTCCCCCATCTCCCACCGCCCCGAAGGTAGCCAAGAGCGGCAAGGAGTGGATGAAATCCATCACGATCGAACGAAGGCTACAAAAGCTGGTCTCTATCAGCGCGCTCCCTCCGAACAAATTGCTTCGTGGGGCGCTGCCGCCGGCGAATCCTATCCCACCCCTCGCTCCGACGAGGTAGTGGTCTTCGAATCTTTCTTCCTCCGCGGCTTCGGCCTCCCCTACTCTTCTTTCTTTCAGGGATTGCTGTATTTTTATGGGGATCGAGGTTTCCCATTTGAACCCCAATTCTGTCTTCCAAATTGCAATTTTTATCCATATCTGTGAGGCTTATCTTGGGATCGGTCCTCACTTCGACCTCTTCAGATATCTTTATCTCCTAAAACCTTTTCCCAACAAGAATTCTCCCAAAGCCGCAGGCGGCACTGGATTTTAACTGCGGGAAGGGGCCCGGAAATTTTATTTCGATCTTCCTTTGAGAACCTCCAACAAGGGTTGGCACTCAGAGTGGTTCTACTGTGCCAATTCTCCTCCAACCCTTCCTTCCTTCTCCAGAGAGTGCCGCACAGTCCATCCCTCCTGGTCTTCTCCTCTCGCCGATAGCGAAGGAAGCCAAGTTCTTCTCCACAGATTAAAAACTGCTGGGCTGACTGGTATCGGTGTGGTATGGAACTACACTCAGCGCCGCGTCCAGCCCATCAAGGAGAGGGTGCATCTTGCCTTCGAGTACTCGGGGCCGCATGACGCCACTCGGGAAACTGAAGACCCAATTTCACAGAAGGAGATTGCCAGCCAAGTGGCTGAGCTCTTCGCCCCCGGCTCAGAAATAGTCCACACAGATTGCCCGAGTGCGTACCGCCTGGCATATCCGCCACCAGCGGTAAGGAAAAGTTTCTTCTCAACTCAACCATGGTTTTTCGGAATGACATTGAAATTGATCTAATCTGATACACACGCAGGGACGCGCGGCCTTCTTAGCCACCTATCCAGTCCCAGAGGCTTCGCCCCCCTGATCGCCAAGCCGAGCTCAAAACAGCAGAAGACCCTTCTCGGCATGGCGCGCCTCGCCAAGACTCCGGTCCATCTTCTTCTACTCGCCAGACCTCGCCGATGAAGGGGAAAATTCTAGCCCCGGCTCCAAAGAGCTCAGAACCGGAAATCGAGGAGATTCCTCGCCCCTCCACCAAAGCTCACACTCCACCCCTCCGATTGAAGTGGAGGAAAGAGATGGAGGGCTATGAGGTTGATGATGAGAAGGAAGCCGAAGAATGGGAGGTGTTAGAGAACATGTCGAGGGCTCAAACCGAGATGTACAGGGTAAAGCCCTTTTAAGCCTTGATTCCCTGCTTCGCACGAGGGAGTCCCGCTAATCTTCCCTCCTTTTTCCATGCAGTGCATGAAAGAGAGGTCGAGGCAGAAGACCATGTGCATGCTGAGAGCAATGGGCGAGCTAAAGTCTCGCGATGAGTTCGACAGCGTGCTATATGCCGTTAAGTTGCAGTATCGCGGCAGGATCGAGGAGCTTTAGCGAGAGATCACTGAACTCCGATTCCGCCACGTAGAAGAATCCAATACCATTTGAGGTATAAACCCTTGAGCAGTACTAAACCTTTACAAAAAGAATGTTCCTTGGATGATAGTCTCTGAGACTTGCCTTTGAGTGTAGCATTGGAGACGAGGCAGAAGGCCCTGGAAGAAACATCGGAGGCGAGGCAGAAGGCCTTGGAGGATGAAGTTTTCCGAGCCAGCACTCAAGCCAAGAAACTGGCTAAAGAACTAGAACGTAACTCTCCGCCATTGACTCTCCCTGGCTCAACCCTACTAAGGTCCGACTGCTTTATCATGCCCGATTGGTTGTACAGAGTATCGGCAGAAGACCAGGGCGCAATTCCATGTTTTGGATGACAGAGTGAAGTCCGCCTACGAGCTTCGCAACCGTGCTCTAGTGGGAATAGCTCCAACGCTCCTGTGCCTTTACCCCGAAGAAGAGCTGTCGTCTGATGCCGACATCCTCGTGGCCCGCCTTGACGATATTCCTGCGCGAATCAAGGTCTTCACGCGGGAGGCAGTGACGACGTGCACCAGCCATGGTCTTGCAATCGCAAAGTCAAACTTTCCCCGCCTGGACTTCGAAGCCGTGAAGGAAGGGTTTGCATGCACTGAGGAAAAAGCCTGTGCCTTACTGAAGGAAGTTCACCTGACTGCTTCCCATTTGGTCAAACATTTGGATTTGTAGATATATTTGTCGCCCAATCGCTTGATTGATCCTCGATACTTGTGATCTTATTTATCCGAGTATTTAGCTTTATCCTCTTCCATGAAACGTATTTGCCGACTGATCCAGCCGCGAGTGCTAGGAATTAGCACTTGGCTTTCTCCCCATGCACCAACGGAGTAGCTAAACGCTATCTTCGGCAAGTACGAGCTACATTACTCAAGAATTTTCATAATACCCGAATTTGATCGACACATGTAAAGAGAAAGCAACTTTTATTGATAAGATAGTGTGCGGTTGACTCCGCACACTATTTAGTGTAGCCCCCGACTTACTGCTTAGTCGTTTACGGCTAAGTAGCAAGTCTAAAAAGGAAACTAATTACACGATGCTTGAATACAAGACTTTAAGAGTAAAAACGATGTAACTGCTCGATGTTCCAGCCGGTAAGCCCCCGGACGGGTCACTTCATCGATCACATAGGGGCCTTCCCAGAGCGGGGAGAGTTTATGCTCGTGCTTCTGATTCCTTCGGAGGACCAGATCTCCCTTGGAGAACGCACGGCCCCGTACGTTACGTTGATGATAGCGACGCAAGCCCTGTTGGTACTTTGCCGAATGGATCATTGCTGCTTCCCTGGCTTCCTCGAGCCGATCGAGGTCTTCGTGTCTTGTCTCATCTGACTGGTTATCGTCGAAACCGCCGACCCGGAGGGACCGGAACTTCAATTCAGTCGGGAGGACCGCCTCTGAGTCATAGACTAGAAAAAAGGGTATCTGCCCAGTTGCTCGACTTGGGGTCATTCTAAGCCCCAGAGCACCGAAGGCAACTCCTTAACCCAACGCGTAGCGTATGGCTTCAGGTGATCGAAAATTCTGGCTTTAAGCCCTTATAGCACCAATCCGTTGGCACGTTCAACCTGCCTATTGCTCCTCGGGTGGGCCACCGAAGCGTAGCATATCTTGATGCCCAGCTCCTCGCCCCAATCTTGGAATTCGTTGCTTTTGAACTGAACGCCATTGTCGGTGATGATGCGATTGGGTACGCCAAAACGCACGACGATGTCACGAAAGACCTCGCGTGCTTTGGCGCCGTGATTACAGCAACCAGCTTGGCTTCAATCCATTTGGTAAACTTGTCGATGGCGACGAAGAGATTACTGAATCCGCCTTGCGCTCGCTTGAGGGGGCCCACCATATCCAGATTCCAGACGGCGAAGGGCCAAGAGATTGGAACTGTTTGTAGATCCTGAGCCGGCATGTGAATCTGCCGCGTAAAGAATTGACACCCGTCACACCTGCGCACTATGTCTTCTGCGTCAGTGACAGTAGTTGGCCAAAAGAATCCCTGCCGATAGGTTTTTCCTACCAGGGTGCTGGCCGCCGCGTGGTGCCCACATTCCCCCCAGTGGATGTCGCTGAGTAGATCCCTGGCTTCTTGCTCTGATATGCAACGCCTTAGTACCCCGGAACTGCTTTTTCTGAAAAGTTCGTCCCCGGCTACCTTATAGCTTTTGCTTCGGCGTGTAACGCACTCGGCGAGGCTTCGATCCTCGGGCAGCTCATCATGAAGAAGATAATCTAAGTAAGGCTACATCCATTCGGGGTTGATTGACAATACCTCTACATCAGTTTCTGGTTGCTTCTCTTGATCTTCTCCCAGTGCAGGTGGTAGCTTGATGGACGGCGCGTGCAGTTCTTGGACGAAAACACCAGTCGGGACTTGAGCCCGAGTGGAGCCCATCCGCGCTAACTCGTCTACTACGTCGTTATCCCGGCGGAGCACATGTGACAGCTCCAGCCCGTCGAATTTGTCTTCTAGCTTTCGTACCTCCTGACAGTAAGCCGTTATGCTGTCGCCAATACAAGACCACTTCTTTTGAACTTGGTTCACCACGAGCTGGGAATCCCCGCACACCATTAACCGCCTCACACCAAGCGATATGGCGCCGCGTAGCCCATGGATGAGTATCTCGTACTCGGCGGCGTTGTTGCTGACGGGAAACAGTATCTGGAGGACGTAGCGTAGCTTCTTTCCTGTCGGCGATATGAGCAAAATCCCAGCCCCGCACCGCTGAGCATGAGGGAACCATCAAAGTACATGGTTCAGTACTCGAGATTCTCCTTTGCTACTGGTGTCTAAGCCTCTGTCCATTCCACGACAAAATCGACCAATGCTTGAGATTTGATGGCCAATCGAGGCCTGAACTTTATATCAAAGCCTCCAAGCTCGACTGCCCATTTTGCAATCCTCCTGGTGGCTTCCCGATTATGAAGTATGTCTCCAAGCGGGAAAGAAGTGACCACCGAAATTTCATGCTTTTGAAAATAATGTTTGAGCTTCCGCGATGTGAGTAACACAGCGTATAGAAGTTTTTGAACTTGTGGGTACCATGTTTTGGATTCGCCCAATACCTAATCCAGCCACACAGAAGAGAAGGAAGTGGCCCTTTGGATGAGCACCTCCGCAAAAAAAAATGACCCATTGTCGACAGGTGACTAACTGGGGGGTCACCGCCGGCAATGATTATATATGGGGCGATGCGCGCAAGATCTAAACTCGATGGTAGCACAAGACAAGGATTTATACAGGTTCAGGCCCTCATGGCGGAGGTAATACCCTACGTCCTGTGCTCTGGGATTATATGGGGTATATGTGTACAAGATGATGATCAACCTGTAGATGTGTAATTCTCTAGGTGGCATGGCCTGTGGAGATGATCCTCCCGATGCCGAACTATGGCCCCCTACCCCCTTTATATAGTGGAGAGGGTGGGATTATAAGGAAGAGTCCTAGTCGGTTACGAGGTAGGATTCCTATCTCTATCCTCTAGTAGTTATCCGGGATTACAAGTATACCTTCCCTATTAATTAGGGATAGGTTTCTATCTTCATGTCTTTCCTCCGGGTGGTACCCGTCCTTATCCACCCGACTTGGTCCATCCCCTGTCGGACGGTCTTTTAGGCCTGCCGTGTGGATACCCGGGGTCCATGTTGTCCACATGATGTGCTTTACCATTCATCTTATTCAAAAATAAAATTGGTAGCAACTTGGCTTTGAGAAAAGATTGGCTTTACGAGAAGATGTCCATGAGGTTTGGCCGTTTGGGGATTTGAGAATTAAACATACTAACGAATTGGATAAGGCCCAATTCAGATTTGATACACATTGCTCGGTCATTGAGGATAGACAATATAGCAGGAAGAGCAAAATAGAGTGAAATTATTACTTTTGTAATAAAAAGCTATAAGTCAAATAGAAAGATAGAGTGAAATTCATAAGAGAAAAGCAAAAAAAGTCAATAATATGTAAGGACACAAACATAGCAACATAATAATTAAACCTTGGATATTTGATGTTTTTAAAACTATAGCTCATACTCAAATAATTAAGTAGGCACCAATAATTTTGAAAACAATAACGAGTTGTAATTAATCACATACCATACCACCAAATTAATCAATAAGGCGTTTGTTGATTTGAAATCAATAAATAAGGCCTTTGAGGAAGTTTATTTTACCTCAAGATAATGTCTCATCTTTTGTAGTTGAGAAATGTTCAAACATCATAACCTTACTTACAGTTTCACTTTCTTCAAATACCTTAGGAATGGATGTCACTTAGATTGTATTACTTTATAGCCTTGCTCACATCTTCAGGGATTGGTTCTTTGAATGACTTTCATAATGTTCAAGGTTTAATGGAACCCACTTTGTGTGGACTCCAAGAAATCCAGCTACTTTCAAAACAAACTTTATTATATTGCTGCATAGAGAGGAAGTCTTTGGAATAGGATGTGACTTCGCATGCATCCATGGAATACATATTCTTCTTTAACAAGAGACCACAATAAAAAGAATAAACATGGATCTCCCTTAAAAAGAGGGGACCACTAAGAAAACACATACCATCTCCTCCCTAATCATGAGGAGACCACGATAAACTGATCTCCCTTTAAAGAGGGAAACCTTAATATAAAAAAATACATGCATCTCTTCTAATAAGTGAACCACAACACAATAAAATAAGAAAAATACATGCATCTCCCTTAAGGAGGGGAGCACTATATGAGCAAGTTTACCATTTTTAGTAACTCACAATTCATGTAACTTTAAATTTAAGTATGGCAAATTACTAGAATAAAGGCTATTAGGACTTTGTGCTCTAACATAGAAAATGAGGGTGTTAATTATCTCTCTAAATTATGTTAAAGCATCTCTCTAAATTAGTTGGGATTGTCTTTAAAATGGCTAAAATAGCATCATTTCACTAAGAGGACCTTGGAAACAAAATCATTTAATGAGAATATTAAAACATAGATAAGTTCTCCTTTTTATGTGATTTTACCATTAGTAAGAGTGGAAAGTCAATTTCACCATTAGCAAGAATGAAAAATCAGTACTCTTTCCAAGGGTGAGTTCACAATTTACCATTTGTGGGATTCATTTAGCAACTGATTTTTATCTTCCGTTTGAACTCATTTCCATAATTCTTCTAGTTTCTTTAATAGGTGCAATTACTATGGAATCCATTCAGCAGACAAAAGAGCACAAAACATATATACAATCACAATATATGACAATATGATCATACGGGATATCCATCACAAACATATATACATCATCCAGATCACAATCAGCACCAAACACATGAAAGTAGTCCCACCACAGGGGATCCATGACCATCACACATAAAATATGGCGGGAGATGAGCATCTCCAGGCCAAGAAGAAACACTACTTACCTTGTGCAATGTAGTCGAAGTAATGGTAGCTGAATTGAGCTGGATCCTGGTGGCAGAGGAAGATGACCCAAAGCTGATCTTTTAGCCGAACCAGTTGAGCCAAGAATGGAAGACCTCCCTGTCAAGCGCTGCCTAGGCCGAGGTCATGGTCTTACACATCCAGCAGATGCTTCCTCTTCCTTGTTGTATCGTACAGCTGGATTCTCAGACAATATGGTCTTCTCCTCCCCCACAGAGCCTACACACATGCATCCAACAAGTCTATGCCTCCGAAACTGGGGTTAGACAAAACCAATTCCTAGGCACAGATGAACAAGATACAAACATGGTGTGTGGCAAAGAATTATCTAGAGCATGAGTATGATAATGACAATACAAAGGCATTGTTACTACAGGTTTAGACGAAGTCCACACATCCAAACGGTCTTAGGCACAATAACCACAATCACAAGCAAGCAGGAAGGCAGATACCCATGCCCAGGGGAAGGTAGATAACCATGCCCAGGTGACAACTTGTAAGGACATATGACACCAAGATGTACATGGCAAAGATGCTCAAAACAATGCAATTTTAGTTTGGTGCTTGCAAGTTCAAAAGATGCTAGCAAATTAATTTTTCATTTTGCAAGACGTGGTGAGACAATCACAAGCCAAATGTCGAGGCCTACCGAGGCATCAAAACGGCACCAATAAAACATCACATGCAATCCAAGTGAAAGTCAAGTAGCTTCAAATCGACAGTTAACTAGCATTTTTCCATTTTTTAAAAATATTTTGAATGCATCCATAGGTTTAAAACACATCTCAAAGGTCACTGGAAATGACCTCCTAGGTCACTCCTCCTGCGTGGGTTTTAGCATTCTTTATTAAATTTAGGCGAGAGAGCCTCTAGCCTTATACCAATAGTCGACGGTGCCCAGCATGAAGCTGAAGGATTCACACGTCTTATCTATCCGATTTCCTCCAAGTTCATGCCTCTTCTATGCAATAACAAGCCGTCTCGTGAAGGAAAACCGGTGAAAACTCTCCCAAAATTGAAAATTGGCATGCTTTTGGTTTTTCATTTACACGAGCTAAAGATTATGGCCAACAAGAGATTTCACAAGGTTACAAGAGTAACTGAAAAGTGATAGCAAAAAGCTCATCAAGCAACAACACTCAAAAAGTGAATATCTGAAGCCACATCAATTTTAAAACCAAAACATTTGCATTTTTAAAGCTAGCCACCAAATGAACCAAGCTAGCACAACCTATGATAAGAATAGCAGAGGCATTTTATTGAGCCTAAATTCAAAAGCATAATAGACAAAGCTCCAAAATGCAAAACAAGTCTATATGCTAATGTAAAATGATCAATAACTCCCCCTCCTCAACAAGTGAGTCTAATTTTTAGATCAAATTTTGGTTAACAAGTAACAGTTAAAAAATTGATACCAAACGAAGCACCGAAAGAACTCCACAAGAACCAAACGCAACTAAAAGGAGTTAAGGACCATAAAACACAAATGGGCATCCTGGAAACCACTTAAAATATTCCTAACCGTCACTTCCTGTCTGCCAGACACGCATTGATATCGTTGTATCATATAATCATAATGTTTTATTATTTAATCACCGGTGACATCCTCCATGATAGCACAACGTAAAACGAGCCACCGTTTTTTGTGAGTGCGATCGGAATACAAGTACGCGTGCATTTTAAGGCATTGATTTGGAAAATGACATAGACAAATGCACCATAGAGTACTACACGAATGGTTTTGTTTGAAGTCTGGGTCTTTGAGGTGTCCGTACTCCCTCCTAAATTTACTTCGTCTGTAGCGCACTAGTTCGTTCGGACTGTCGGGATAGTGACAGCCACAAAGGCATGTAAAATTCGTACATGGAGGGTTCACCTCATATTGTGGATCAAGAACTAATTGTCTTCAGTGCCACTCTGTCTCTTGTGCACTCAGTAGACTTTGTAGTCGGTGCTCTAACTGTTGTATTCTTCCATGCAGACAGTCTATGTACGTGGATGCAGCCATGGGGTATGGATCATCCATCCATTTTGTAAAGCCACAATCCTGTACCTGCGAAAAGTAGGGTATATTGTTAATAACCTTTTTTAACATAATAAGATTAACAAATGATGATATACGCACCTCAAACATAGGACATCGGTAAAACCTACGGATCGTAAAACCATCTGCAACACGATCAAAAATCTGCACAACCGTGTCCACCCCGTGGAGGGACTTTGGCCATCCTCTATAAAACTCGGGATCTTTAAACATCGTAGGATTTGTGTTGTAGTGAGCTCTCGGTACGACCGACAAATCTTGTGGACTATATGGGCCCCGGGTATCCTCTAGAAGGCCCATAAGGGAGCAGATAGGGGGCGATCCAAGTCGGACGGTTGAGGATAAAGGCCACTCGGGATATGCGCGCCTTGAGCTCCAAGGAAGTTCCCGAGGATATAATCTATCTCCATGTAATTAGCAGATCAGCGCATGCATGACATGTAACAGCATAACAGAATTAGCTATCGTGTATCACATGCTATCCTGTAACTCTATCTTCCCCTACACTATATAAAGGGAGGGGGTAGAGGCCATCGACATACACACACAACATCATCTTGCATCCCGCATCTTGATCCACCATATAATCCCAGAGCACAGGAAGTAAGGTATTACCTCCGTTGAGGGCCTGAACCTGTATAAACCCTTGTCTTGTGCTACCATCTAGCTTAGTTCTCGATCAGCGTCCCCTCGTACAAATTCATTGCCGGCGGTGACCCCCCAGTTAGTCATCAGTCGACAGTTGGCGCGCCAGGTAGGGGCAGCGTCGAGATCATCTTCAAAGTTAGATGGCTCCTTGGAGATCGCCGGACGTCGCCATGAAGCTCGGGCAGTCTCTTCGTTTCGGCTCCCTGGACTTCATCGCCGATGGCATCGGCAATCTCCACCTCTCTCCCCCTGGAGAGATTCCTTCACAAGAAGGCGCGCGCAATCAATGTGGTCCATTGCCTTTCGGCTTGGCGAATTTAGCAAGCGCCTTTAGCGGATTGACCCCTTCGCTGTTCACCTTCGCACCTCATCCCGAGGAAGACGAAAAAGGACTCGGCGGGCTCGACCTCATGGGTGTGGATCGTATTCCGCCCGCCAACAACACGATGTCTTCGGCTGGATTTCCCTCCGGACTCGAGAGCTTCGCTGCGGCCTCCGCACGGATCTCATCTGAGATTTGGATAAGAGATAACCAGTCGGCAAGCGCCCTAGTTCCACTCGGATCAGATTCATCTATGTTCGTGGGTGTCATCAATGGTGGCCAACCTATTGGACAGAGCGAACAAGTAAACCTCTCTGTTTCTGACTCCGAGTCAGACGGGAGCGCTGAAATACGCAACTACCGAGAGGTTTTTGTCCTTGGAGCGGGGGATCATCACTCTTCTGCTCCGATTGTTGCTTACGAGGAGACCGCCACTGACATTGGTGCGAACCCAGATCCTTGCCAAGAGGAGAATCAAGATCGCATGCGTCAACTTCACGTCCGCGGCCGCGACGTCCAGAACGAACTTCGTGCGGTGAAGCTGAGGGATCAGGAAGTCTACAACACTCCCCAGGCGAATGTCATCGCTTCGAAGACTCTCCTTGAGACCATCGCGCCGCAACTTCCGGAAGGCAGTCCGTGTGTCCAGGCCCTCGCTCCAGCGACGGCCATGGTCGAGATGGCTGCCATCCAGCAAAATGAGGCGATTCCCGCTCCGACTGCTTCGACACGCAGCCGCTCTATGTGCAATCGGAACCGGGTTCGTGCCTCAGCGGTCGGCGATTCCCACCAATCGCCTGCCCATGATTTACGTCAAGACATTGAAGCCAAGCGGCCGGAGCGCAGCAACGGCGAGCAGAACTCTCGTGGCCATCATAGCCGCCGCAATGATGACCAAGCCGAGAGCACTGCCAGTCGGCGCAACCACCGTCACGAGCAACGCCAAGGCCCGCGGTGGGGGCATCGCAGCAGATCCCCAACGCGGAGGCGGCCACGACCATTGGAGGGGATTCGGGCCTTCACCCCGGATCTTCGCCGAGTGGTTTGGCCGGATGGTTTCAACCTCAAAGGCATCGACAAGTTCGATAGCGAGAGGGACCCAAAGAACTGGCTGCAGGTTTACGCCTTAGCAGTCAGCGCGGCAGGAGGTGATCAGAACGTCATGGCAAACCACTTGCCGGTCGCTTTGACCCCAACCACCCAGACCTGGCTAACGGGGCTCCCGGAGAACTCTATCGAGTCTTGGGACGACCTCCAGGAGCAGTTCATCGCTAATTTCCAAGGGACCTATGAGAGACCCGCGGGGAGATGGGAGATTGGACAGCTACATAGGCGCAAGAACGAGACATGAGATCCGGGACGTTTCAGAGCAAACCGTCATCGATTCCTTCTTCGCCGGATGCAAATCCAAGGAGTTAATCAGGCAGATGACCCGGGACCCCCCGCGTAATCTTAAGGCCATGTTCACGATGGCGGATCAGGAGGCCGAAGCCGAGGAGGCCATCGCGAATCATCACGGCGGCAACGATGGAGGCCCCAAGAAGAAGCCTAACGACGAGCAAGGCAAACCCAAGGAGAAGAAGCGAAAGGGGGACGAGATGGTCGCCAACATGGAGCGCAATCGACCAAAGCCCCCCAACGACAACGACTACAAAAAAGTGATGGATTCGGTATGTCCCTTCCATCCTCGAGGAAAGCACTCTGCCAAAGGCTGTCTTATTCTGCAGAAGTTCGCCGAGAGCTCGAACCAGTCGGCTAAGGGCGGTCAAGGCAAGAAACCTGATGGAGATTACCAGGACGCTGAGTGCGAGATCAACTACATCTTCGGGGGCTCTGATGCGTACGAGTCCAAGCGGAAGCAAAAGCTTACCACTCAGGAGATCAACGCTATTGACGGCGTGCTCTCCGCCCAACCACTGCGGATCACACCCCTATCAGATTTCTATTCTGCTAGCCGATCGGCTCGAGCTCTGTTCGATTCGAGCGTCAGGAACGGCGAGAAGCGACACGCTGAGATTACCCAGGTTCGGACCCCCTCGCGGGTAACAGTCCTACTCCTGCCGAGCCTTAGCTCTTTTCGTGTTGTGGTTGTGTGGGAATGATTACAGAATGTTTTTCCACCCCCTCCTCCCTTCTCTCTCCTCTCCTTTTATACAAGCCTCGAACTGGCGGAGAGGGCCGAGGGGGTAGGCAGTACAGTACACACAGTACACTAATGAGATGTGAGGGACGAGACAGGAGAGTCGAAACGTGCTGCTACTATGCCGAGCGGTGCCGCCCACGCGTGCCTCGTAAGTGGCCTCTGACTCGTGTGAACACGCCGGTGAGCGAACGAGTGGGACCCAGCCTGCTCCTTCTGACGCGGGCGGCCACCTTGATGACGGCAAACTCTCTCTCTGCCGATCAATTACATAGCGCCACAGTGACAGTTGATCAGACCCGTAGAGGTCACTGTAGCGGTAATCATCTCTTCACCGGTCCATCCGTGCATAATGTCGCATTTAATGCGTCTATCCTTCGCAGCAGGGGAGAGCCTTCGCCCGAAAGACTCCCATCAGGACGCTCCCTGCCACGCGGGCCCCACCTGTCAGTGAGGGGCCCTCGTGCTCTCGCCCTCCACGCGCCTGGGGGGCTCGCCCACACGCAGGGGCCTGATCGCCTGCCTGACGTGTGGGGCCCTCACCTGGCGCGCTGAGGAGCTCGCCCACACGCAGGGGCCTGATCGCCCACCTGACGTGTGGGGCTCCCGCCTGGCGCGCTGAGGAGCACGCCCACACGCAGGGGCCTGATCGCCCGCCTGACGTGTGGGGCCTTCGCCTGGCGCGCTGAGGAGCTCGCCCACACGCAGAGGCCTGATCGCCCGCCTGATGTGTGGGGCCCTCGCCTGGGTCTTCTTTAGGACTCTTCACACCCCGGTACTTACTGTACGGACAGTAGCCCCCGGGTCCACCATGATACACGAACCGTCGCGCCGATATTTCGCCGTTTCTCGCGCGATGGGAGACGAATCGTGGGGGGCCCACCCCCTGCGGCGGCCGTACGCCCGATTCTCCACCTGCACACGATCTTCCTTGGGTAACCGCGCCACTTTTCGCGGGAAGCCGAGGCGCGCGGGGCATAATGGCGCGGCGCGCGTGAGCAGGAACGGAATCCAAACCGTCGCCCTCGCTCCTTTTGCTTATAAATACTTCTCTTCTTGGCTCCGCGACGAGTTCTTACATATGCCAAGTCTTCGATCTGCCATCAACCTTCTTCGCCACTGCCGTAGAGCTTTTTCGCCAGCGCCACCACCGTCACCCTCCAATGGCTCCCAAGCGCAGCAAGGGTCGCCGTGGGGACGCCGCTCCAGCCGCGCCGGCATCCGACTCAGTTCTGCCCACCTCCGTCGCCGACGAGGAGACGGTGGTGCGGCTCCAGCGGCACGTGCCGCCGTCTGCCGCCCGGTTGCGTGCCGGCACCATGGCGCCAAGCCCCCACGACGGGGAAATTATCACCTTCACCTGGGCGGTGCTGGCGGGGCTTGTCCCGCCATACTCCGAGTTTTTTCTGGGGGTGCTCGCCTTCTACGAGATCCAGGCGGTGCACCTTCCTCCCAACTCCATCGTGATGCTGCCAATCTTCGCCCACCTGTGTGAAATGTTCGTGGGAGCGATGCCAAGCCTCCCGCTCTGGCGCCGGCTCTTTACGCTGCACGTGAGCTCGCGCTCGAGCGGGGCTGTTGGAAGTTGCTACTTTACGCTTCGCGAGGCCGCCGCCTTCATCCCAGTCGCGCTTAAGTCCAACTGGAAGGACTGGCAGCAACAGTGGCTGTACGCGGAGGATTCCAGCGGCTGTGACGATCTTGCCCTCCCTGAGGGCCCTGCGGAACCCCTCGCCAGCTGGGGGTCTCAGCCCGACGATTCTGCGGAGATGGAGGCGATGCTGGCGCGCATTGCTGAGCTCCGCCGCAACGGGCTCACCGGAACCCATGTGGCGGCAGACTTTTTGCGGCGCCGCCTCTGCCCGCTTCGCATGGGGGCGCGCCCCGCCTGGCAGTACTATGGAGACGACGATGGGACCCGCATTGCCCCTGGAGGTGAGTACTCTTGCATTCTTTTGGGTCTTCTGACTTTGTAGAGCGTCTTTTCCTTTCTTTTGCTTCTTGGTTCCTCGCCAACTCGCAGTTTTCTTCCTTTTCTACACATCCAGCCGCGGGGAACGTGTCAGAGGAGGTGCTTCGGCAATGGCTGGCGGGACTCCAGCCCACGCCAGCCGGCGACATCTTCCTGCCCGCGAGCCTTCGCCCCCTCTGCGACTGGGAACCACGGGAACGCAACCCGTACTTGCGTGCGCTGCCCCCCATGGAAGTCTCTGGTCCCGCGGTCCAGGTGGTCCAACAACCCCTGCAGATCCGCGATCCACCGCCGGCGACCGCAGAAGCTCCCGCAGCAGCCGCTCCTTCTGTGGCCGTTACGCCCGTCGTGCCGGTCGACTCCGACCGTGCTCTTGGGAAGCGCCACCTCGTCCTCTCCCACGATGACGACGACGACGTGGGAGAGGCGAGTCCGAAAAGGCTTCGCCCCTCGAGCCCTGAGCCGTCTCCACCTCCTTATGGGAGCCCCGCTGCTGACGCCGCCGCTCCGCCGCCTGGCGAGAGCGCGGCGGCTCTTCCAGAACCGGCACCTCCTGCGCCGGTTTCTTCCATGCCGGCACCCGCCGTCGCGCCGGCTTTTCTTGAGCCGGCACCTCCCGTGCCGGCGCTTGCTTCGGCAGCGCCGGCTGTGGTGATTCTGCTGCCCCCTCTGCCTCCTACAACGGGAGGAGGAGCGGCGGCTGCGTCTGCTCCGCGGCCAAGCGGCCTGACGCTGCCGCCTTCCTTCTTCGCTTTCGGGGGGCGTCGCTTCAGGTAGCTTTCTATGCGTTCATGTGATTTCACATTAGGGTTAGCATGCTACATGTTTTTCGCATACCTGAACCCTTTTCTGGTTTTTCCTTCGCGAGACAGGGCGGATCTTGGGGCTTCAAACTCCGGTCCGCGCAATCCACCAGCCCCCAGCTTGTCCGCGACTCCTTCAACGGAGACGGCGCCTCCTGCTGCGGAGAGCGCGCCGACGTCGAGGCTGGGGGACCTTCCGGCTGCTGCCGCAGCCGACACCGACGCCGTCTCTGACATCACCGCCGACGTCGGGCGCTCCTTCGAAGCGCTCCGTGCCCTCTCCCACACCTGGGCGGTGCGGGAAGGTGCTCTTGCTTCGGCGTCGCGGGCGGTCGGCGAGCTGCGGCGGGCGCTTGACCGGGAGATCGCCGCGAAGGAGACGGCGAGTCGCGAGGCTGCGGCGGCGCAAGCCGCTGCCTCCTTCGCCACCAAAGAAACTGCGAACCTCCGCGCTGCGCTCTCCGAGCACCTCTGGGTCCTCACCGCCATGCTGCGGACCGCCTACCGCGACTTCGCGGACGTCTTGTACCCGCTGGGGGTTACCCTGTACGCCCCGCTGGAGGAGATGGCTGCGCAATATGCCGACGCAGTGGGGCGCGCTGCTGAGGCCCTGAACGACCTGCCGGTGGTGATGCGGACGCAGGCGATCGAGGATGGTCACCACGACACCTTTGAAGTGGCGCGGTTCGTCTTGGGCAACTGCCTTGCCCAAAACGCCGCGTTCGACCATGACGCCGCCACCGGGGAGCCTTCGCGCCAGCTGGGTCGGGACGAACAATCTCGGGTCGAGGTCGCCGCCAACCGCGTATCCATGATGGGCGGCGCTGCACCGGCAGAGGACGACGGCGACGTGGAGTTGCATCTACCATGTCAATCCTACCATGGTTCATCTTTTTTCCATTTCTTCATATATATGATAGAGTCCGATCACTCAGGTCTTTCTTTCGCAGTCCCTACTGATGCCTATTTCTTGAGTCTCATTCTGTCAAACTATCAACTCCCTTTACAGCAGGAACGACGAATTCGTTACGAACACTAACGCAAGCAACGTATTTATGCGCGAAGGATACATACAATATGCCGGGTCTAAAGTGAAGTAGTACAGACACAGGAAATCAGAGAAAAACTTACTTGGAGAGTCTCCATAATCTAGACTTCTCGGTTTCTTAATCGGTGTCTATCTTACTAAGGTGCAGCTTAAGGTGCTGGTGCTCCACCCCACTCTAAGAAGTATGACTGTGATTTGCCAATTCCCAAATGGGAAGTGTACTGCTCGCTCCCCTTCTTATTAATTAAGACTTGTTTGCGCACACAACCTTCCTATAACTTTCTGACCTGGATCCAAGAAGGAAATACCATGACAAACCTGCTTTCGTCATAAGGTCGTCATAAAAGATCTACGATGACATTTTTGTCACTTATGATGACAAATGTATAATGTCGTCAATAATCATTTTTCTAGTCTGGAACCTTTGTGGAAGTAATCCACTTTTCTAGGAAGGTGGAACATTTTTGGGTAATGTACCCAGTCTTTTTTCGGAAAACCATATGGTTCTTTATGGATTCTCTTATGCATTATATTCGATATCAAGGAAAGGCAATTCTTGATACTAAAAAAAAGAACTGATAACGGGTAAAAGGCTTGAGATCCTCCCAGATCTCGCGATTCGGCTAGAGATAGAGAAACTTCATTCCGGAAAGTAAAATCGGTAAGAACTTCAAGGTTGAGTAGGCATTCGCTCAACTGCTAACCTTTCTTTCCTTAACAGCTATTGGCACCAAAACTCCAATCTACGAACTACCTAAGCTAAGCTTCCCGGTACTAGAAAGATAGGTTTTTCAGTAAGTTCACTCAAATCGGCTATGGGAACAAGAACTTGGTTGGGCACGCATTCTGCCACCTAAACCTACCCTTGACAACGTATACTTTCTAAGCGGATGAAAGAACTACTAGTGACTAAAAACTTGCTTTTGTTCTTAAATTATAGCAACTTAGTTTTTAAACTACTTACTGATTTGCTTGAACTCCAACCTATCTAGAGCTCCGCACTCCAAGCTATCTATATCTAGATGGCAACAAAGCCAATGACAAGGGAAAGTAGGTGAGTCTTAGAGCATGCTTCGCTCGTTCTCCCAATCGTGGGAGAACTCACTGCTATATGTATTAGAAAGGATATTCCTCAATAGGTAGTTCAAGTTGTAGTTACTTGTGGCGAAGTTTCATTGTTGAATAGGTTTGGCGAAAGAAGGAAATAGGCAATCCCATATCACTTTATGGCAGCAAGCTAGGCAAGGCAGTTTCCTACGTTTGAGATTGAAAGTAGAAGAATAGGAGTTGAAGCTGTTGATCGATGAGCTAGTTACCCAGCCAGGTGTTCCATCCAATACAATACCGGGGGCTCAACCCAGGCGTTCAATCCAATACAATACAATAGTGAAAGGGGAGAAGGAGAAACCAATAGTGTTAAAGGGAAGGACCAATAGAAAGTAGTTGTATTCGAGAACCCAATAGCTCGTAGTCGAGAAATCCAATAGAAAGTCTTCAATAAACCCAACAGGAGAGAACCCAATAGAAAGTAGTCGAGAAGAGAAGCAGCACCCGGGAAGAGCTAGGGAAGTATTTCGAGAAGAGAAGCAGAGCCCCGGAAGCTAGTAGAGGGCAAGGGAGTATGGTATAGCGCAGCGGATTATAGTATAGTGCAAGCGAAGTTCCGGATACCGGATAAGCTGGTGTTGTAGGAGAGGCAGGGAAGCTAGTATAGGGCACAAGGGAGTAGATCGATCCATTTAGTGCAAGGGACAAGTCAATAGCAATACTTGTTCATCGCGGGTGTTGAGTTACGCAGAGGGAAGTGATCGAGCACAAGGCATATTGAAAAGAAATTCTACGTATTTCACTTTTGCATTCACGAAAGGCCAGAATAAGGTGTTCTAGATGACCCTGTCGTGGAAGTTAATGAGTTAACCCAACGTAGGTAAGTAAAGATTGGAGTGATGGGAAAGAGATAAGCTAGGCAAAGAAGGTTCTCAAGGATAGAGGGAGCCGTTGCTTGAATTCGTATTGGCGTGGAGGAGCCCGAGGAGAGGTTATAACCGTTCCCGCTTTCCTTTTGGGAGTACCGCTTACTGATCGGGAGTGGGCAAGGGAGGATCACCTTGCGAAGAAGAAGCACGAGGGTCGCCCACAAATAAGAATGGATGTCATCCTGTGAGTAGTATTCAAGCTCGCCCTTAGACAGAGCATACTTAGCGATATTAAGGATGCAGAGCAAGTAGGGGAGCATGAGTGCAACGTCTCTGGGTGGAGTGAGTGATCCCTCGATAGGGAGGACGAGCGGAGTTCCTCAATAGCTTGGTAGTTCTTCTTTGCCCTCAGGCCTCTGAAACAGTACTAGTTCTCTCGAGCAATGATAAGTATAAAGATGAAAGAAAGAAAATAAGAAGTAGACCATTTTGGAATGAATAGTTGATGCTAGACGAATGCCTTTTTCTTTACTCTTTCTAAGATAAGGAAGATTTCCGCTGAGGCGGGCAAGGAAGGAGGAGGCAGGGTAAGAGGCCTGCTAGGTGAGAGCCTTTCATAGGATGTGCCGAAAAGCCTATCATATCAACTTACTTATACGGAATGGAATGAATTTCACTCCCATTCATTGGAGTTGAGGGTGAGCACTTGTCTTTTATACCGGTTTCTATATTTCTATACTAAGTCAAGAGCGATAGCGAAGCCGCCTATAGGACTCGAAGGACGAAAGTCCGTTAGACCTCCAAGCCATAGCAACCTCTTGGGGAAATTACGAGCACCGCGTTGCAAATGCACGAGATCAAAGAAATCTAGCGAAGCAGTGGATGAGGCTGGCTAATGGGACGGTCATCTTTCGAACCTCAGTAGTACGCTATTGAAAATAGCTAGTACGTACGCTATTAATTGCCGAAGGCAATGGCATGTTTCTACGCCAATACGAATTCAATCCAATAGCAGCTATCCTAGGTTTCCTAGAAACCAATACGAACGTACGCTTTCAATCGTAAGTATTACGCACGCTTTCAATTAAATAGTTGTACTCGAGCGGAAGAAGCGGCCCTCACTCAAGGCAAAGTAGACCTCGAAACTGCCAATTGAGGAAGGGTTGTTCCGGCTTTCCAGATAGTTGTTAAGCCCCTTTCCTTTCTTTGGCGCCTATCAAGTTCTTCTTCAATGTCAATTTGAACTTATCTGCCTCCTTCCTATCTGATTTTTACAGTACCAGAACATCCTCTGTGCTGTGCCCTGGATATGCCATTTCGCAACTCAAATCTCTTGACTGAGCTCAAGGGCAAAACACAGTAAGGGGTGCTAGTCTTTGGCTTTGGATAATTTGGTATGATTGGAAACCTTAGAATAAGCTTACCGCTCTAAGTCAATCTATTATTCTCTTTCCCTCCAAACCTTCCTAGTCGAGCCCGCCCCTAAAGTGATGCGAGCACATCCGTAACTCAACTAAAGTACTTACGGCCAGGCACTCATCTCATGGATACCCCTTCTTTTCTTAAGCCAGAACTTCTTTCTATAACTTATCTTTAGCTTAAACATGGAATTGGTTAGAAAGCCCAGCATTGCCTAGAATAGAGGGATCGGTCCCCCTGCAACTTCTTTGTTTTCGCGCGAGTGAAAAGATTCGGAACTATATGGTTACAGTTGAAAGCTTTTAATGTCTATCTGCCATGGATCGTCCAGTAGGCAGGCAGGCTCCCATAGGAGTGAGTCCATGGCCTATCTTTCTTCAGTGATAGGCTTTGGAAGGCAGACAGGGCAGGCAGTCTGTAAATTCCGGTAAAGAAAGTCCGTCCTACCCGGCAATAACGTGTTGAAATTTTAGCAATGAACTTTCCCCATCGATATGAGCGAGCAAATGAACAATGTTTTCACTTACTTATGATCCACTAAACAGAGTAGGACAAAGAGTGCTTGCTTTCTGATTCTATAACAAAAGGGATCTTGGGCTACTGGTGACCGGCCAGTAGGCACTAAGAAGAGCGGCTACGAAAAGGATACCTGCAGGGCTTGGAGGAAGAGAAAGATACTGGCCTTTCGCTTCGGACCTGGCATTGAGATCGAGCAAAGGACCCATGGGGTCTCTCTCTGTCTTTCGAACCCACTTCACCGGGTTTAACGCCCTGTGGACTTTTTTACGAAGGCCTCTCTCAAACAAACTAGCCCGCGTCTTTCTATCGGACTAGACCGAACGAAGTTGCTTTTTCCGTGATCAAAACCATACGCTGCCGGGAGTCAGTGGGTATGAATTGAGGTATGTCCTTCGAAGCACCTTAAATGAAAGCCTTTACTCATGCTCCTGGACTCTGGAATCATCACATGATTGAACTAACATAAAGCCGAAGAATCTAACGTTGAAGGCTCCTTGATTTGATACCAGCACTTGAGAGCGAAAGGAGGCTTCAGCTTTTTATGATGATCTAGCTATGTCAGTTGGTTCGGGTAATTTACATGTTTCAACGTTCCTTCGATGGCATTTCATCTGGTTCGGTCGATTCGCAAAACGTGTGTTCTTTCGGGTTTGAGCTATTCAAAGTCTATCTAGTTCCGATATGTCTTTTATTGGTGCCATAGGCTACTGGTCGTACTGCCTCGGCGGCAGTTCCTTACAAGTCTATTTCCATTCTATCTAAATTTGGATGGATCGACGCTCTATTGGAAGTCGTTCGTTCGTACTGCCCGAGATGTATATCGATCAGCTATGGATGAAACTTTTAGTGTAACTGCCAAATCATCAAAGTAAGGAAATCGATAAGCACGAAGATTTCTCTCAAAGACGAGAATATCATTCAGTCTTGAGAAATGCATATTGTCGTTTTAAGATCTGGATTGTGACAGAAGTCGTCGGCACGGACCTTTCCAGATCCAGGCAGAAAGATTTCCTCCGCTAACGGCTCTGGTTGAGAGTCTCCCTCCTTTTCAGTCCGATGCGTTTGAGCAGTAGTCGTTCCCATCCTCTGGATTTCCGAGTCTCGTGAAAGAAATCCAATGCGAAAAAGACAGCAACAACCTTCTGATAGTTAGGAAAGAAAGGCAATCCATGTTCCGCCCTTCCTCTTTCGCTTGTTTTGGCTGTGAGTTCTTCTATTGAATCTGTTTCATTTTGAATGTGTTTGAATGTATTAACTGATTAGTACATGTGCATGAGTGACACGAGTTAGTACAGGAAAAGAAAAAGCTGTACCAGTCTTGACATGTGTTAGTGCACGAAAAGCCTAAGCCCCCCTAGCTATGAATCTATGGTGTGCCAGTTAGTTCCGAAACCCAACATCTGAACTTTGAATCAGGAAGGCGTAAGCCGAAGAGCAAGAATGAACTGGCCGGTCTTTCTTTGCTGCTGTAACAACTATTGCTTCTGTTTCTGTCTAGCTTGTTTCAGAAAACTACTGCGGGGATACGGCCAGCACCTTCTTTCCTTAGTTGAGCAGTACTTTCAGAAATAAAGAGTTCCCAGCGTTATAGAATTACTAGTTGGTTTGGACAGGTGAACGTATTTCATAGGAGTTCAAGGGCTAGTCAAGCAACCGAAGAAAGAGTGCTAGAATGAAGGAACTGATAAGTTTTCCTAGTCTTGGAATTCAATGGACAGCCGGACACCTAAGCTAGTGCGCCAGTATGCTGCCCCCGAACTAGTTTACTCCCTTGCACCTGCCAAGTTCCAGAGGTGTGCTACCTTCTAGTGATTGCCTATCAAGTTAGCAAACATGTTACCTCACTCCCAGTAATTATACATTCTCAAGAAGCCATAACAATGGAGTTCATATATAATATAAATTAGTAATCACAGGAGGAACACTAGATTAGATCATTAGAGTGAGGGGAGAAGGACCTGGGTCTCTGACTGTCCCAAGAACATGGTACCCGGACTCAAGAAGGCGCTTGACAAGCCAGGATGCAACAAAGCCAGACGCCCCCACACACCTTGCCCCTGCAAGTGTTCGCCATTCTCTCGAGCTGGAAGTGCTCCTGGAATTTAGCTCAAGACCTTTTATATGCACTGTGAAGCACATTTAAGGAGAGAAGTTTACTACTAGTACATCGCCACCTTTTGGTGGTTCCATTGGGCAGGTAGAGTAGAGAAGTAGGTAAAAGTAGCCTATCTGTCTTAGATGTTAGAAGCCTATCAAATCAAAGAACCAGGAACAACTCTTGGTAGGGCGGGGAAACCTTATCTGCCAGCGTCAACTACCTCGTCAACTTCTGCTTTTGAGGATCAGGTCAAAAGAAATTCCGTCAATAGGCTAGCAAGCGCATACCAGCACGTAAATAGGAAACAAGCAGCTCTCCCGTATTACTTTCCTCGGCTAAGGTGCATTCCTTCCATTCGAAGCGAGGGACCTAGCGCTAGAGGTATACCACCACATGATATCATATATAGATAGTGCACTGCCTCAAAGCAATGAAATTTTCAAACTCAGAATAGGCATGGTAATAATTTGCACAATAGCAACAATGCTCCTAGGATGCACAATGGGCACAACACATGGCAAGGAGATGCTAGGCACTATAACTCTCCCACATGGCAACCTCAAATGTACCACAACACTTGGCATGCTCCTTGGTACAACACTTGGCATTCACCTAGGCAAAACTTCTGGAATGGTACTCCTAGGCGTAACTATGGTAGGACAAATCCTCCTAGGAACCAAAACCGCAACACTCCCAACCACACACAATCAAGATTTCCAAGAGCACATGCTGAGTTGTATGATCACTACCTGCTAAAGAAAATTTCTCAAGGTAGAGTGACTGCTAGATTTGTTGGGCTCAAGTCTGAGAATGAGCACAAGGCATATGTTTGGGTGCCCAAGTTTTTGATTTATCGGTTTGCTCTTGTTGCTTGTGGCTTGAAGGCTAACCCTCGGGGACCTCCTGTGTGGGTCCCTAAGTCACATAAGTGATCTTTCTCATGACAGGTGAACTACCGGAGTGGAGGGTGTCATTGGATCATCGACAGTGGGTGCACCCAACACATGACCGGCAACCCCCGGTTGTTCACCTCAATAGGGGAGGAAGGAAAATTCCCCCAAGGTCACTTTTGGAGATGGAAGCAATAGCAAGGTTCTTGGAGCTGGAAAGGTAGCAATTTCTTCAGATCTTTCAATTGACAATTCGCTACTAGTGAAAACTTTGAGCTATAACCTCCTCTCTGTTGCCCAAATATGTGATTTGGGGTTCTATTGTAATTTCTCACATGAGGGTTTGTTGGTTTTGGACAAAAATGAAACACTTGTGTTCAAAAGCTTTCGGTTTGAAAATTTGTTTCTTGTGAACTTTAATGAGCCTGCTGCATCTGTCTCGACTTGCCTTGTCGCCAAAGTCTCTATTGGTTGGCTTTAGCATAGGCGTCCTGGACATGTTGGCATGGCAAATTTGAAGAAACTTTTCAAAAACGAGTTGGTTCTTGGGGTGCAAGATGTAAGATTCAAAAAATACAAGCTTTGCAGTGCCTGTCAGGCCGGCAAGCAAGTGGCAAGCTCACACCTTGCCAAGAATGTCATGTCTACATCTCGACCTCTCGAGCTTTTACACATGGATCTTTTTGGGTCAACAACATATGTGAGTATCGGAGGAAATCTCTATTGCTTGGTCATTGTTGATGACTTCTCCGGATACACTTGGGTTTTCTTTTTACCTGACAAAACTCCAACTAGAGATGTTTTCAAAAGTTTGTAAAGAAAGCCCAAAATGCTTTTGATTGTACCCTCAAGAAGGTGAGAAGTGACAATGGAACGGAGTTCACTAACACTTCTGTTGAGCTGTTCTATGATGAGTTAGGTATTGATCACCAGTTCTCACACTACAAGAAGGACCCCCTTTCACCCACGCATACCTACCAACGCTATAATCATGCATTGCTGGCTAATACAACAGCTACGCATATTATGTGTTGGAGCTATATCCGTAGTAAACCATGTGGACAGTTACGGATTGATGCATTGCTAATTTATGTGTTGCTAACCTTTATTCAAGTTTTATTTTACAAACAAGGAAATAATAATATACTTAAATAAAAAATGGCATATATAGAAATTGGGGCTTGAGGAGATCAGGGAATGGCACAACACAGTGGCGTATAAAGAAAATTGGAATGAAAGGGGGCTGAAATGGAAACATACAAGGATATATAGTATCGCTACACAATTGGTTGTGGCTATTTATGGGTTTTTATCTTCTGAAAACGTTGCAAAATATTGTTTTTTGAATTCAAGCTCCAAAATATCTTTCATGTCTAACTTTGAAAATATGGAATTGATAGACAAAAGGTGAATTTCTCATTGATAATTCAAAAAGACTACATTTTTTTAAAGCTCAATTGCATAGGTTTAAATGCATATAAAATATGTAAATTTAGATTACATATATGTAAAACACAACAATCATGTATGTTTCATGTAATATACACAAGGTTAGTGCATAACTTAATTATGTAGAACTCATAACCATAGTTGATTGTCATGACATGATGATGATTATTATATTTTCGTAAAAATTTGTTTCTAACGTTTTAACAATCGCAACACAAAATAATGAAACTGAGCTGAAATATTGAAAGATACTATAAGACTACAAATATTATTTATTTGCAGTAACATTTGTTTTGTGAACTTGTTTCTTATTGTTGATTTCATGCAGTAACATTTATTTTCTGAATTTGTTTCTTATTGTTTATTTAATGGCAGAGTGTTGAAACTCATGACTTGGGAAACAATAATATCAATGGAAACAAGCGTATTAATGCGACTAAGGTGATTAATTAAAGTTTTAGCATCTATCTAAAGTATCTGATTACTTAAAACTGCACACACAAACAGGTTGTTGAGAAGGAAGCATCTTCATATTGCTCAAGACAGGCATTTAGTGTTCGAGTAAGTTATTTGAGCAACTACATTTTTATTGGTCACATATTTTTATAATAATCATCTACCCATCTCTATGCAATGTTTTTTTTATTATTTCAATATCATATGTTTGATTGTTTAAACTCTTTCGTTAGGATGATGTTCCGATCAAAAAGATATCAGAAGAAGCTACTTCAGGAATGATCCCTAAAGTAGCATGTCTTATATGTTTTTATTTTTCATATCACTTTAGTGCTGTACTAATTTTTTAATCTTATATGTGTTGTAGAACCTACAAAGCAATAAAATAAAAATTTTAGATAATAATCCTATGATGGTATGATTCTTTACAACCCTTACAGTGATGAATTGCTTACTTTGTTAAATATTTACTTATTCGTGTACTTGTATATGCCAATTAGATTGGGACTAAAGTATTCTTAAAGAGCTGAAAAAAAAAGCAAACAAGAATATGGCACTTGGTACGATCATGAGTTGTGATCTAAAAGAGGAACTCCATGGTGTTCAACTAGGAAATAAATTTTGGATGGTACATGTGGATGTTGCAATAGAAAACATGAAGAATCAATACGTCTATTTAAAAGCTATAAACTAATGTGCCATGCAGCGGGAGCTAACATTGCGTGGCCTGCAACTTTTGAAGGTGATTCTTCCAATTATTTTTTATTAGTCTGATTTATTTTAGAATGGTGCATTAATGTATTCAACATTTCCACAATTATTTTTTATTAGCCTGATTTATTTTAGAATGGTGCATTAATGTATTCAACATTTTTATGGTAGGTTGACAAGATAAATGGATGATTCTATGAAGAATATGTCCAATGCAAAGAAAGGACTGATGGGGCTGCATATGTTTTCTATTTATTTGTTTTATTATTGATGTACTAGATAAAATGTTTATGTCTTGTATTACGGAACACGAGATGATGTTTAGTGTGGAATATGACAATTTCTATTTATAATATGATTTCAATAATATTCTTGTTATATTCCTATTGTTTGCATTCCTTTTGATAATTAATTTTTCACATAATTTGCAAATATTTACCTTGGTGCATGGTTAACATATACGGATGTATCTTTGTGTAACTACATCTGCTGCTACAGTTACTAAATAACTAAAATCATACAATTGATTATAACTAGCAACGCATGCATAATCGTGGTTAGCCTATGCGTCATCCGTGTTTTTTAAATTACCAACGCATGGATAAGCGTAGTTAGCCAACAACGCTTTCTACTACTGTTACCAACGGATCTCTATACGTAGTAATAGACCTTTGCTACGGCCTCTACAGCAACGCAGATTAAATGCGTTGGTGTAGACCATAGCAATGCATATTTGAGCTTTTAGCAATGCATGTATACGTTGCTATAGGGGGTTTCTTCTTGTAGTGTCAGCTACCTACACTCAACAAAATGGGGTGGTTGAGAGGAAGAACAGGACGCTCATGAGATGGCGAGGACAATGTTAGATGAATAAAAGACTTCACATCTGTTCTGTGCTGAAGCAGTCAACACAGCCTGTCACTGCATCAACAGACTGTATCTTCACAAGCTCCTAAAGAAGACATCCTATGAGCTGCTCGTGGGAAGACGACCCAATGTCTCATACTTCAGAGTTTTTGGCTGCAAGGTCTACATCAAGAAGAAGCGGGAGCACTTGGGCAAGTTCCAGAGCAGATGCGACATAGGGATCTTTCTGGGCTACTCAGCCAGGGGATCATATTTCAGAATATTCAATGAGTCCAGTGGCTTGATTGAGGAGAGCTGCGATGCCAAGTTTGACGAGTCTAATGGGAGCCAAGGAGAGCATGAGAACTTGGATGATGTGGATGGTGAGCAGTTGGCAAAGGCAGTGGAGGGGATACTGGCTGGCAATGTGAGACCTGTTGAAGTTTCAAGAGCCCTGAGCAAGTGCCAGACTCAGGGGGAGCTTTGCCTCAAGATAGCTCAAGTGTGGAGCCAATTTTAGAGACAGAGACAGCTTGTAAGTCAGATGCATAGTCAGTCAAGCTACCACCTCAGTTGATCAAGACCCATCACACCATTGCTCGTGATCGTCCAGTTGATCAAGTAATTGGGGACTTGACTCAAGGTGTGCAAACAAGGTCAAGGACAGCCAGCATCAGTGAGGTCGTTGCTCTAGCAAACTTCTGTGAGCACACGGCGTTTGTGTCTGAGCTTGAGCCAAAGAAAGTAGAAGAGGCACTGAGTGACCTAGACTGGATCAATGCGATGCATGAGGAGATGAACAATTTTGAGAGGAACCAAGTCTGGACGCTGGTTGAGAGACCAAAGGACCACAATGTGATAGGCACCAAGTGGGTATTCAAGAACAAGCAAGATGAGCTTGGAGTGGTGGTGCGCAACAAGGCTAGACTTGTAGCTCAGGGCTTCACACAGATCGAGGGTGTAAACTGTAGAGACACATATGCTCCAGTGGCGCGTTTAGATGCTATCTGGCTGCTTGTGGCATTTGTAACATGTCACAACGTTGTGCTTAGCAGATGGACGTTAAGAGTGCATTCTTGAACGGCTACATTGGGGAATTAGTGTATGTTGAGCAACCTCCAGGCTTCGAGGACCCACAGCACCCTGATCATATGTACAAACTGTCAAAGGTTTTGTATGGTTCAAGCAAGCACCCAGAGCATGGTACGAAAGGCTAAGGGACTTTCTCATCGGCAAGGGATTCACGATCGGAAGGGTCGACATGACTCTATTCACTAAGATGGTAGATGAAGATCTGTTCCTGTGCCAGGTCTATGTGGATGACATCATCTTTGGTAGCACAAATGAGTCCTTGGTCACAGAGTTCAGCGCCATGATGAGCAAGGAGTTCGAGATGTCAATGATGGGCGAATTGAACTTCTTCTTGGGATTTCAAATCAAGCAACTCAAAACCGGAACATTCATATGCCAGGAGAAGTACATCCACGACCTGCTCAAGCGATTCAACATGAGTGACTGCAAGCCAATCCGGACACCAATGGAGACGAACTGCCACCTCGACCTCAACGAAGAAGGTAAACATGTCGACCAGAAGCTTTATCGTTCCATGATTGATGCTTTGCTCTATTTGACTGCATCTAGGCCGGACATCATGTTTAGTGTGTGCAGTGCGCTAGATTTCAAGTCTATCCTATAGAAATACATATGACTGCTGTGAAACGAATCTTTCGATACCTGAAACACACATCTAGCTTGGCCTTTGGGTTCCGAAGGGTGCGTGTTTTGAGATCCTAGGCTATTCTGACTCAAATTATGCCGGGTGTAAGATCGATCGCAAGAGCACTTTCGGAGCATGTCACTTCTTAGGTAGGTGTCTTGTGTCATGGGCGTCAAAGAAACAGAACTCCGTGGCGCTATCTACTGCTGAGGCTGAGTATATAGCGGCAGGGAGTTGTTGTGCGCAACTTCTTTACTTGACATAATCACTGTTTGATTTTAGTCTTAAACTTGACCATGTGCCTCTCCTATGCAACAACGAGAGCGCGGTGAAGATAGCGTGCAACCCGGTCCAACACTCACGGACCAAGCACATTGATGTCCGACACCATTTCCTTCGGGATCATGTGGCGAAGGGCGACATTGTGCTTGAGCACGTGCGGACGGAGTACCAGCCTGCTGACATCTTTACAAAGCCACTCGATGAGGCACGATTCTGCAAATTGAGAAATGAACTAAACATTTTAGAAGTTGTTCGTGTGGCTATATCATTCATTGCAAATCTTTTTGAGCCAGTTCGAGCATTTAGGTGCTTTGACTATTGTACTGGATGCTATTCAATGCCTAGATGTTTATCACATGAAATTAAAAGCTATAGCATGTGTTTACCTTGTCACTAGCTCAACTTGTGCTTAACTCAATATATCATGCAATTGGAAGCCATGAGCATGTGTTAGGAGGGCTATAGCTTCTAGTCTCATTTGATTGCTCTAAACTCTTTGGTAGATCATGTGTAACTTAGTCTAGATTGTGTCTTTTCATTTTACACATATCTTTGCTTCGCCAAATTGAGCAATTTCTGAGAAAATATTGAGCTAAATTTGCAAACTACTTCGCTAAATTGAGCAATTTTGAGAAAATGTCGAGCCAAATTTATAAAATGTGCTAAAATATTAACAAGGCCACAATTGGTCATACATGTCTCACCAATGTCTCCTCAATGAGATAGCTTGCCATGGCACTGGGCATGAACTTAGGGGGAGTTTTGGATGACCGAGACGTTCATCTTCAGTGTCATGCTGGGTGGTGTCGCCTATGGCTTGAGACATGGTAAATTTGAGAAAATACAAAATGCGAAATGCGAAATTTTTCAAAATGAGCTCAACCAAAATGATTTAGTCTCAAATAGGCTCGGTGATAGCATGTGTAGCTTGGAATTCATCTTCTAGTGTTATGGTGCATCATGTGTCCCCTTTGAGTTTTGGAGCAACTCTTGATACTTCTAACTATTGTTCATCTTATACTTGTTTTAGGTCATAATAACTTGAATTACACATCGAATAATTATGCTCTAGTTGATCTTGTGACATTGTGACCTTGAGATGGCTAGGTTTTGAGTGTGGTGGACTTGTGGGCGTGCTTGCACTAGTATAACTTCCAAAGCGCTTAATTTGTTCTTAATCCCATATTTTGCTACTTTGTGGACATTGATGCCAAAGGGGGAGAAATAATTGCAAATCCATGCTTTGGAAACACTTTGCTTTGGGATGCAAAGGCGGAGAATTGTCATTGAGTTACAAGTGGTTGGCTTAGGAGATGCTTTGCTCCTAGGATGAAGATGCTTTGCTCCATGCAAGTTGTCGTGTGTTGCTAGATTGCTTGTGATGGTATTCTCAAGTGGTATGCATTGATTTAGGGGGAGCTCAAGTCTATGCGTACATTGCACTTCATTTCAAATGGCCTAGTCTCTTGTATTTGTGCTATGTTGGCATGCAATGTTTTTGAGCTAACCCATTGCACCAGAGATTGTATTTGGGCTTTATCAAGTTGGATTTGCAGGTGTTGTCATCAATTACCAAAAAGGGGGAGATTGTAAGATCAAGCCTCCCATGGGCTGAATGATTTTGGTAATTGATGGCAACTGGGTCGTACAGCTGGATCACGCCAAGATTAAGGACATTTGTTTCCTACTTCTTTTAATTTCTTGCGTGTGTGTAGCCTAGGGACAACTTGCCTGCCGAACGTCGTATCTCTTGCTACAGGGTCCCACTGAGCACATTTCCATTCTCTTATCCTTGTTCGTCTTCGAGAGAGTTTGAGATAGGTCCAGAAGACTCTAGGGGGTAGCCAGCTGTCCGAAGTTTCGTAGCCGCCAAGTCTCAAAGCCAGATACTTCCAATGGGCGCGAAACCTTCCGCCTAAGTGTCCAAATATTCCCGCAAAGTTTACAAGTTGACAAACATGACACTAAACCCTAGGCGAGACATGAAGGGAGAAAGTGGATAGCCGAAACGTAGTGGGCTGCAAAAATTAGCCCCGTCGGACCTGGTCCGACGGCCGTCGGACTGGGTCCGATGGATGCGCGTGTTAGCGGCTAAGTCACTCAAAATGCAACCACCGTCGGACCGGGTCCGACCAGGCCATAGGTTCCTAGCGACTAAGTCACAAAATGCAACCCTTCTGTCGGAGCGGGTCTGACCACCGTCGGACCGGGTCCGACCAAGTCATTCCCAAGGTAAAACACTTCATCGGACTGGGTCCTACGGTCATCGGACCGGGTCCTATGGTCAACGGACTAGGTCCTACTGCGCACGAGAAATTCAATCCGGACCGTCTATTCTTAGGGTTTTTCGCCTTTAGGGTATAAATTGGAGCCTCTAGCTAGGGGGAAACTTGAGAGAGCCTCATTAGCAGCCACCCCTTGCCCTAGCCACCCTAGAGAGCTCCTCCCATGGCTCCCACCTCCTTCTAGGGTTGCATGTGCTTGAGAGATTGAAGGAGAGAGAGGGGGAGAAGAAGAGAGGAAGAGGAAGAAGGTGCCCCCTATCTCCTCTGATCCATCCCCAAGTTTTGCCCCTTCTCCCATGGTGTTCTTGCCCTAGTGTCCATGGTGGGAGAGAAGGGGTAGTGGTGAGAGACCGTCTCCGATCTTGAGCTCTTGGGACTTCACCGCCGGAGAGATCGTCGTCACGCCACGGGTTTCATCAACCGCGACTACATCAACCAAAACCCTCCGTGTGTCGGGGGTCACTTCCGTGTGTCGGAGGTGTGTTGCCTTCATCCGTTGAAGATTGTGTACAAAAACCCTCCGCGTGTCGGGGGTCGGAGCCGTGTGTCGGCGCCACGGGTGCGAGGAGCTTCCGCTTGTGGAAAAACTCGTCTTGTGTGAAGGTTTGGAGCTCGCCTACCATGTGTTGGTGAAGAGCTACCACGAGTGGATTGAGGGCTAGGGACGAGAGAGTCCCAACTTCTTTCCTCAACGGAGACGTAGGTGTTCATGTGTTGAGCACCGAACTTCGGTAAACAACTCGGTTTGCGTCTCCTCGTCTCTTGCATTATCTTAATTGTGCATTGCTTGTGTGAGCCATCGAGTCACCTTTTCTGTTGATTAATTGTGCCGTCGCTTCCGCATCTAGATAATAGGATTTCATTGGTAGCTTGGGTAAATACTGGACTAATCAATCACGCAAATAAAGTTAAAATTTTAATTAGGAGTCCGATTCACCCCCCTCTCGGCCTAGGTTTCCTACAGATCGGATTCCCCCTATTATCAGTTAGTTTATGCTATACCTTTTCTGGAGGAGTTTGATCAACACCGGTGCGACACTATTTAGAGAAATTGATGATGCTATCTATAGGGAAGTTGCGAGGCTGTTGCCACTTGGACCATATATTGGACTTCTTATTTCTAAAACTGGCAGAGTACCCGAGGAAGAAATTGGTTAGTGGAACGTGAAGATCAGGAAACATTAGATAAAATAGTTCCTGTCCGCCCTTGTCAGTAGGCTAAAAGTAAGTGGGCCTGGCGATGCTCCTCCTCCGGGTCCCGCTCCGGCACCGGCACCTGCATATGGACCTCCTCCTGCTCCTTTTGCTTCAGGCTCCTATGGGAGGCCAAGGCTACCCTGCTGCTCCTCCCCATGGTTTGATCTGAGCCCCCTGCTACATGAACTACAAGCCCTTTGAGCTGATCAAAGCACCTATCAGAGGGAAATGAGAGATGATATGAATGCATTCAGGACTGATATCACAGCAGATCTAGCTGCCACTCGACAACAATTGGACACCATGGTGGGTCAACAGACCTATCTGCAGGAAGAGCTTGGAGCAGGAAGAGCTTGGAGTAATGAAGTCTGCAATGATGCACATGGGCACTCACTTTATCATATGGGCACTCACTTTATGCCCTATACTCCAGGGACACATCCCTTTCAGTGGTATGATCAAGCTCAGAGTAATTATCAAGAGTATCTGCGGCAATCTAAGCAGACCCCTCAGCCAGGATATGATCAAGCTTTAGCTCCTCCTGTTGGTGGTTCTCCATCCCGCTCCGCTAGGTCGAAATTCAAGAGGGCACGCTCCTCTCCTTCTAGCAGTCTGGGTGGGCATAGTGGTCAAGGCGGCGAGCGTGAAGATTAAAGAGCTTTTCCCTATGTGTCACTTGTTGACAAAGGGGGAGAAGAATAGAGCACTCAGACAGATTTGCTTAGTGTGTTGGTGATGGTTTGTTGTATCATTTGGGCTTGTTGAACTATTTGGCTTGTTAAACTATTTGTGTTGGCTTGTATCTTCTGCTGCATGAACTTAGGGGGAGTTTCCTTTCTGTTATGCACGCTACAATGTCGAGCTGTTGATCTTAAATTTGTTATTGTGAAGAATAGAGCTCAGTTGCTTAGTTGAAGAATAGAGCTCAGTTGCTTAGTTGTGTTGGTTTCTAGTATGAACTATTTATTTGTGTTGGCTTGTATCTTCTATTATGCATAAACTTAGGGGAAGTTTCCTTTCTGTGCACGATACATTGTCGAGCTGTGATTTCTTTTAAAACATAAATTTGTATTTGTGCTCTCCATTTTATCTATGTGCTTTGTATCTCTCATTCCTGCATTTTTGCACTAACCCTTTTGCAACTCAAAAATATAAGATCTCTATTGGGTTGTCATCAAGTACCACAAAGGGGGAGAATGTGAGCATCATTGAGCCCTAATTCTTTTAGTGGCATTGATGACGTTTACTTTTGCGTTAGGGAGTTCTTGGACCTTTCATGGAACCCTAGCGAGGTTACGGCGAACATTTGAGCTGCTTCAAGATGATCTAAGCATGACCGGGCAAGTGAAGAGGTCATGTGTAGGTTTAGGAGTAGCTAGGTTTTACTTTTGTCGCTCATGCTTCAAGAGGGGTCTAATTGTTTCGATCGTGCCGAGTCTCTCCTTGTCTTAGCTCTTAAGCCATCCACAAATAGTTAGAGATCCCAACCCGTCAAAAATCACTTGAGTCATGTCTTTTTAGTGATCATCGGACTGGGTCCGACCGCCATCGGACTGGGTCTGGCGAGCCCAAACCCTAGAACTGTTCCTCTGTTGCTGGTCGGACTGGATCCGGCTCCGTCGGACTAGGTCTGACAGTCTTCGGACCGAGTCCGACAGTGCCCTGTTCCAGCGCCTAAAGTTCCATCGGACCGGGTCCGATCACCAATGGACCAGGTCCGACATTACATGTGTCAGCCGTTCTGAGGCATGGTTGTAGCCATCGGACAGGGTCCAATGACCATCGGACCGGGTCCGACGGGTACTGTAACGGCTAGTTTTTGGAGTCTTCCCGAACTCCAACGACTAGTTCCTCTTTAGGGGTATAAATTGATTTCGGTAGGCAGCCTTTTTATGAGGTTTGATGCTCCACTTCACCAATAGCCAATATCTACTCATCTTAGGGCTGTTCTAGAGCCATTCCTCCACCAATTCATCAACCACGTACCTTCCCCCAAAACCAAGCTTCATGAAAGTCCTTTGATTTGGCATGATCAAGACGATTCGGGCTTATTACTCTTGAAGACGATGTTCTTCTTGGAGGAGTGGGCTTGGGAGTAGGCCTTGGTGTGTGGCTACTCTTGAGTCGGTGTGAAGATGACGGAGTCCACTCACCGGAGTGGCGGAACGACTACCGGGGAGTAAGCGAGGCGTGTGGCTCAAGAGGAAGCCGATCCTTGTGCGCAAGGGCTAGTCTCAACGGAGAGTAGGAGTGGTGACTTTGAACTTCGGTGAAACAAATACTGTGTCACCTCTCTCTTGTCTCATTTACTTCCGCATTTACTTCTCGCTTGAATTACTATAAATTGCTTGAATGTTTGGATGAGATAAATTAGGTTGCTAGTGCGTGCCATTCAATTTGCTTCCGCTTAATAGGACACTAGAATCTGGCCTTACATAAGAATGCCCATTGATTGGCTTGGCGTGTTGATGCATGCGACCTTTTTTTGAGGCCATGATAACAAAGAATTTTCTCATATGTATAATGTATATGGATGCTCTTCTCTCATTGACATGTGCGATCATCTGTGTTTTTTATTGTGGGCTATAGTGGCAAAATGGTAAGATCTATACCGTGTGTTGCACTAGTGACTCCCTTTATTTGAAGTTTTCAAAAAAAAAAAAAATATGGCGGCGACTTGGGGTCGAACGTTCGTCCCCAACGCGCGCGATCGGACAGTGGCGCGGCCCACTCGGCCCAGAAGCAAACCGCGTGGCAGCCCACTTCGTCCCAGCAAAGTGCGTCGCCCCGGCCCCTTCCGTTCGGTGCAACAACTAGGTCGCGTGCGTGGTTCTTTCGTCAATCCCGTGTGCGACGAAAAATTGGAAATGTTTGCACGCATTCAACACCAGATTCGTGAGAAAGAGAGAAAATAGAAGAAAGCGGGAGATCTATAATAGATCTTTCAATGAGCTCAGCATACTAAAACAATGAAAAAATATCTATTGAAACAATGAGCTGAAACTACTGAAAACATTACGAAACAACCAAAACTAACTAAACGATGGGGAGACAAAAGGAGAGAGGGAAACTGTGGGAGTGAGAGAAAGAGGAAGGGAGAGATCATAAGAGAAAGGAACAATCACCCTTACCTAATGAAACAATGGAAAATGACAATCGATACAATGAACTTGGCACACTGAAACAATGAACTCGACCTACTGAAAAAATGAGAAATGCCTAATGAAACAATGGAAAATGACTATTGAAACAATGAACTTGGCACTCTAAAACAATGAACTTGACCTACTGAAACAATGAGAAATGTCTACTGAAACAATGAAAAATGACTATCGAAACAATGAACATGGCACACTAAAAAATGAACTCGACCTACTGAAACAATGAAAAATGCCTACTGAAACAATGGAAAATGACTATCTGTTGACACGAAAAGTGAGCTTCTCACGAACACACGTGTCGAAGCGTCAACTCTGGGGTTGTGTCGCAACAAGAAAACCAAGCGTGCCAGTTGACGGCGTGCTCTCCGCTCAACCACTTCGGATCACACCCCTATCAGATTTCTATCTTGCTAGCCGATCAGCTCGAGCTCAGTTTGATTCGAGCGTCGGACGCGGTGAGGAGTGACACACAGAGTTTACCCCGGCTCGGACCCCCTCGCGGGTAACAGTCCTACTCCTGCCGAGCCTTAGCTCTTTTCGTGTTGTGGTTGTGTGGAATGTGATTACAGAATGCTTCAGAACTCCCCCTCTCTCCTCTCTCCTCCCCTTTTATACAAGTCTTGAACTGGCGGAGAGAGCCGAGGGGGTAGGCAGTACAGTACTCTCAGTACACTGATAAGACATAAGGGACAGGACAAGAGAGACCGCGGGCGGGGCCAGGCTTGCTCCTTCTGACGCGGGCGGCTAGCTTGATAAGGGCAGACTCTCTCTCTCTCTCTGCCGGTCAATTCCGCTGCCCCACAGTGACAGTTGATCAGACCTGCGGAGGTCACTGTGGCGGTAATCATCTCTTCATCTGTCTATCCGCGCGTAATGTCGCATTGAATGCGCCTGTCCTTCGCAGCAGGGGGGAGCCTTCGCCCAGAAGACTCCCTTCAGGACGCTCCCTGCCACGCGGGCCCCGCTTGACAGTGAGGGGCCCGGCGCTCTTGAGGGGCACGCCCACACGCTGGGGCCTGGTCGCCCGCCTGACGCGTGAGGCCCACGCCTGGTGCACTGAGGGGCTCGCCCACGCGCTGGGGCCTGGTCGCCCGCATGACGCGTGAGGCCCTCGCCTGGTGCACTGAGGGGCTCGCCCACGCGCTGGGGCCTGGTCGCCCGCCTGACGCGTGAGGCCCTCATTTGGTGCACTGAGGGGCTCGCCCATGCGCTGGGGACTGGTAGCCCAAGACTCCTTCCGGGTCGCTCCCTGCCGCACGGGCCCCGCTTGACAGTGGGACATCCTACGTGCGCCGGGGGCTCGCCCACGCGCCCGCCTGGCCCATGGGGCCCTCGCCCGGCGCCTGGTGGGGCTCGCCCACACGCTGGGGCCTAATTCGCCCGCCTGACGTGTGGGGCCCTCGCCTTGTCTTCCGAGGGGCTCTCCCACACGCTGGGATCTGGTTGCCCGCCTGACGCGTGGGTCCTCGCCTTGTCTTCCGAGGGGCTCACCCAGACGCTGGGGCCTGGTTCGCCCGCCTGACGTGTGGGGCCCTCGCCTTGTCTTCCGAGGTTCCCCCAAGGCTCCCTATACGCTGGTATTTATTACACCGACAGTAGCCCCCGGGACCGCCATGATACGCGAATCGTCGCGCCGGTACTTTTTCCGACAGTGGCCCTCGGGTCCACCATGATGCGCGAACCGTCGCGCTGATACTCCGCTGTTTCTTGTGCGGCGGGAGACGAATCGTGTGGGGCCCACCCCCTGCGGCGGCCGTACGCCTGATTCCCCACCTGCGCACGATCTTCCTTGGGGAACAACACCGCTTTTGCTTGGCACGCGAGTGGGGACGGAATCCAAACCGTCGCGCTCGCGCCTCTTGCCTATAAATACTTCGTCCCTTGGCGCCGCGATGAATCCTTCCACGCGCCAAAGTGCTTTGAGTTGCCACTTGCTTTCCTTTGCCACCGCCACCAAGTTTCTTCGCCCCTTAGCTCCCGCCACCGTACTTCCGCCATCTTCCAATGGCTCCTAAGCGCAGCAAGGGTCGCCACGGGGACGCCGCTCCGGCCGCGCCGCCATCTGGTCTAGTTTTGCCTGCCTCCGCCGCCGACGAGGATATGGTGGCGCGCCTTCGAGTGTTTGTGCCGCCAGCCTCTGCCCGGTTCCGTGCCGGGACCATGACGCCAAGCCCCCGCGACGGGGAGATCATCACCTTCACCTGGACGGTGTTGGTGGGCCTTGTTCCGCCATACTCTGAGTTCTTCCTGGGGGTGCTCGCCTTCTACGAGATCCAGGCGGCGCACCTTCCCCCAAATTCCATCGTGATGCTGGCCATCTTCGCCCACCTTTGCGAAATGTTCGTGGGGACGATGCCGAGTCTCCCGCTCTGGCGCCGGCTCTTCACGCTGCACGTGAGCTCGCGCTCGAGCGGGGCTGTTGGAAGCTGCTACTTCACGCTTCGCGACGCCGCCGCCGTTATCCCAGTCACGGTCAAGTCCAACTGGAAGGACTGGGCGCGACAGTGGCTGTACGTGGAGGATTCCAGCGGCTGCGATGATCTTACCTTCCCCGAGGGTCCCGCAGAATCCCTCGCCAGCTGGGGGTCTCCGTCCGACGACTCAACGGAGATGGAGGCGATGCTGGCGCGCATTGCTGAGCTCCTCCGCAACGGGCTCACCGGAACCCACGTGGTGGCGGACTTTTTGCGGCGCCGCCTCTGTCCGCTTCGCACGAGGACACGCCCCGCCTGGCAGTATTATGGCGACGACGATAGAATTCGTTCGGGTCTTCTAACTCGGCGGAACGTCTTTTCCTCTTTTTGGTTGTTTGCCAACTCGTGGCTTCTTCTTTTTCTGCGTCCAGCCGTAGGGAACTTGCCGGAGGACGTGCTCCGGCAATGGCTGGCGGGACTATTGTCCGCGCCAGCCGGCGACATTTCTCCGCCTGCGAGCATCCTCCCCCTCTGCGACTGGGATCCACGGGAGCGCAACCCGTACTTGCGGGCGCTGCCCCCCATGGAGATTTCTGGTCCTGCGGTCCAAGTGGCCCGGGGACCCCTGCAAATCCGTGATCCTCCGCCAACGACCGCCGAAGCTCCTACGGCCGCCGCTCCTCCTGTCGTGGCGGCCGACTCTGACCGCGCTCTCGGGAAACGCCGCCTCATCCTTTCCCAGGATGATGATGAAGAGGAGGGAGAGGCGAGCCCAAAAAGGCTCCGCCCTTCGAGTCCTGAGCCGCCTCCTTCGGCCCCCTCCAGGGGGGGCCCTGCCGTCGCGGCGGCTTCCTCCGTGCCGGCACCTGCCGTCGCGCCGGCTCCTCTTGCGCTGGCACCTCCCGTGGCGGCGCTTGCATCGACGGCGCCGGCCGCAGTGACTCCGCCGCCCCTTCTGCCTTCTACAACAGGAGGAGGGACGGTGGCGCCTGCTCCGTGACCAAGCGGTCTGACACTGCGCCCCTCTTCCTTCGCTTTCGGGGGGCGCCGCTTCAGGTAATTTTCTCTGCATTCATGTACATTTCGCGTTAGGGTTAGCATGCCAGACGTTTTTCGCATACCTGAATCCTTTTGGCTTTTCTTCGCGGGGTAGAGCGGACGCCGGGGCCTCAAGCTCCATCTCGCGCGATCCGCCAGCCCCCAGCTTGCCCGCGGCCCCCTCGACGAAGACGGCTCCTCCAGCTGCGGGGAGTGCGCCGGCGTCGAGGCTGGAGGACCTTCCGGCCACAGCCACAGCCGGCACCGACGCTATCTCCTCCATCGCCGCCGATGTCGGGCGCTCCTTCGAAGCGCTTAGCGCCATTTCCCACACTTGGGTGGCGCGGGAAGGCGCCCTAGCTTCGGCTGAGCGAGCAGTCGGCGAGCTGCGGCGGGCCCTCGACCGGGAGACCGCCGCGAGGGAAACGGCGACCCGCGAGGCTGCGACGGCGGAAGCCGCTGCCGCCTCGGCCACCAAAGACGCTGAAGACCTTCGCGCGGCGCACTCTGAGCGCCTTCGGGTCCATGCTCACATGCTGCGGACCGCCTACCGCGACTTCCGGGACATCTTGTACCCCCTGGGGGTTACCCTGTACGCCCCGCTGGAGGAGACGGCCGCGCAGTATGCTGGCGCAGTGGGGCGCGCCGCCGAGGCCCTGCGCGACCTGCCGGGGGTGATGCGGGCGCGAGCGATCGAAGATGGTCGCCACGGCGCTTTGGAAGCAGCGCGGTTCGTCTTGGGCAACTGCCTTGCCCAAAACGCCGCGTTCGACCTCAACGCCGCCACCAGGGAACCTTCGCGCCAGCTGGACCCGGGCGAACAATCTCGGGTCGAGATTGCCGCTGGCCGCATATCCATGATGGGCGGCGCTGCTCCGGCAGAAGACGATGATGACGAGGAGTAGCTGAACTCCCTTGTTTATTTCGTCTTGTATATAGATAGAACCTGTCAATGCAAACTTTTGCTCTTTTTGCCACAAGTCTCGATTAAACTTCACGCAAATTCTCACTTGCGAAAAGAAGAACTGAGGCACCTGACTGCCAAAAGCTTTAGACAGAACGTTCTGCTGCAAGTGAGCGCTTTTTCCTTAGGCATCTGGTTACTTCAACCCTTATGGCCTCTCAGAAACCGACTTAAACGTTGCGTGGCGAGAACTCAGCTTCCGGAAGTGGTCTAGATGCTGGTGCCGTCGTTGGCGCGTTGCCCAGACCGAACAGACACACCAGGCTAGAACCCGCCTTCCGTCCGCGTCGCCTCGCCCAGCCGCAAGTTTAGGCGTTCGCCTTTGCGACTAAGGGGCCATCAGCCTTAAGTACTTTCTCGCTACCAGCTTTCAACAGAATGTTTTCTAACAGACTTTTTGAGGCTAAGCAACTGACCGCCAAAAGCTTTAGACAGAACGTTCTACTGCAAGTGAGCGCTTTTTCCTTAGGCATCTGGTTACTTCAACCCTTATGGCCTCTCGGAAACCGACTTAAACGTTGCGTGGCGAGAACTAAGCTTCCGGAAGTGGTCTAGGCGCTGGTGCCGTCGTTGGCGCGTTGCCCAGACCGAGCAGACACACCAGGCTAGAACCCGCCTTCCGTCCGCGTCGCCTCGCCCAGCCGCAAGTTTAAGCGTTCGCCTTTGCAACTAAGGGGCCATCAGCGTTAAGTACTTTCTCGCTACCAGCTTTCAAAAGAACGGGAGTGCCGGTCGAAGCTCCTGCTGCTAGATCTGGAGCGCCGTGGCGACTCGGGCGGATAGGAGGTTGAGAGAGCTTCCTCCGTCTACCAGCACCCGCCCCAGCTTGACATTCCGGACCGTGGGCGCAACCACGATCGGGAGATGCCCCGGGCCGGCGGTGCTGGCGGGTTGATCGGCCTGATTGAATGTGATCGGCTGCTCCGACCACACCAGCTTCCTTGCTGACCCAACGCCGGGCACGGCGTCGCACACCTCCCTCATCGCACGCTTGAAACGTGGGACGGATAGGTGGCCGATCCGCCGTGGATAACGGCGACTTCGCGCTCCACCTACTGAAAACCGAGCAAAGCCTGTTCCTTGCCCTTGCCGCTGCCGGACGCCTGCTGCTGCTCGTGGACGCGCTTGTCCACCAACTTGTTGACGACATGGCAATCGGCCAAGTCGTGGGAGTTGTTGCGGTGAATGGGACAGTAAGTCCTTCCGTCCCACTCACGGGGACGGCGGTCTCGCCCCTCGCCGTGGTCGCGGCGGTCGTCACAGCCGAGGCGGTTGTCACGGCCACCCCCACGGGGACCGTTTCTACCGTCGCCGCGACCTCTTCCTTCCTTCAGCCCGCCGCGCCCGTCGCGCGGCCAGCTTCCGTCGTCGTCGTCGCGCTCGGCGGCCAGGACCTACCCGGTCTCGGCCGCCTTGCGCTTCTTCTTGTCTTTCCTGCCGGGATTCTTGGATGTCCCGGCTTCGGTGCCCCCGGTGGCCCCCGCCCTTTCGGCCGGGCGAAAGCGAGCCTCCGCCTGGAGGGCGCACTTGTGGGCCAGGGTGAAGAGTTCTTCCGTCGTCTTGATCTTGCGGGTGGCCATCTTCTCCTTGACCTTGGGGTCTCGGGCGCCCCTCCTGAAGGCCGTGACCACGGTGTCGATGGAGATGTCAGGGATGGTGTTGCGAACCTAACTGAAGCGCCGGATTTAGTTGCGCAGCGACTCCCCCTTTTTCTGCTCCACATTGTGGAGATCGTCTTCAACTCCGGGCTGCTCGAACGTGCCCTGGAAGTTGGTGATGAAGAGCTCGGAGAGCTCCTTCCATGACCCCACTGACTCTGGGGGTAGGTTCATGAGCCACGAGCGGGCTCCGCCGGTGAGGACCGCGGGGAAGTAGTTTGCCACAACCTTCCCCGACCCTCCAGTCGGCTGCATCACCGTTGTGTAGATCTGCAAAAACTCGTCAGGGTTGGTGGAGCCATCGTACTTCTCGATGGCGGCGGGCCGGAACCTCTCCGGCCACTGCAATCGGCGCAGCTACTTCTAAAAGGCGCGGCAGCCAACGTCTGGAGCCTCCTGCTCCTGGATGTGCCCTTCGACCCGCCGTGCCCGCCGTCCGGACGGCGCCGAAGATGCGCCGCCTTCTCTGGCGGAGGCAGCACCACGGGAACCCTTCTGGTCCCCACGGGCAGCAGCGTCGGCGCGGTCGCGCTCTCGGTCGTGCCGCCGGCGGAGCTTATCACGCAGGTCTTCTCCGTGTCGTAGATGGCGATTCTCCAAGTGGGCCCGGAGATCCCGCCCACCTGTACGCCTGCCTGGTCGAACCCCCGTAGGAGTTGCCCGGCTCCTGTCATCCTGGCCCCGCTCCCTCTCGCCAGGATATCCGTGGGAGGGATGCGGAGAAACCAAAGAGTGGGAGGAAGCGAAAATACCAGTTCCCGCGCCCCCCGCAACTTGCACTACCGCCGCAGCGGCTTCAACGTAGCAGGCCAAACTGGCCAGCCACGGCGCCGCCGGAGAGTCCGGAGTTACCGGAACTGACGGGTTGTCCAGCAGGGCCCTGGCCGCATGGAGGTTTTGTGCGGGAGTGCACTCCTCCAAGGCCAGGCGCCGCCTAGCCAGACTGGGACGGCTGCCGCCCGGCTGATCCACCGTCATTGCCGCGGCCAACGCCGCGGCCGCGGCTCTAGCGACTGCTTCTTGGTCCATCGCGGACTGCTCTTCCGCCATCACCGCCTGAAGAGAGGTCGAAGAACTCGAACTGATGCTAGCGCTCCCCTACCTGGCGCGCCACTGACGGCGTGCTCTCCGCGCAACCACTGCGGATCACACCCCTATCAGATTTCTATCTTGCTAGCCGACCAGCTCGAGCTCAGTTCGATTCGAGCGTCGGACGCGGCGAGGAGCGACACACAGAGTTTACCCAGGTTCGGACCCCCTCGCGGGTAACAGTCCTACTCCTGCCGAGCCTTAGCTCTTTTCGTGTTGTGGTTGTGTGGAATGTGATTACAGAATGCTTCGGAACTCCCCCTCTCTTCTATCTCATCCCCTTTTATACAAGTCTTGAACTGGCGGAGAGAGCCGACGGGGTAGGCAGTACAAGACTCTCAGTACACTGATAAGACATAAGGGACAGGACAGGAGAGACTGCGGGCGGGGCCCAGCTTGCTCCTTCTGACGCGGGCGGCTAGCTTGATAAGGGCAGACTCTCTCTCTCTGCCGGTTAATTCCGCTGCGCCACAGTGACAGTTGATCAGACCTGCGGAGGTCACTATGGCGGTAATCATCTCTTCATCTGTCTATCCGCGCGTAATGTCGCATTGAATGCACCTGTCCTTCGCAGCAGGGGGGAGCCTTCGCCCAGAAGACTCCCTTCGGGACGCTCCCTGCCACGCGGGCCCCGCATGATAGTGAGGGGCCCGGGGCTCTTGAGGGGCTCGCCCACACGTTGGGGCCTGGTCGCCCGCCTGACACGTGAGGCCCTCGCCTGGAGCTGTGAGGGGCTCGCCCACGCGCTAGGGCCTGGTCGCCCGCCTGACGCGTGGGGCCCGCCTGGTGCACTGAGGGGCTCGCCCACACGCTGGGGCCTGGTCGCCCGCCTGACACGTGAGGCCCTCGCCTGGAGCTGTGAGGGACTTGCCCACGCGCTGGGGCCTGGTCGCCCGCCTGGCCTTCCTTAGGACTCTTCATACCTCGGTATTTATTGTACCGACACCAGTCAATTTGACCTGTAAATTGAAAAGGAGAAAATCGTCAGTAATATCGCCCTAATCGGCTTTTGAAATAGCCAGATCAGGTTTTCTATAATCATCTTTAAACTATCCGATTATAGGATCTATCGGCTTAATGCCTGATAGAGCAAGTAAATTCAGAATAACAATTAAATTCAAATATGGTACTTCTTTTTGATATTTTTATAATATATTAGCAATAAACCTTCGTATCAGTGCATCAGATTAAACCAAGAAATAGATCGAATAGATTGGTCAGGCCAAGGCAGTTTTCAAACTCAAATCTAGATATAAACTAATAAACCGATTTAAAGATTCAAAGACTAATAAAGGTAGATGCAATGCTAATCGGCAAACATTCACAGATGCGAGATCCTAAACAAGGCATACAAGATCGATTAAACGAGGCAGTTGCATACATCGAATTCAGGAAAAGCATATGAAACATCCGATGATCGGCATTACGAGATAAACACATATTACAGATCGATTAAATCGAGACAGTGCAACATGCGAGAACACATCAAAGATCGGGAAATTCCGAGACAGTCTGACATGCTTTGTATACATGAGATCAACATGATGCAGCCATGCATACGGGTTACAAGGAGAGAATCGATTATCCCATCGAGATAGCTCTACCTGCGAGTTGAAGCCTTTCGATGAGGTCGATCGGATTCGAGAGAAAGTTTTGTGTATTGAGTAGTAGCTCCTTTTCTATCAAGACCTAAGGTCCTATTTATAGTGTTACAAAGTTGATACCGATACGACCTAATTTACCGCGACACGCTTCTGATCATATCGTATTTCTTCCGGAGTCTTGTATCCATCGGCTTCTCCGATACGCTCTTCTTCCTTTTCCACGAAGCCCCTTTCCGATTCGTCCCAATAATTCTAACACATTTGGCCCTTTTCCGAATATCCGATTTTCTGCCAAATTTGGGTGTCAACACTATCGAAACAATGGAAAATGACTATCGAAACAATGAACTTGGCACACAGAACAATGAACTCGACCTAGTGAAACAATGAAAATTGCCTACTGAAACAATGAGTAATGTCTAATGAAACAAGTGCCAACTGAAACAATAAGAAATGCCTAATGAAACAATCACCCTTGTGTGATGGAATGATTCTTGTAGTCTAGTGCAACAATGTCAAAATCTTACTAGAACAACGCCGCAACAACTGCCCTTTTCCTGTTGAAACAATTCTCAAACCTTACTAGAATACCAAACAAAAGGGTGCTGCAAAAACCTTACTAGAATACCTATGCCTATTGACACAATTCCAAAAACAAACGCCAACAAAATGCAAAAAAAATCTTACCATGAACAAAAAGGGAACCACATCAATCCCCCTTGCTACTGTACATCTTCCTCATGAGCCATCATTTGTACACCTTTCTCCAAAAACCACGACTTCCATGATAGATCCGAGAGAGAGAAGAGAAGAGATATAGAGATTGGAGAGAGAGGGAGAGAGACAGAGATGAGAAGGAGGAGCTCTATCATCAAATCCTCCACAGCGAGAGAGGATGTAACACCCCGGTTCCACGAGAACCCAGAATGCTACCAACTCTCCAAAATCTATAAAATTTCGACAGCATATCCTTTGTTTATATGGACATCCACGACAGGCAATTTGTATCCAAAGAACAAATAGGCATTTCTATCAACTAGCAGCCCAAATAAAACTACAATAACTGCAAATCTCAATTATACACATGACTCGACTATTTAAGTAAAACACAAATGAAACCATTGTACTCTATATTTCCATTCCCATGCATGATTGACAATAGCTGTACCTAAAAAAAACAATTAAAAGTAAGAGTGAGTATTTAACAATACTCAGCAAAGTATATGTATAAACTAGGAAAATCGAAATACAAGAGCAACCAAAATCACTTCCATCAATTCATACCCTTCATTCCCAGAAACATAAACATCCTTGGAGTTCCAGACGGCCCAGTTGCCATCAATTACCAAAATCAATTAAGCCCTGGGAGCTGAGCTTTCACAATGCACATGCTTCTGTACTGTGAGCTCATACCGATATAGCTAGGCGCGCACCCGTTGATGCCACACTTTGCCCGTCCTGTTTTAGGCGGGGACCAATTACTCCACTCCCATGGAGTGCCTAACAAGTAGGACTTCAGAGCACTCCGGACTAGTCAATTTAATCGTATAGCCACTAAACTACTCATCCACAAATCAAGATCGGGGACTTAACACGATCTCAACAAAGCTCAATGCAACCAACAACTATTTGTTTAACATATAGTTGCCTTTAATCACGAGGACTAGCACGGTCAATTGGCGCCGAACTCACACCACCACCTACGGAAAACGATGTAATTCAATACAATGCTCCCATAATGAAGATAACAACTTGAACATATCGCGCCTACCTTAGTATCTCTCCTTTATTCCCAAATATCCACCCCTCTATAACTACTAAAATCCAGAAATCAATTTATTAAAATACCGGACATCAGTATTAAAATAATCATAACTCCTACATCTTTCACCCGATTTCCGCATTCTTATAGCCAAAACGAAGATAAAACCAATATGCACACCTATCTTAATAAGACCAAATGTTGATTTTCAGCCTAGACATACCAAAACTTCCTCGAAGGTTGCTGCATACAAGATCGATCAACTAATTCTCTATCTCCACCAATCACCGACAATAACCCCACCAATTAGCATCTAACATCCAAGCTAACACCATAAGAACGTCCATAATCACACCACCGTACCACGCGTGGTAGCAACTTAACCAAAACAAAGAACAAAAATTCTCACTTTAATCTTTTACCTTCCTTTCTTCTCCCTTACCTAGCCAATTCCTTGATCCTCCCAACTGACAACCACTATGAGCAGCAACTAGGTAATCCGGCCCGAGCAACGGCGGAGAGTACGGGTGATGACAGTGCCGAACAATGGTGGAGCGACGACACCACGGCTTGGCGACGGCGGCGACAGCTGCACGGCGAGGGCATGACCACGCGTTGGCTGCACAGCGAGGGCACGGTGACGCGGCGGCTGGACGGCGGCAATGACCACAAGGACGGCAGAGCGGCACGGCCACGGGGACGGTGGCTATGTGGCGAGTGGGGATGGGGCGGCGGCGGTTAAGTTCCACTCCCAGGAGGAAACTTTCGGTCTCCTCCCACCCACTGCCTTTATCAATCTTTGGTGGGCTGGGCTTAGACAAGGGCCCAACGGGCTCCCAACTAGCAACCCTCGACCAACTTTTCAGAACCGATTACCTGAGATCGCGCACGACAAATTAACTATCAGATGAATTCGTTTCTCGGGTTGAATATTTATAATTGTGAGAATAGACCACTGCCTAATAATATTCTTATCCTTGGGGCTGAATAAGTACCCGTTATGTCGCAACCCCGGCTTCACCGGGATCCATTCACAATCCATTGCTAGTCCCAAAGATCAATGCTAGCAACTTGTGAGCGACAGTTTGTTGAACATCATCACACAATCACAAATAACTAAGAGAAATTATATATTATGCAAAAGTAATTGTTACACAACTACTTATTACACTTGTTTAATTAAGTATGACGTAATAATGTCCATAATATACCAGAGTGCGGAAATTCAAATATGCAGCGGAAAAAGTATGATGATGCTCCAATCCGACCCTTGAGCGCCAGCTAATCCTCATCAAAGTCCGGAACAAGATCCTCCTGATCCTGAAGATAGACCGGACCTAATCCTTCTCCTGAATACAAATTATCCGTGGTTTTTGTATAGTGAGTACACGGCTACCCAGCAAGAGTCCTTAAATATGAATGCACGGGTATAACAAGAACAGGGTGGTTAATTTGCATAAACACCTATTCTAGTCAATATTAATTAAAATGTTGTGAAAACATTTGTTGAACAATTAATAAGGTGAACGACTCCCCAAGTGACCGCCGAAGCAGGTCTACCCCGCCATCCCGTGGGGGGTGCCTACCGAGGTAGGGCTTCATGCCATCATCATTTTTCATGCAATCCTAATGTCTAGGATGCATATGCATATAAGTAAAGAGGAGGCCTACTTTACCATTCATCTCATCAGTTTATCATTATTTGACAATGAATTAAACATAAAGTAACTCACACATCATAGCATTCAACCAATCATATTCACACAACACATCATGTTTGGATGACAAGCTAACAGAAACACCCCTAAGCCCATCACATCAATACGCTATAAGTTTAACATATACTTGCCTTTAACCGCGAGGATCCGGATGAAGTGTAGATTGACACCGATCCGCTCCAACACCTATCAAAGTGTCAAATCTCAATACAATACTCATTCAACAGCACACTAACTAAAGCTCCGACACACCCACTCTCATCTCTCTTACGCCCAAAGCTCAATCAACAAACTAGGGCCAATGCTTTATATTAAAGACCGATGATTACACTTTTTGGACAGCAGTACTATAATTGCCGTATCAGCCAAACCGCTTGTCCGATTTCAGTGTTCTTGTACTCGAAACGAAGCTAGAACATAGATGCACAATTTCTGTGATAGGACCAAATCCTGAATCAGATTCTAAATAGATCAAAACCCCACCCGAACCTGCTGCTTATAAATCGATCTACTAATACCTCATTCCTCCAACCTAATACTCAAAAACCCACGATGGTTATCATCTAGGACAGGGTAATAACAAGAGAAACTCGTCTAATTTTGCTTTCTAATCTTGCAATAATCAAAACCAAAACCCTAATCCCTTCACCATCTCTAACAACCGCTGCCCATGACTCAACTCTTCTTCCTCCTCTCCCCTTCCCTCTCCTTACTCCCACAACCCCCACACCCCTAAATCAAGGCAACACAAGAGTACCTCGGGTGGCCGGCGGTGCTACGGCGAGGGCACGGCGAGGCATTGGCTGCACGATGAGGGCACGAGGACGGCGGTGTAGCCACGGGGACGGCGGCGACCACGCGACGACGGCGCGGCGCGGCCACGAGGCGGCGGCGAAGGCATGCGGCCACTGGGCGGCGGCAGCCCTGGACGACGACGGTGCCGGTGTGGCTCGGCAGCGACGGGAGTGGGGATGAGGGTGGCGGCGGCGGCTAGGTCTCAACCTGGGGAAACCGTCCCCTCCTCCCCACTACCTTAAACATCCCCTAATGGGCTGGGCCTGGGCCTCATGCCCACGGGATACTACAGAGGTGTTCCAACATGAAGTCCTCCATTTTTGCTTAGAGAGAGAGAGAGAGAGTGAGAGAGAGAGGGAGGGAGAGATAGAGGAACATGAGGAGGAAGAGGAGGCGGAGGCGAGGGGCAGCCGGCGAGCGAGCCGATGTGCCGCTAGCTTTAGCGTGGAGAGAGAGGGGATAAGGAGTTGTGTGGCTAAGAATTTTTGTGAGCACTGGAGAGAGATAATGAGAAAGAGAGGAAGGAAGAAGCACAATGTGATGTCTACTGTTTGTTGGGTCGTCAGGCCGCGCTGCCGGGCCGTGGGCGTCCACATGGAATTTTTTCGTTCGAAATTTCACGAAATTTCGTGAATTTGGGGTATTTCGCTGGCGGCCGAAACGCTGTCGATATTTCGTTTTGAATATATTTAAACCTAATTTAAAACTAAGGTATAAAATAAAGGCACACATGGTCTTGTGATAAGGTCTCCTTTGGCCTGTTGGTAAGCACAAACAAGCACAAGGCCTAAGACCTGGGTTCGAAGCTTGAGAAAAGCATTTTTCTTCCAATTTTTTTTTAAAAATTCAAATTTTCTATTTTTATTCGTTCGAAATTTCACGAAATTTCGTGAATTTCGGTAATTTCGCTAGCAACCGAAAATTTTCTTCTACCGAAATTTAAATCCTCGCGTCCGACGCGTCAGACGTCCACGCCGGAACATTTTCCTTAAAATAATCTAAAAGGATTAAATGTCACACTCATTAAAAAGACGGTCAAAATATTTTTTATAAAAAACTACACCAAACATGCTCCGCCAGAAAGATGAAGCAGGGCCCAGCCCAGCATGCGCATCCCAGGCGTGCAATCCATGTCTATTCGGGGATCCAGTAGCTACAGACTACAAATCCCCTCTTTATAAGGCTCGACTCCGACTTCCAATTCCAGCCCAAGAGAAACGCCCCACCACCATTCCCCAACCCGCTCCTCGCTTCGTTTTCCCCCTCCTCCCTCATCTCCTCTCGCCCCGCTTCTCGGCCTCGTCATTCGCGAACGCCCCCGCCGGCGCGCGCTGGGCTCGTCGATTCCTTCCGGTGAGTTTCCTCGCGCATTCCTCCCCGATCCTCGCCGCCGCCGCCGACGCGTGCGCGCGCGCGCGAGCGCTTAATCCCCTGGTTGTTATTGATCTCTTGGTCGCAGAATTAATCCGAGTATCGGCCGCCGGTGCTTGGTGTTCGTCGAAATGCTGGACCCTGTTTGGGGGTTTTCACCTGGTTCTTGCGTTGTTCTTGGTCTTTGGTTCATCCCTAGTCCGCGCGGTTCTTGTGTTGTTTGGCTTAAATCTTTGAGGGTTTAGTGGAATGGGGGACTCATCACGCGACCTTTTTTTTCGTGTTTGTTGCGTTCCAGGCGCGATGGTGATAGAAGAGAAGAGGGTGAAGGCGCGGGCGACGACGCAGGAGATGGCGATGGCGAGGGCGGCGGAAGCGGAGGGAGCCGAGAGCCCGCGGAGGTCCCCGCGCCTGGAAATGCTAGCCGCGGGGCTCGCGGCTGCGTTCGCGGCCGATCCTGGACGCGACGACGCGGCTCCGCCCCCGGCGGCGAGCGATCCAAGCTCGAAAGAGGCGGCGCCGTCCAGCGACCGCGACCGTGAGTCGGACGCAGACAGCTGTAGGCACTTCGAGGGCTGCGAGGGGTATCCGTTTGCTGGCATGCGCTATGCGAAGAGCGCACAAGATTTGGGGAAAACCACGGCTGCGCCGAAGAAGATGATGGTATGGTGGTTGGTCATGCTTCTGAGTTACCTGATGAAATGCCGCAGCGGAAATACAGCACCTCTGGCTATATTGTGAGAGGGATACCTAATCATGGGAACACATGCTACGTGAATGCATTGTTGCAGTGCCTTCTCGTGCTTGGTAAGCTGCGGGAAAGGATGCTAGGGCCTGATGCCCCGTCGGGGGTCCTTGGTTCATTACTGCAGGATTTATTTGCGGAGACAGCCTGTGCGGATAATGTGAGACGCAAACTGGACCCAACTCAACTCCTCGGAGGTATTATCGAAAAATCTACTATTTCGCTCTACAGAAGAAAAATGTCACCTTAGCTCCAGTACTATCTAGATGGACAAATTTGTTTAAAGAGACACATGGACTGAAGAAATATCAGGAAAACCTTCTGGATAGCTACATAAAACAGAACAGGATGTTTCATGTGGCTTAACATGCATGGAAAGCTATTTGCTATAGTCCAGCGGTTCAGATTGACATATGAAGATATCTTAGGGTGCTGAGTCCTTGTCTTTATATAATAAATTCTGCTCCAAATGGTTAATGTAACAACGTTACAATGTATGGATATCCTTAAAAAACAGCTTCAGATGTGGATGATTAATATTCAAAAAAAATATGTACAGCATGATGGTTGCTGGTTGCAGGCTGCATGATGTTGTTAGTGCAGATAGTACTAAAGTCCCATATGGTTGATTCTGCAGATTCTACTGAAGTTGAACAGAACCGGCAAAGTGAGGATGTTGGACATGGTTCTTTGCAGACTCAGAAGTATGGTGCCCCAGGTCCAGGAGATATCATTCAGGTGCCAGTTAAGGCTGTTGATGTTCTTCATCAAGACATTTTGTTTGATGTAAAAGTTGAGAGAATGGATGAGCCAACAGATGATTCTTCATCAAGACAAAAGAATGAGAAGATGGCATCAGGCTGTGGCGTGAAAAAGAAAGAAAAATACGACAACTCTTACCCAGTAAAAATTACTACTGAAGATAGCGATATTGTCTATGACAAGGCAGAGGATGTTTGCCACTCCATCACTCCCGCCGACTCAAGCTCATCAGCTCAGCCTACCGGTGCGGCCCTTCAGTGCACCGGATGGCAGGATCTTTCTGCGGACATGCTTAACATGATTGCCCAACTCCTGTCCTGCCGCGGCGACCGCCTCCGCATGCCCGTAGTATGCAAGGGATGGCAGTTGGTTACAGATGTCCAGTCTTCTAAGCCGGCTGAGCTGCCACTGCTCTTGATTCCTCATCACTGCGCTTTGTGCGTCCGCCCATACAGACTGGGCGAAACTGGAATCTTCTATTGCTTGCAATGCACAAAATGTCACTTGGGGGGAGTAAATCCTGGCATTGTGGGAGGAAGGCATTTTGGCGCCTACTCAGATGGTTGGATATTTGTAGCTCTGGGTCAGAAGGACAATCATGCTCTCGTCAACGTCCAGTCTGGAGAGCACATTACTCTACCTGACGAAATAGGAAAGCCGCCTGCACCCATAGTAATGCTTGCTGCGACTCTTAGCCGAACACCCAATACTTCAGCCTCAACTTCTACCAAAAATTTTCCTTGCATTGGAGCAGCGATTGTGCACTCACAAGTAACGCGGCAGGAGATCATGTTATGGGAATTGGGCAGCACTCGAGAGATTCCGTTGCGTGGTCAAGCCTTCGAGTTGGCAAAGTATCCTTGCCTGGATGTCATCTTTCACAAAGGGTCCTTTTATTTTCTGACTCCATTTGCCGATTTGCTTGTATTCACACCCACATTGGACGAAGAGTCTGGTACTATGGAAATCACGACAAGGGAGATTACTGTCCACCAGGCTTACCGTGGAGTCTATTCTTACAAATTATCTGGAGAATATCTAGTGGAAGCCAAGGGGGCTCTGATGATGGTGCACAAGCACTATTATGCCGCAGGCTTTGGGCCTGACCGCAATGCAGAGTGGGCGCGCACAGCAAGGTTCAGGCTCTTTGAGTTGACAACTCACACTGATTATGGAGTTACGCATCACGGCTGGGTCGAAAAATGTGTAGAAGGAAACGGGTTGATGTTCTTTGTTGGACTGGGCTGCTCAAAGACATTCAATACAGTGGATTACCCTGGATTCCATGACTCGGTATTCTTCACAGATGATAGACAATCGATCTCGATTGGCCGAAAGTTATTAGGTGGCGAGAACTGCATCTACAAGTGCGAACAGAATGGGGAGTGGCGTCCAAACCTGGGTGTACGACCGATCCTGTTCTTGCCCCAGCAGTGCCCGTCGAATTACTCGCCACCAGGATGGATCTTTTTGAGACCTCAAACTAACAGGTCAATGATCTATCTCTTTTTACAAGCACCGAGTATTACGGTTTTTTACGGATGTTGTTGCTATGTTCTGAAATTTTTAGCAATGCATCCATTTCAGATCCAAAAATACATTAAGCAACTTTTGGTCCTGTTTAAGCCGAACTTTAGTGGATAGCTAGAGCTACTCAGTTCTCTTTTCATCATGATGTGTTTTCATTAATCAACGATATGGTCACAAAATCTTTTATTGCCTTTTGGCAAATTGTGCTCATGGGGAGTTATTTTTTCGCACTAATTTGCCATTGAACAAATTTTCAATTACTTTGAGCTGTTGTAGTTAGGCTCCCCTTGATATATATCTAAGGACAAATAGCAACATGATTCTGTAATCGAATTGTTGGTATATTGTTGTGAAATATGTTTAAATAAGACACCCTGGCCAATTTCAGTAACTTTTTTCTTCTGTACATTTCAGATCTGTTGACAGTCATGTAACTGAAGATCTGAACAGTTCTTCCCAATCAGTTTGAAAGCAGGGTTGAATCCAACAAATGTCTTTTTCATAACTCTGATAGTTTGAACAGCTCGGAATGCTTCTTTTCAGATCTCTGCTGTCGCTCTTTCTCGAACAAATGCAGCAGCCATTTCTCTTGGTCAAGAACTCAGTTTTCCTCAAACAGTAGTTTGACCTTGAATGAAACAAGCCAGAAGTTTATAATGATCGTAACTAGATTCATGTTGCACAACAAGTTTTCCAGCTTCAGATATGTTACCTCCTGTGCTTTATTGAGATTGATCCGGAGGCCGTCCTTGTCCTTCTGCAGTGCTTTAACTTGATTAGTAATGCGGTAAGCTGCACGTTGAGATTTAAAAGCGTCAAGTAAATGCTAGAGGGCCACATAATTACATAAACAGGTGGACTACCAGTGGCTTAGTAGTAATACAATTTAACACAGTCAGTCAAGCTCTTTTTTTTTTGAGACAGTCATATGCTTACATTACATCTTTGAGCTATATAGGTAGAACAGAAAAAAAAGGTTAAAATTATAGCACGTAGGGAAGAAATTGAACACGCCACCGCATACCTACATATGCCTAGGAAAGCAAATAACCATGCATAGGTAATATTCGATATAAAGGAGAGGAAAAATTTGAAGAATCGTTGAGGTTTAAAACCAGGTGGACACAAGTTATTAATGTACATAATGGATAACGCTAGTTTCTCTAATTTTAGTGTGCTTGCAAAATGACTAATTTGCATTTTTGGCTTGCTTTAGAGAATTACATGTGTTTATTTGGCAAAGACAGGTTTGTAGCACTGTGATGTGCTTTAATTCAATCTATGCATACCCAATATTCATGGCAAGGAAAGTTGAATTTGTGTCGCAAAAGCCATTAACCCAATTGGATACATGGCAAAGCAGAATACCGCAAGCAATGGTCTCCATCAGTGCGATCACTGATCATGTAACAACCATCCTGCTACGGTTGTGTTGTCATGATATTCTCCAGTAGTCCAGTAGTGTAAGAGTTGAAAATATTCCTGGAGGCGTTCTCGTAATAGGTCGTTCTCCCTGAGTCCCTGGGAAAAATAGTTATTTTTATTTTTCGAAAAACATTTATGCAAAAATAACTGTCCAAACGAAGATTAAGAAAAAAATAGGCGTCAGGTGGTCGCACGTTTGCTAGGAAAAAATAGACCCTCGGCTTCACCTTGCCGCGCGAGCTCTGCGCCGCCTTCGCCCGAGAGCCGCTGCCTCTCGCTGTTGGTCCCCCATGTCCCCTTCTGTCATCCTACACCGCCACCGCTCCCGCCCCCGCCCCCCTCGTTTGATGATAATCTGGTTTTTCAGGCCATCGCCCATGCTGACCACTATTTTCACTCCCCAGCTGATCCGATGCTTCTTGAATCTGGCCTGCCACCCCCGCCATCTCAGTCTGAGGTCCATGCACTGCTCGCCAGAGTATCCACGCTAGCCCCTCCTCAAATCCACGCCGGGGTTGTGGTGTCGGCCTGGACGCGACCGTGGCCGCGGTGCACGTGGTCGGGCTACCTCCCCTCCAATACTCGACGCAGATCCTGCATCGCCACCTCCGGCGCGCCACCGCTTGCCCCGGTGCCTCTATGGTCCCTTCTATCCACAGAGCACAGGCCATCCTAGCACGCAAGCTAGGGCTGGTCCCACGGGCCTCAGGCGACATGGATGCTGTCGCCTCACAGCTTACCACCCCTTTCTCTTCGCTGATGGATGCAAATAGTCGTTAGTGCCGTGTCCGACCTGTGCAGTCTTGACAGGCCAGCCCTAAACCTGCCTACGGTTGGCATGTCTTGTGTGGACTCCATTGGTTTATTGTTCCACCTAGTTTCCCAATGAAAATCGTCTCCAAGAACATCCATGGTCTCAACTCTGCTGCCAAGCGTGATGTCGTCGCCAACCTCGTCTGCTCTCACAACTCATCTATTCTGGCCCTTCAAGAAACCAAGCTCCCTCGCTCTAGGGCTCCGATCCTTGTTGTAGTACCCCCTAGTTTTCACTCGGCTTATTAGAGATATAGCTTGATTTCAACACGCACTGATTGGATACTAACGTATAGGCCGACCTAAGGTGAGCCGAGTACGTTAACCTCCAATCCGACTGCATAGCACAAGCGATCTCTATTAAAACGAGTGCGAACTCGGGTACCGGATATGTGCTTCAGTAACGGCTCCCAAAATCAGCTACCGTTACACACATATCCTCATTGGATCGATAACACTACACATAAGCAAATGGTCACAATTTTAATATTACAAAAGGGAATGGACTGCTGTCCATACAATAAGTTCAACATACATATCAGTTTTTCGCAGCGGAAGTACTAAGATTGTTTGATCAAAAGTGACAGCGAAACCTCATAAAATAAACAACAAAAGTCCAGCAAGGTGTGCCTCACAACCCAAGGGCAACCGACTGAAAGTTAGAACTCCGCATCATGCTCGCTAGCATCGCTGTTCCCCGCTTGATAGTAGTACTCAAGCACGGGATCACTACCACCTGAAATAATAGCACTGTGGATTGAGTACAGATGGTACTCAGCACTAGGAGGTACTTATAGCATGGACAGAGGTACTTATAGCCTCGTCCATGCAATATAAATATCAAGAGATGGGCTAGCATGACAATTTCAGCATAAAGAGCATTTGCAAGAGTTAAATATAAATAGATTATAAATGGCATTTGTGTAAACATGTTAGAAAACTATTGACCAACAGTAATATATAAACATATCATCATGTGCATCATCATCAGCAATTCTATCAAGATTAAACCATTCGGCCAACCACCACGAGCAACCCTGTGCTCGGAAACATAACTCAGTCAACACCATAACCAACCCGGAACCCAAGTACTAGCAACGGTGGGTCAACTCGAGTATTCATCCCTAACCCAAGGATGCGGCTATTCGAACAGTTCATAACTCTGTAGAGGTGTATGACTTTACCCACACGACACAGCAAGCCATTCCGAAGCCTCTCAATGCACATGCATGCTCATGGGTCACCCAGTTAACTTGCCGACTGCCCGAATCCGCGATTGTAGGAGTCGGGGTTAACAGTTGCAATGGATTTGTCCAAGGCCCATCACACGCAAGCACAGGGATGCACCATGGACGAGTCACCCTATCACCCCACCGACAAGAAAACATACAATTGCACCGTATGGTACCCCATGGTTCATGCATGCGTAGGAAGTTAGCTAAGTGTTCCCATGATGACAGCTGTGGTCGTAGGTATAGTAACCTGAGTGACGGGACCAAAGCTCAATCCTTAATTATGCCTAAACGGGGCAACATGACCAGGAGCTCCTCCTGTCATATCCCTATCACCCGTTCCGGCCCAGCATCAATCCAACATACCAAGTCATCACCATAGACCATGGATCAATCCATCCGAACTGAGAACATATCATACCCGAGTAATCCATGGTACTTCGCGGACTCTAAGCATTGCTATGCATACGTGACGCAACCATAATTACTAGTACCCATTTAGGCTATCAAAGAATGGGGATGTCAAACCTATATATTAAACTGACCATTAATAGGACATAACTATTTCTACCCGTGAAATAACATAGTAGAAACTAGCATGCATCCAGTATAGAACATAAGTAAAGCAATGCACGTAAATAGAGTTTAATATGATTAAGTCAAATGAGGGGATTAATAAGTGCCTTGTTGCTGGTCGTCGAAAGGGAGAGCGGCTTGCTCAAGTCCGGGATCCTCCAGAACGTCGTTTCCTATTGTGTTTGGTAACTAGCGCATCAACTAAATTTCAAATAAAATACCAAAACACAGAGAAGCATAGAACAACATAATATCTCAGAAATTTCATGAGTTAATGCAGGTTTTGCAAAAAGAATCACTCAAATCCGAGCACGAATGACGGGATGAGTGAGATATGACTATTTGAAGTCAGGGTGCTATGGGTAGCTCGGGCTAGGAATAGGAAGCTCGGGAATGCTTAAGGTAGCTCGGAACTGAGCCTACTTGCCAGGAAAGGTTGTCCTCTTATCAAATAACGGTTACCATAGGTCGGATGTGGCTTATCTTACCTCGCTACGCAAGGTCTTTGTCGGGCTCTAATAGGTTTAGCCCGGGTAAGTCACTCAGCAGGTATGTCTCTCAGTGCAGGCTATTTTTGAGGTAGAGGACAAGCTCGGCTAAGCCCGGGGTCAACATGAAAGTTGTAGAGAATTTGCTAGTTAACAACTTTCATGTAGAACACTTCTTGATTCGGGCTACGGTTGATTCTATAGAAATTATTTACTGAGTGGCTATTTCTGGATACGGAATAAAACTGAATGGGTTTGAGACTGCTGTACTTAGACTCGGTTTAGCTCAAAGATGAACTTAAGAACGGGGCCTAGATGATGCAAGGAATGGAGAATAGATTTTCTAAGGTTCTTACCAAGCAAGGGGTGCCTTCCTTAGTATTGGACGTCCCAAGGATGAAGAGATCGAAGAGGAAGAAGCTCGGTCGTGGTCTTCTCCTCCGTTGCTCGCTGCTGTACAAGCTCGGTTCTTGCTGCTGCCTTCTCCTTCCTTCTTGGTGCGTCTCCTACTGCTTCTCTACTCCTCTAGATGGTGGAGAAGCTTCCCATGCAATCCCCTAGGCTTGGGAACACAAGAAATGGCAGCAAGAAGAAGAACTAGATGAGTTCTTGCTGCTGCAAGTTCAGAACATGCGAGGTAGCGAAAACGAGAGAGAGAACTCACCAAATCCTTCATGCATGCGAATGCCTTGGAAGGTGTAGGGAGCTCAGATGATGGAGAGCTTGGATCTTAACATGCGCAAGCTCTCACCAAGTATTTGGGTGGATTTGAAGGTGGAGAATAGGAAGAATTGCTGCTGTTCTTGCCCAGCTCGAGCAGCAGGAAGAGGAGGCAGAAATGAGGGTGTGGAAAGGTGGAAGAGGGCTAGTTGGGGCCTTAAATGGAGCTACCATGTGTGGGTGACAAGTGGGGGCAGGTCCCACCTGGAAATGAGATACTTTGGGTAAGAAAATGGGTGAGAAAAGTGGGGTGCTGCAGCTGGACGAACTCCCTCGCCACTTGGCTCTTCTTGCGGCTATCCTTCGCCATCTGGTCGCCGCGCGTAGTCGCTCTGGGCCACGTGTCGCACTGTCTAGAGCACCGCCCATTTCATCCAATGAGAAGGTAGTCATCGGGTCTTTGTCCGGAAGAGAATAAAGGAATAATAGGGATTTACTTCACTCGGGCTGCCTCTAATAGGGAGAGATAGTCTTCCTAATTATGCTCGGGCTCTTCCGGGCTTGGTTAATCTTCCCGTGAGCTCAGTGAAGCTCGGTCGGTGTGCTCGCTTGCCTGCTCGGCCAGTTGCTATGGGTCTTGGTCGTCCCACGTCTAAGTCTGGTCGGGGAGACTAGGTGTGGATAACATAGACCCCGGGTACCCACACGGTGGGCCTATGAGACCACCCGACAGGGGATGGACCAAGTCGGGTGGATAAGGACGTATACCACTCGGGCTCTAAAAGGCTTGCCCGGCAAGGAAAGACATAAAGATAAAAGTCTATCTCTAATTTTAATAGGGAAGATATACTTGTAATCCCGGATAACTACTAGAGGATAGAGATAGGAATCCTACCTCGTAACCGACCAGGACTCTATCTTGTAACCCTGTCCCCCATTATATAAGGCGGGCAGAGAGCCCCTGGTTCGACAGGTTGACTAAGGTTGATCATCATCTCCACACCCATCCGTGGAGAGACATATCCCTCCACATTGATCATCAGATCACCATATAATCCCAGAGCACAGGAAGTATGGTATTACCTCCATCATGAGGGTCTGAACCTGTATAAATCCCTGTCTTGTGCTACCATCGAGTTTGGATCTTGTGCATCGCCCCATATATAATCATTACCGACGATAACCCTCGGTTAGCTACCAGTCGACAATTGACGAGCCAGGTAGGGGCAACGTCAAGATCATCTTCATCAAGCTTGATGGCATCGATCACCGGAGTCGCCATCATCTCCGCCCCCGATCAAGCTGTTGATTTCGGGAGCTATCTGCATCAGCAACGACTTCAGCGAACTTCACTTCCCTGATTTAGATCAAATCCAATCTGGGGAGAACTACAACAACACCTCCCGCTCGAGTTGGGGAAGGCCATGGCCATCTACTCATGAGTAGTATGCCAATGGCTCAATTCTCGACTAGGATACAATGACGGTTCGAAGACAGATTCTGCACACAATCTTGTTTCTTCAATTCCCGTTGATACAGAAGGAATTTCAGGATGAGACTAGATGCATTGGAAAGATATTTTCGTCAGCTTTCCGTGAAGCCAAAGAACGCCCAAAACGGAGTTCGGATGTGTCTGGAGCATCCGTTTGAAGACAGACCTCGTGGGAAGATCGCGAATCTCAACAAGCTCGTAAAACCCATCTGCGGAGGCTGCGGCTTGTGAAGAGGCCGTGGTATACCTCCAAGGACGTCAAAGATCAGCAAGGAGCTTCTCCAAATAATCGACGACAACACTTCTTCCGGACTTGGATCCGATCTAATATGACGAGAACATTGACATCGTTTCGTCTGGACTCTCGTTCGGGTTGAGAAATGCCGCCGTCACCTGCTCCCGAGTGGTGTGCCGGGGGCTCAATTCTCGACTCGGATACGATGAGAACTCAACCAAGGACTTCAAAAACACTTTTTCGGACTCGGACAAGATCCGATCTGGGAGGGAATTCAATAACGCTTCACTCGGACTCCCGGTCGTGTTGGGGAACGCAACCGCCGCCTACCGACGAGTAGTGCGCCGGGGACTTAATTCCCAACTCGGATACGGTGAGGTCTCGATGAAGAACGAATCTCGGGTGGTGATCGTCATCAGCAGCAGATCACTCGAACTCGGCGATAATGGTGACCATCGTGCGACGCCGGCTTCATCAACCACGAGGTGAACATGTGAAGAAGATGCGACCTGTTCCCATTCAGATTCTGGACGGAACTTTTATCATGATTTCCCGTTGACTCAGAAGGAGTTTCGGGGTGATATAAGATGCGTTGGAAAGCTTAACTTGTTATCTTTCCAACGAACTGAAGAACGCCCAAATCCGACTTTGGATGCGACCGTGGCGTCCTTTTAAAGTCGGACTGCGCAGAGAGAACGTGAATTTCGGTGAGCTCGTAAACCTCGCCGGTGCCGGCAACGGCGTGAGGATTGATCGTGCCACATCTTGTGCGACGTTGAAGACCAGCGAGGACATTCATCAACTTTCGTCAAGCTACACCAACCGCATGGAGATCATTTACGACTACGGCCGACTTCGCCAACCACGGGAGAGACCTTGGCGAGCATGTGCTGTTCGACGCCGACCACGGCGTGTGCTATTCGGTGTTGATCGAGACTTGAACGACTACTTCCATCACTCAGCTACACGCCTACGCCTCCAAGTCTATGGCTCGGCGACAAGCCACTCAGCAACACACCTACGCCTGCTCCACGAGCGTCCAAGCCTACAGCTCGGCTATACGCCATCGCCCGCCACGAGCGCCCGGTACGGCTACACGCCTGTAGCTTCAAATCTACGGCTCGGCGACAAGCCACTTGGCTACACGCCTACGCCAGCGCCACGAGCACCCAAGTCTACGGCTCGACGACACGCCACTCGGCGACACGCCTTACCACGAGCATCCAAGTCTACAGCTCGGCTGTATGCCATCGCACGCCACGAGCGCCCGGTACGGCTGCACGCCTGTAGCTTCAAATTTACGGCTCGGCGACAAGCCACTCGGCTACACGCCTACGCCAGCGCCACGAGCGCCCAAGTGTACGGCTCGGCGACACGCCTACGCCTTTGCCACGAGCGTCCAAGTCTATAGCTCGGCTGTACGCCATCGCGCGCCACGAGCGCCCGGTACGGCTGCACGCCTGTACCTTCAAATCTACCGCTTGGCAACATGCCACTCGGCTACACGCCTACGCCAGCGCCACAAGCGCCCAAGTGTACGGCTCGGCAACACGCCACTCGGCACATGCCTACACCTGCGCCACGAGCGTCCAAGTCTACAGCTCGGCTGTACGCCCTCGCGCGCCACGAGCGCCCGATACATGTTGACACCCAAATTTGGCAGGAAAATTAGATATTTCGAAATGGCTAAATATATCGGAATTATTGGGCCTAATCAGAAAATGGACTTCATCGGCAAAGCAGAAAAGCATATTGATGAATACCGATAGTTACGAGACTTCGGAAGAATTACGCTCTGATCAGAAGATATCTTTCGGGATGCGGTAAAATAGGTCATATAGGTATCGAATTTGTAATAGTATAAATAGGACCTTAGGTCTCGTGAAAAGGGGACGACATACTCTAAACATAAACCCACTTTTCGAATCCGATCGACATCGTCGAAAGGCTTCAACTCGCAGGTAGAGCTATCACGATGGGATAATCGATTCTCTTCTTGTAACCTGTATGCATGGCTGTATCATGTTGATCTCATGTATACAAGGCGTGTTAAACTGTCTCGGATTTTACCGATCTTTAACATGTTCTCGCATATTACACTGTCTTGACTTAATCAATCTGTAATGTGTATTTATCCTGCAATGCCGATTGTCAAGTATCTCATATGCTTTTCCTGAATCCGATATATGCAACTGTCTCGTTTAATCGAACTTGCTTATGCCTTGTTTAGGATTTTGCATGTGTAGATGTTTGCCGATTAGTGCTGTATTTACCTATATTAGTTTTGAACCTTTAAATCGGTTTATTGGTTTATCTAGATTTGGATCTGAATACTGCCTTGGCATGATCAATCTATTCATTGATTTAATCTAATACGTTGATATAAAGGTTTATTGCTAATATTATATAAAAAATACCAAAAAGAAGTGAAAGAATTATAATTGAATGCCTCTTTATATTTAATTGCTCTATCAGGCATTAAGCCGATAGATCTTGTAATCGGGTCATTTAAAGCCGATTCGAAATAACCTAATCTGGCTACTTTAAAAAAGTCAATTAGGGCTAAGTCGCTGACAATTTATTCCTTGTCAATTTACAGGTCAAATAGGCTGGCACTCTTGGTTCTTGGTTGCGACGCAAGCACAGACTTGAAGCTTCCGCACGTGTTTTCGCGAAAAGCTTACTTTTTGTGTCAACATACTTTTTGGCACGTGCAGTGGGATACCAAGAATCAAAATCAACAAGATGACGCGCACCGATGCCGAGACAGCGTTGGAGGCGCTCAAGCTCGCTACTGAGGCAGTGACATTTGATGAATTGAGCCCTGATCAGAAAAAGGAAGTTGAAGATAGGCTAGCTGAAATCCATGAAGAAAACAAGAAAAGAATGCTAACGGGCCATCGGAAAACGCGCAGTGGCCAGATTACAAAAACTTCTATTGGAGATCCATTGCTGACTCGTGATTTTTCCGAGGTCATAAGAGATCAGATTAATAGCTCTGTGTACCGATCGATGTTGGATCAGTCATCGGTTTTAGGACGGATCGTCCAAGAGGGGACTAGCGCCGCGTTACACAATATCATGACTGGACAGACCCCTCCAAGGAATCGGAATATCTCACAAGAGATGAATTTGGGAAACCAGTATCCAGCTTATACCCAGCCGGGAACATCTCATGCTGGAGCCTTCCAACCAAGTCCTCCATTGACAATGAATCCAACACCGATTCAAATGATACCGAATAATCAGACTATAGTTCCGGTGCCAGATCCGATCTATCAGCCGATTAATCATGGAATGATTGAAAATCTGGAAGAGATAACGAGGAACCTGGTGTATAACATGATGAAGCAGTGCGGGTTCAACACTCCTAAAATTGCTCCGCATTGCGCTATGCCGTATCCATCGGCTTTCAATGAAACAGAGTTTCCTCATAAGTACCGAGTTCCTGATTTCGCAAATGCCAAATTCAATGGAAGTGACAACACCTCTACGGGCGAACATATTGCTAGATTTCTTGCACTGTGCGAGGAAGCAGCATCAAAAGATACTCTCAAATGCCGATTATTCCCACTGTCCTTATCGGGATCGGCATTTAATTAGTTCAGGTCGCTTCCTCCCAACAGTATCACTTTCTGGCCGGATCTGGAGAAGAAGTTTCATGAGTATTTTTACTCTGGGGAAAACGAGGCAAGAATTACCGATATTATGATGATAAAGCAGAAGTTTGGGGAATCGATAAATGATTACCTTCGTCGGTTCAGGGCGGTGAGGAACCGATGTTATAGCCTTTCACTGCCTGACAATGAGTTGGAAGAATTGGCTTTCAAGGGATTACTACCCGTTAATCAGAAGAAAGTGGGCAATCAGGAATTTGCTGATATTTCACATCTGGCCCACAAGATCGCGCTGTACGAAAGCCGATTCTTAGATAATTCGTACCCAGACCAGAAAGAGTATCATAATAATAACAATAATAAGGGTAAATACAAAGCCGTCAACGTTGTTGATACTGAGGAGATCGACGACTCAGATGAGTCCTATACTTTACACGTTAGTCCTTATGTTGCTGAATGGGTGAACAATAAGAAAGAATTCGAGCTTGGATGGATAAAGCCGAAAGGTCCCGAGAAGGGTAAATATTCCTTTGATACATCCAAGTGTGATCGAATTTTTGACCATTTATTGCAAGAAAAGCAGATTCAGCTCCAGCAGGGGCATGTAATTTCTCCACTTGAAGAGCTGAAGAAACGAAAATATTGCAAGTGGCATAATTCTTACTCGCACGCTACCAATGAGTGCAATGTGTTCAAGCAAGTGGTGCAGAAAGCGATTGAGAACGGACAATTTCGATATCAAGGTAAAAATCCACAGATTGATACATAACCGTTTCTAGTCGATTTTGTTGGGATGGTTGATGCCAAAAGAAAAGCCGATGATTCCGAGAGTTTCAATCGGTTTAAAGTACTTGCTGGCTCTATGAGGATTGTGGTGGAGGAAAGGCCGGAACTGAAGTTTCAATCCGCAGGTCGATGAGGTGGTGAAAGAACTGGCGAGTGGCGTGAGGTGAAGCGTGGGCAAGATTATAATCCGATTTCCAAGCCAAGGCTAAAGCCAACCTTTGATCAGCTGTTGAAAAAATATGACCGGATGGCTAAAAATACACCTCGTCGAAGCATCCAGTCAAACACTCCTAAACCTGTTCGAAGGAATTCAAAGGATCAAGATTGGGAGATGGAACATTGGGATTGTCCCTTTTTCCGATACTGCTGGGAAGAGAGGATGTCGTTGCCTACTATGGAAAATTGCCCAATGAACCATGCGTTTATTCCACCCAAGAGGACATCGGTAAAGGATCGGCTGGTGTTTCCTAGTGAGAAAGTCGAGGATATCCCATAAATAAAAATACCGATATGCATCGGTCGCCCAAGGTGCCGTTGCCACAGTGGTGTCCAAGTGGAATCACGAAGTCTCAGAAGCAGCGCTTGCAGCGGATGAGGAACACTAAAGCCAAGGAGGCAGAAGCTGAGAAATTCAGGGATGCTTTGTTAGAGCTGGTAAAGCCGATGAGACCAGCTAGGGGCAGGCAAGAATGGAGGCCCAAGCTGAGATCGGCTGTTATCATTGATACTAAAGCTGATTCTGATGAGGTCTCGATTGCTACTAATATGTATTGCCACGGGAATTCATGTGTGATTATAAAGAGGCTGCCGCTGAAGATGCCGTTTTCAAGAAACCAGAGAACTCTCGATTACATTTGAAACCATTGTTTATTATGGGTTATATGAATGGAAAGCCGATTTTTACAATGATGGTGGATAGTGGAGCTACTGTGAATTTAATGCCATATTCTGTGTGTCGAAAAATTGGAAAATCTACGGAGGACCTAGTCAACACCAATATGGTATTAAGCGATTTCAATGGAAATCCGACTGAAGCAAAGGGGGTTCTAGTGGTGGAACTCACTGCAGGTAGCAAAACAATCCCAACGGCTTTCTTCGTGATTGAAGGGAAAGGGAGTTATAACGTGCTGTTAGGGAGAGACTGGATACACGCCAATTGCTGCATTCCATCGACATTGCATCAAATCTTGATCTAGTGGATTGGTGAGGAGATAGAAGTGGTCAGAGGAGAATCTTTAACTGCAGAAACCGATTGTGCTGAAATCCATGACAATCTAGAAGCATTGTCGGGAAAACCTTTGGAGGAATGTGATTTCCTCAGTGTTAGTAAGTTGGGGTTTAATCCAACAACACTAGAAGCACAATCGGTAACTCAAGGACACGAGGGTTTTTTATGGGAACCGCGGCTCTAGAGGAAGGAGAATATAAGATGGGCCAGGGCTTTATATCGGCCGATGAACTTGAAAAGGTTGATATTAGAACGGATGGAAAAGAGAGGCCCACATACACCAGTAAACAGTTGCTGCGAGAGTATAAGGATCAGCTTATTCAAATTCTTAAAGATCGTGTTGATTGCTTTGCTTGGGAATATCATGAGATGCATGGACTAAGCCGATCTATAGTAGAACATAAGATTAAAATGAAGCTGGGATTTCGGCCAGTAAAATAATCACCGAGGAAAATTAGTTGGAAGATTTATGATCAAGTGAAGGCTAAAATTCAATGCAAAGTTTATTCAGCCATGCAAATATGCTGATTGGATTTCTAATATTGTACCGGTGGGGAAGAAAGATTCTGATAAGATCCGGGTATGCATTGATTTTCGGGATTTGAATAAAGAAACGTACAAAGATGAATATCCGATGCCGATTGCCGATCGGTTAATTGACGCTGCTTCTGGCAATCGGATTATCAGTTTCCTGGATGGCAATGCTTGTTACAATCAAATCTTTGTGGCTGAAGAAAATGTGAACAAGACTGCATTCAGATGCCCTGGTTCTATCGGTTTATTTGAGTGGGTTGTGAGGACTTTTGGGCTGATTAGTGGTGGAGCTACATATCAAAGAGGAATGAACTTGATTTGCTATGATTTAATCGGTAAATTGGTTAAAATTTACATTGATGACGTGGTGATTAAATCTCAAGAGGAAGAACAACACTTGGCTGATATTGTGACCGTTTTGGATCGGTTTCGGAAATATGGCATGAGGATGAATCCAAGAAGTGTGCTTTTGGAGTATCGGCCGGCAAGTTCTTGGGGTTTATGGTGCATCAGCGAGGAATTGAAGTTCATCCCGATAGAGTAAAGGCGATTTTAAATACTAAACCTCCGGATTCGAAGGTTCGTCTACAGGAGCTCATCGGTAAGATTAATTACTTAAGGATATTTATTTCAAATTTATCGAAAAGAATCGTCCCATTTCTCCATTGCTTAAGTTGAAAAATTCCGATAAGTTTGATTGGGGATCAGAGCTGCAGAGGGCGTTTGATAATATTAAGGAATATTTGATCAATCCACCTGTTCTGGTTGCTCCGAGAGAAGGCTTGCCATTTAAGTTGTATCTATCGGTATGGGATAAGACGATAGGGGCAATTCTGATCCAAGAGACCTATGCAAAGGAGCATGCGATTTTCTATTTAAGCAGAAAATTGTTGGAGCCAGAAACCCGATACAAGGTAGTGGAGAGGTATTGCCTTTCTTTATACGTTGCTTGCACTAAGTTGATACATTATTTGTTGGGTGCTAAATGCAAAGTGGTTTGCCAAACCGATGTGGTTAAGTACTGTTGACACCAAAAATTGGCAGAATACCAGATATTCAGGAAAGGCCAAATATGTTGGATTTATTGGGCTGAATCGTAAATGGGCTTCATCGGCGAAGAAGAAAATATATTGAAGAATACCGACGGTTACAAGACTTCGGAAGAGATATGATCTGATTGGAAGCGCGACGCGGTAAAATAGCTCGTATCAGTATCGACTTTGTAATACTATAAATAGGACTTTAGGCCTCGAGAATATACACACATCATACTCAAAACACAAACTACTTTCTCGAATCCGATCGACCTCGTCGAAAGGCTTCAACTCGCAGGTAGAGCTATCTCGATGGGATAATCGATTCTCTCCTTGTAACCCGTATGCATGGCTGCATCATATTGATCTCATGTATACAAAGCATGTTAAACTGTCTCAGGATTTACCGACATTTACCGTGTTCTCACATATTGCACTGTCTCGATTTACTCGATCTGTAATGCGTGTTTATCCTGCAATGCCGATTGTCAAGTATTTCATATGCTTTTTCCTGAATCTGATATATGCAACTGTCTCGTTCAATCGATCTTGTGTATGCCTAGTTTAGGATCTCGCACGTGCAAGTGTTTGCCGATTAAGTATTGCGCCTGCCTTTATTGGTTTTCAACCTTTAGATCGGTTTATTGGTTTACATCTAGAATTAGATCTGAATACTGTCTTGGCCTGCCCAATCTATTCTATGTGTTTCTTGGTTTAATCTGATGCATTGATACGAAGGTTTATTACTGATATTATACAAAAAATACCAAAAACAAGTAGAAGATTTATAATTAAATGTTTATTTACACTTAATCGCTTTATCAGGCATGAAGCCGATAGATCTTGTAATCGGATTATTCAAAACCGATTGCAAGTAACCTGATCTGGCTATATGGAAAAGCCGATTAGCGCTATATTACTGACGATTTTCTCCTTGTCAATTTACAGGTCAAATTGACTGGCACGCTTGGTCTTTGGTTGCGACACAATCACAGGATTGACGCTTCCGCACGTGTGTTCACAGAAATCAACTTTTGTGTGTCAACATACTTTTTGGCACGCCCGGTGGGACCCCAACGATCAAATCCAACGAGATGACGCGTACCAACACCGAGGCGGCGTTGGAGGCGCTCAAGCTCGCTGCCGAGGCAGTGACGTTTGACGAATTGAGCCCAGATCAGAAAAAGAAAATCGAAGATAGGCTCGCGGAGATCCATGAGGAGAACAAGAAGAGAATGCTAACTGGCTATCGGAAAACCCGTAGTGGCCAGATTATGAAGACTTCCATTGGAGATCCACTGCTCACCAGAGATTTTTCCGAGGTGATAGGAGATCAGATCAATAGCTCTGTTTACCAATCGATGTTAGACCAGTCATCGGTTCTAGGGCGAATCGTCCAAGAGGGGACTAGTGCTGCGCTACACAACATCATGACTGGACAAGCTCATCAGATGAATTGGAATATCCCCCATGGGATAAATTTGGGAAATCAATGTCCAGCTTATACTCAGCCAGGGGCATCGCATGCTGGGGCTTCCCAACCAAGTCCTCCACTGACAATCAACCCAACTCCGATTCAGATGATACCAAACAATCAGGCTATGGTCCCGGTCCCAGATCCGATCTATCAGCCGATTAATCCGGGGATAAATGATAATCTGGAAGAGATGACGACGAATCTCGTTTATAACATGATGAAGCAATGCGGGTTCAACACTCCTAAGATTGCTCCACATTACACTATGCCGTATCCATCTGCTTTCAATGAAACAGAATATCCACATAAGTATCGAGTTCCTGATTTCGCGAATGCCAAATTCAGCGGAAGTGATCACACCTCTACGCGCGAGCATATTGCTAGATTTCTCTCACTGTGCGGGGAGGCTGCATCGAAGGATACTCTCAAATGCCGATTGTTCCCACTGTCGCTATCGGGATCGGCATTTAACTGGTTTACTTCACTCCCTCCTAACAGTATCACTTCCTGGCCAGATTTGGAGAAGAAGTTTCATGAGTATTTTTATTTTGGAGAGAATGAAGCGAGAATTACCGATATCATGATGATCAAGCAGAAATTTGGGGAATAGGTAAATGATTACTTGCGTCGGTTCAAGGAAGTAAGAAACCGATGCTATAGCCTTTCACTGCCCGACAATGAGTTGGCAGAATTGGCTTTCAAGGGTTTATTGCCCGCCAATCAGAAGAAAGTGGGCAACCAGGAGTTTGCTGATATTTCACATATGGCTCACAAGATCGCGCTATATGAGAGCCGATTCTCTGATAATTCATACCCAGGCCAAAAGGATTATCGGAACAACAGCAATAATAAGGGCAAAGATAAAGCTATCAATGTTGTTGATACGGAAGAAGTCGAAGACTCGGATGATTCCGATACCAAAGACATAGGTGCTTACATTGCGGAGTGGGTGTATAACAAGAAAGACTTCGAGCTTGGATGGATAAAGCCGAAAGGTCCTGAGAAGAGCAAATATTCTTTTGATACGTCCAAGTGTGATCGAATTTTTGATCACCTGCTGCAAGAAAAACAGATTCGGCTTAAGCAGGGCCACGTGATTCCTCCACTTGAAGAGCTGAAGAAACGGAAATATTGCAAGTGGCACAATTCTTACTCGCATGCAACCAATGAGTGCAATGTGTTTAAGCAGGCAGTACAAAAAGCGATCGAGAGCGGGTAACTTCGGTATCAAAGTAAAAATTCACAGATCGGCACAGAGCTGTTTCCAGTCGGCTTTATTGGGATGGTTGACGCTAAAAGAAAAGACGATGCTCCCGAGAGTTCAAATCGGTTTAAAGTACTTGTTGGCTCTACGAGGATCGTGGTGGAAGAAAGGCCGGAACTAAAATTCCAATCATCTGGCCGACGTGGTGGTGAAATAACTGGCGAGTGGCGCGAGGTGAAGCGCGGGCACAATGATAATCCGATCTATAAGCCAAGACCAAAGCCAACCTTCAATCAGCTATTGGAAAAATATGATCGCATGGCTAAAGAGACACCTCATAAGAACGCCAAAATAAATGATCCAGAAACAGTTCATGACAAGTCAAAGGATCAGGATTGGGAGATGGAGCACTGGCACTGTCCTTTTTTCTGATACTGCTGGGAAGAGAGGATGTCATTACCTACTCTGGAGAATTGCCCAATAAACCACACGTTTATTCCTCCCAAGAGAACATCGGTAAAAGATCGGCTAGTGTTTTCTAGTGGAAAAGCCGACGATGTTCCGATAAATAAAAATACCAACGTGTATCGGCCTCCCAAGGTGCCGTTGCCACAGTGGTGCCCAAGTGGAATCACAAAGTCTCAGAAGCGACGCTTGCAGCGGATGAGGCACGCTGAAGCTAAAGAAGCAGAAGCTGAGAAGTTTAGGGACGCTCTGCTAGAGCAGGTAAAAGCCGATAAAGCCAGCTAGGGGCAAGCAAGAGTGGAGGCCCAAGTTGAGATCGACTGTTATTATTGAAAAGGACTTTGATGAAATCTCGATTGCCACTAATATGGTTTGCGTCTTACCTCGGGAATTCATGAGTGATTATGAGGAGGCTGCCGCAGAGCTGGTCATTGGAGCTGAGGATGCTATTTTTAAGAAACCAGAGAATTCTTGATTACACTTGAAGCCGCTGTTTATCATGGGCTGTATGAATGGAAAGCCGATTTCCAGTATGATGGTGGACAGTGGAGCTACTGTGAATCTGATGCCATATTCTGTGTGTCACAAAATTGGAAAATCTACAGAGGATTTGGTCAAGACCAATATGGTTTTGAGCAATTTTAATGGAAATCCGACTGAAGCGAAAGGGGTTCTGGTCGTGGAGCTCACTGTAGGGAGCAAAACAATCCCAACAGCTTTCTTCGTGATTGAGGGCAAAGGGAGTTATAATGTGCTGTTAGGGAGAGATTGGATACACGCCATTTTTTGCATTCCATCGACATTACATCAGATTTTGATTCAGTGGATTGGCGAACAAATAGAAGTGGTCAGAGGAGAATCTCTAACCTCAGAAATCGATTGTGCCGAAATACATGATAACCTGGAGGCATTATCGGGAAAATCCTTGGAAGAATGCGACTTCCTCAGCGTCAGTAAACTGGGATTCAAGCCAACAACATTGGAAGCGCAATCGGTAACTCAAGGACACGAGGGTTTTTTATGGGAACCGCGGCTCTAGAGGGGATTGAATATAAGATGGGCCAAGGTTTTATATCGGCTGATAAACTTGAAAAAGTCGATATTGGAACCGATGGTAAAGAGAGGCCCACTTACATCAGTAAACAGTTGCCGCTGGAATATAAAGATCGGCTTATCCAGATACTCAAGGATCGGGTTGATTGCTTTGCCTGGGAATATCATGAGATGCCTGGTTTCCGATCAATAGTGGAGCACAAGATTAAAATGAAGCCTAGATTTTGGCCAGTAAAGCAATCACCAAGAAGGATTAGTTGGAAAATTTACGATCAGGTAAAGGCTGAAATTCAAAGGTTATTAGATGCAAAGTTTATTCGGCCATGCAAATATGCCGATTGGATTTCTAATATAGTACCAGTTGGTAAAAAAGATTCTGATAAAATTCAGGTATGCATTGATTTTCGCGATTTGAATAAAGCGACATATAAAGATGAATATCCGATGCCGATTGCCGATCGTTTGATCGATGCTGCCTCAGGTAATCGGATTATCAGTTTCCTGGATGGCAATGCTGGTTACAATCAAATCTTTATGGCTGAAGAAGATGTGAACAAAACTGCGTTTAGATGTCCCAGGGCTATCGGCTTGTTTGAATGGGTCGTTATGACTTTTGGGCTGATCAGCGCTGGGGCTACTTATCAGAGGGTGATGAACTTGATATGCCATGATGTAATCGGTAAATTGGTTAAAATCTACGTTGATGACGTGGTAATTAAATCCCAGGAAGAAGAACAACACTTGGCTGATATCGTGACCGTGTTGGATCGGTTTCGGAAATATGGCATGAGGATGAATCCAAAGAAGTGTGCTTTTGGGGTATCCGCCGACAAGTTCTTGGGATTTATGGTGCATCAAAGAGGAATCGAAATTCATCCTGATAGAGTAAAGGCGATACTAAATACTAAACCTCCAGATTCAAAGGTTCGTCTACAGGAGCTTATCGGTAAGATTAATTACTTGAGGAGATTTATTTCAAATTTATCGGAAAGAATCATACCGTTTTCTCCATTACTAAAGTTGAAAAATTCTGATAAGTTTATTTGGGGACAAGAGCAACAGAAAGCGTTTGATAATATTAAGGAATATCTGGTTAATCCACCTGTTCTGGTTGCTCCAAAGGAAAATTTGCCGTTTAAGTTGTATCTATCGGTATCGGATAAAACAATAGGAGCAGTTCTGGTCCAACAAATCAATGAAAAAGAGCATGCGATCTTCTATTTGAGCAGAAAGTTGTTGGACCCAGAAACCGGATACACGGTAGTGGAAAGATATTGTCTTTTCTTGTACTTTGCTTGCACTAAACTGAGGCATTATTTGTTGGGTGCTGAATGCAAAGTGGTTTGTCAAACCGATGTGGTTAAGTACATGCTTAATTCTCCAATTATCAAAGGACGTCTTGGCAAATGGGCATACACTCTCATCGAGTTTGACTTGATGTACGAATCTCCGAAAGCTGTCAAGGGGCAGGTATTAGCCGATTTTATCACGCACCATCAAGACATTAATCTTGCGATTCTATTGCCTTGGGTGATGTTCTTTGATGGATCAGTCTATGAGAAGGGATGTGGAATCGATATTTTTATTGTTTCTCCTGGTGGTGTTCCTTACCGATTCAGTATTACAGTGGATTTTGGGTTGACTAACAATCAAGTAGAATACGAAGCTTTGATTCAAGGATTGGAGTGGTTCATCCAAGCTGGTGCTGTTGCTGTGGAGGTTTATGGAGATTCACAATTGGTGGTTTTCCAGATGATCGGTAAATATGAGTGTCATAGCGAATATCTGTGAGAATATCTGGAAAGGGCTTCTGAGTTGGCTAAGTATTACGGCATATTTTCAATTCATCATATTCCGATAGAACAGAATTGTGAGGCCAATGATTTAGCTCAGGAGGCATCAGGCTATAAATTACGGATCATGGAATTGGAGATTATTCCGATTGCAAATCCTGTTCTGATGGGATGGCAGGCATAAATTATCGGTTATCTTAAAGATCCTCATGGGAAAGCCGATAGGAAGCTTAAGAGGAAAGCTCAAAGGTACGTATTACTTAGTGATAAGTTCTATTATCGGAGTTTTGACGGGCTGTTGCTTAAATGCTTAAATAAAGAAGAGGCTAAAGTTGCAATCGGAGAAATTCATGAAGTTTTGTGTGGAACTCATCAATCGACTTATAAAATGAGGTGGATGTTAAAACGCGTGGGATATTTCTGGCCAACGATGGTAGAAGATTGTTTTAAATATTACAAGGGTTGCGAAGATTGTCAGAAGTTCAGAAATATTCAACATGCGCCTGCATCTATTTTACATCCGATCGTGAAGCCGTGGCCTTTTAGAGGATGGGGAATTGATATGATTGGAGAAATATTTCTTTCGTCGTCCAAGGGGCATCGGTATATTTTGGTAGCAACGGATTATTTCACTAAGTGGGTTGAAGCTGTACCATTGAAGAAAGTAACTGCTACTGAAGCGATCGACTTTCTCCGAGAGCACATAATTTACCGATTCAGGATTCCTCAGACGATCACTACGGATCAGGGATCGGTAATGTCAGTAGCATTTCAAGACTGTGCTCGAAGTTTGGGAATTACGACAATCAACTCCTCGCCGTATTATGCTCAAGCCAACGGCCAAACCGAGTCTTCAAACAAAAGCGCTATAAAATTGTTCAAGCGAAAAATCGATGAAAGGCCGCGGGGTTGGCATAATACTTTCGCAGATGCATTATGGGCATATAGGATTGCTAAACATGGAGCTACAAAAGTGTCACCAATTCAGTTGGTATATGGTCAAGAGGCTGTTCTAACAGTTGAAGCTATCATCGGATCTACGAGGGTTGAAGAACAGAATAATGTGAAAGCTGATGATTACAAAAATCTGATGGTGGATAAGCTGAATGATATGGTGGCTGTTCGCTTAAGGGCTTTGGAGCATATTGAGCGTGATAAACAGAGAGTTGCTCGACATTATAATAAGAAGGTTGTGCCGAAAACTTTTGAAGTGGAAGATCTTGTATGGAAGACGTTTTTACCGATTGGTTCAAGGGATCCTAAATACGGGAAGTGGTCTCCAAATTGGGAAGGACCGTTCAAGATCAATCGGATTATTCCTGGTAACGCGTATATTTTGGAGACACTCGAAGGGGAAATTTTCGTTAAAGCAATCAATGCTAAATATCTGAAGAAATACTATCCAAGTGTTTGGGTTGGAGCTTGAGCTGGGATTTGTTAAAAGCCGATTTTGTGAATCGCCTATAGTTCAAGAAACCGTTTAACACTTCGTTGAATTGATGACAGAATCTTACTCAACGCGTTGCTGTTGAGAAAAAGCCGATTCTAGTGAATCGCCTATAGCCTGGAATCCAATTAGTAATGCAATTTTACTCAACACGCTTGCTGCTGAGCAAAAGTCGACTCTAAGGAATCGCCTATGCACAATCAATTGGAAAGATGGGATTGCATAAAAGGAAAGTTATTACAGAGGCACGAAGGCCTCAACTGTTTTCGCCCAAGGGGCAGGATAGACACTGTTTTGCGAACGGAAGAATACCGATCCATACATGCAAAGTTTAAAGATTTGGCTCGCAGGCCAATCATTCACAGAATTTAAAAATTGTGGCGGCAGCGCTGGTCATTGTATCCCGGACCTGGTTGACGATGTCGGTGTCTTCTTCGATCGATCCAGGTATAATCGGGATTTCCTTCTTCGCGTCCAACACTGCTAAGCCGCAGGCCTTCACGATGTTATATTGCTCCTTGGCTGCCGATTTGGACTCCTCAAAGCTTGAACGAGCGGCTGCTTCTGCTTTTCGTGCTTTCTCCAATTCTTGTTCCAGGGACTTGACCCTTGAAACTGCTTTGGAGGCAGCGAGTTTTGCCGATTCCGCCTCTTGCTTCAGCTGGAGGAGTTTATCGTTTTCGGCGTTGGCGTCCTGGATAAGCCCTTTAAGTTCTGCCTCGGCATCTTTGAGGGCTTCTTGCTGATGGAGCCGATCTAATGCAGCATCAAAATCGGCTTTCTTTTCTCCTAGGGGCAACACCCTCTGTATAGCTGAAGCCACTTGCTCTGGGAGAACTTCTGTGATAGAATCGGCAATCTCCCTTAAGGCAAAGGGATTGGCTAAGAAAGCCGATTCATTATCGAACAGTTCCCACATCTGTTTCTACTTGGCCAAGGTGTCCGGAAAAAACGGATTCTTCTTAGCTGGAGCTGCAATAGGTGACTCAACAATGACGGCTAGGGGAGATGAAGTCCTGATCGGGGAAGATAGGAAGTCCAGTTCGTCATCGAGCCAATCCATGCTGGACGGGTCAAAATTCAGCTAGTCGGTTTTATTTCCGTCATAAGTGATGACCTGCGTGGACACCACTGTTACTCGGACTGGGCTGCGAGGTTGAAACATGTACTAGACAAGGAAATTTAAAGTTACAAGAAATCGGATTTTGAAAATTGTATGAGTTAAAGTAAGAAATTCCGATTACGTCTTGCGGGTTGAAGGCCGGGGGCGTTTGTGAGGCCGGTGGAGGAGCAGGAGTGCCATCCTTCTTTTTCTGGATGGGTGAGGTGTCCTGAAATCAATTCCGATAAGCAAAAAGCCGAGAAAGAGGTTGTGAGAGTTTGGGGAAAATCAAGTGCTTACTGTGTCACATACAGACTTAGTGCTATTGGGAGTACGCACCTTTGGAGGTCTGGGCTTTTTGGCGGCCACCTTCTTCCTTAGGCCGGTTTCACCTTTGGGTCTCCCTGTTAATCAGAAGTGGTTAAGCAATCGGGTTTTGGGGAATAAGAACTATAATTCGATTGTACCTCGTTTCTTCGGCTGCTGGAAGGACCCTTGCGTGAAGGCCGATGAGGACTTGGCCGTTGAGTGAAGGCGACCAGCCTCATCGCCAATGAGCTTGGCCTTTGGGTGTTTCTCTCCGCTCTGAAAAGGAAATAAACATGAGGTTAGTAATCGGGAAAGAATGACATAAGTTAGCGAACACATGCAAGTTAGTAACCTCGCTGCTAGAAGACAATGTATGATTCCGGGAATTTGTTCTTTCATCGTCTGAATCCGATGAGGAAGGTCCTGATTCGGAGGAATTTTCCTCTTTATCGTCGCTGTCCTCGTCGTCGAAATCAACAGAATCGGAATTATCAGAGCTGCTTTGTTCCAATTCCGTTGAGAGCTCTGTCATGCCAGTAATCTTTGGCCAGTTAGGTTTACAAGTCTCTTTCTGGCCAGTGAGCCGTTCCATTAAGGTTGCGGCTCCGCTTTCTGTGGCATATTCGTCCTTGGCGATGGACTCCCACCAGAAATCAAACTTTGGAGAAGTGGCGGACCACATTATAAATTCAGTCGGCATTTCGAAATCCAAGTGAGCAGCAGACAGAATGCCATAAGCCGATTTAGAGTTCAAGTCATCTCTGGCATTGAGGTGTTGGTATATGAATAGATCGGGTATATCCTGTCCAAGGTTGAATTGCCGAGCTACCACTGCAGGATGATAAAACTCGTATGATGGTTTCTTCAGTTGAGTCCTCGTGCTTAGAATAACAAAGAAGATACCCGGCGAGATGAATTCTTTATAAGCCGTTAAGGCTTCGCCCTTTAGGGTACTGGCTAATCGAAAAAATGAAGGGATTGGGTATCTGTCCAAATCGGTATATGGGTTGAACTGTTCTGCACCATATTCCGATTTAGACATTGTGTAAAATGCAACCATGCAATGAGAGAGGTCATGTTGGTTGAGGCGTTTTCTGTTGCAGTTTACTGAGATCATTTCGCCATATGATCTGCAGGGGCACTCGCTGTTATTGGAATCTTTTTCGTTCGAAAATGATAGGCTGAAGTCCAGTTCTTTGAGAGAGTTGTATATCTGGAGCTTCAAAAACATGCAAATGAACCAGAAGGGGCCGCCTAGGTTTCCAACTGAATAATCGGCTTTCTTGGAGCCGAGACCTTCCCTGATCTCATGCATCATCCGATAGGTGGCTCCTAGCAGGTATTTTCCAATTGCTAATTTTTGACCTGCTGCCAATACTTCGGCTACACCTTGGTAGACCATGCTGGGACTGAGAGATTGTCCGCGGAAAAAGAACCGATCAAGCCACATGCTAAGAAAGGCGATATGCTCTTCATCTTCTACATCGCCTATTTTTTGATGAGTGTTGATATAGCGTTGCCAGCCAAAGTTTTTCTCGAGAACCAACTTCAAAGTGGAAGATAGATCAAAAGCCGATAGCATTTCGCCATCGGGACTTAGACCGGTTAGCATCGCTATGTCTAAAAGCGTAGGGCTTATGGATCTAGTCGGGAAAAGGAAGGAATTGGCTGTATCACACCAAAAGTAAGCCGATGCTGCCATGAAGGGTTCATCTACAGGTGGTGGAGATAAGGAAAGGAGGATAGCATTGGTTATTCCTAAATCATCCCATTACTCTTGTTTTTGGCCATAGACCCAAATGAGCCAGTCCTTATATCCCTTGATCGGGCTAGGCCAGGATCTAAAAGCCGATTTCCAACTGTTTACGCTAAGCTTATCAGCAAATAAGGGGAGTCTCGGTCTCGCTACGGAATGATATATGAAGTCTGATGGATCTCTATCTCCTATGGGTCCCAAGGAATACAGAGCTTTGGAGTACGAACATTGGATTAGTACCTGAGACATATTGCCGATGAGAAGTTGAATGCAGGGGAGCTGCGCGCTGGAAGTCCTGAGAACTACGGAAATTCCGATGCAAGAGACGTGTGCGAGGAGGAGAGCGTGAAAATGACAGCGAATGGGCGTCTATTTATAGCAGTGGTAAAAACTAGGATTTTACCGCGAGTTTTGACGTTACAGTTACGGGCCATATCGTCTGCTGGGCTGACACGTGTTCTCCAAATGGGCTGAAAGTGAGAAGTTACAGGGGTAAAAATGTGAAATGTTCCGGTGTAATAAATCCGATTTTTACTTAAAAAGTTCGGCTAATGAAATATTCATTGCCAAACTTAGGGGCATATGTTGACACCAGAATTTGGCTGAAAATCGGATATTCAGGAAAGGCCAAATATGTTGGATTTATTGGGCTGAATCAGAAATGGGCTTCATTGGCGAAGAAGAAAATATATTGAAGAATACCAATGGTTACAAGACTTCGGAAGAGATACGATCTGATCGGAAGCACGACGCGGTAAAATAGCTCGTATCGGTATCTACTTTGTAATACTATAAATAGGAGTTTAGGCCTCGAGAATATACACACATCATACTCAAAACACAAACTACTTTCTCGAATCTGATCGACCTCGTCGAAAGGCTTCAACTCGCAGGTAGAGCTATCTCGATGGGATAATCGATTCTCTCCTTGTAACCCGTATGCATGGCTGCATCATATTGATCTCATGTATACAAAGCATGTTAAACTGTCTCGGGATTTACCGATCTTTAACGTGTTCTCGCATATTGCACTGTCTCGATTTACTCGATCTGTAATGCGTGTTTATCCTGCAATGCCGATTGTCAAGTATTTCATATGCTTTTTTTCTGAATCTGATATATGCAACTGTCTCGTTCAATCGATCTTGTGTATGCCTTGTTTAGGATTTCACACGTGCAAGTGTTTGCCGATTAAGTATTGCGCATGCCTTTATTGGTTTTAAACCTTTAGATCGGTTTATTGGTTTCATCTAGAATTAGATCTGGATACTGTCTTGGCCTGCCCAATCTATTCAATCTGTTTCTTGGTTTAATCTGATGCATTGACATGAAGGTTTATTGCTAATATTATAATAAAAATACTAAAAAGAAATAGAGGATTTAAATTTGAATACCTATTTGTATTTAATTGCTCTATCAGGTCTTAAGCCGATAGATTTGGTAATCGGGTTCTTTTAAAGCCGATTACGAATAACCTGATCTGGCTATATTGAAAAGCCGATTAGGGCTGTATTACTGACGATTTTCTCCTTGTCAATTTACAGGTCAAATTGACTGGCACGCTTGGTCTTTGGTTGCGACACAATCACAGGATTGACGCTTCCACACATGTGTTAATAGAAATCAACTTTTTTGTGTTAACATACTTTTTGGCACGCCCGGTGGGACCTCAACGATCAAAACCAATGAGATGACACGTACCGACACCTAGGCGGCGTTGGAGGCGCTCAAGCTTGCTGCCGAGGCAGTGACGTTTGACGAATTGAGCCCAGATCAGAAAAAGGAAATCGAAGATAGGCTCGCGGAGATCCATGAGGAGAACAAGAAGAGAATGCTAACTGGCTATCGGAAAACCCGTAGTGGCCAGATTACCAAGACCTCTATTGGAGATCCACTGCTCACCGGAGATTTTTCCGAGGTGGTAAGAGATCAGATCAATAGCTCTGTTTACCGATCGATGTTAGATCAGTCTTTGGTTTTAGGGCGAATCGCCCAGGAGTGGACTAGCGCTGCACTACATAACATCATGACTGGCCAAGCTCATTAGGTGAATCGGAACATCCCCCACGGGATAAATTTGGGAAATCAGTATCCAGCTTACACTCAGCCAGGGGCATCAAATGCTAGGACTTCCCAACCAAGTCCTCCACTAACAATCAACCCAACTCCGATTCAGATGATACCAAACAATCAGGCTATGGTCCCAGTCCCAGATCCGATCTATCAGCCGATTAATCCGGGGATAAATGATAATCTGGAAGAGATAACGAGGAATCTCATTTATAACATGATGAAGCAATGCGGGTTCAACACTCCTAAGATTGCTTCGCATTACACTATGTCGTATCCATCGGCTTTCAATGAAACAGAATATCCACATAAGTATCGAGTTCCTGATTTCGCGAATGCCAAATTCAGCGGAAGTGATCACACCTCTACGCGCGAGCATATTGCTAGATTTCTCGCACTGTGCGGGGAGACTGCATCGAAGGATACTCTCGAATGCCGATTATTCCCACTGTCGCTATCGGGATCGCCATTTAACTGGTTTACTTCACTCCCTCCTAACAGTATCACTTCCTGGCCAGATTTGGAGAAGAAGTTTCATTAGTATTTTTATTCTGGAGAGAACGAAGCGAGAATTACCGATATCATGATGATCAAGCAGAAATTTGGGGAATCGGTAAATGATTACTTGCGTCGGTTCAGGGAAGTAAGAAACCGATGCTATAGCCTTTCACTACCCGACAATGAGTTGGCAGAATTGGCTTTCATGGGCTTATTGCCCGTCAATCAGAAGAAAGTGGGCAACCAGAAGTTTGCGGATATTTCACATCTGGCTCACAAGATCGCGTTATATGAGAGCCGATTCTCTGATAATTCAAACCCAGGCCAAAAGGAGTATTAGAACAACAGCAATAATAAGGGCAAAGATAAAACTATCAATGTTGTTGATACAGAAGAACTCGAAGACTCGGATGATTCCGATACCGAAGACATGGGTGCTTACGTTGTGGAGTGGGTGAACAACAAGAAAGAATTCGAGCTTGGATGGATAAAGCCGAAAGGTCCTGAGAAGAGCAAATATTCTTTTGATACGTCCAAGTGTGATCGAATTTTTGATCATCTGCTGCAAGAAAAACAGATTCGGCTTAAGCAGGGCCACGTGATTCCTCCACTTGAAGAGCTGAAGAAACGGAAATATTGCACGTGGCACAATTCTTACTCGCATGCTACCAATGAGTGCAATTTGTTCAAGCAGGTACTACAAAAAGCGATCGAGAGAGGGCAACTTCGGTATCAAAGTAAAAATTCGCAGATCGACACAGAGCCGTTTCCAGTCGGCTTTATTGGGATGGTTGACGCTAAAAGAAAAGCCGATGCTCCCGAGAATTCAAATCGGTTTAAAGTACTTGTTGGCTCTAAGAGGATCGTGGTGGAAGAAAGGCCGGAACTAAAATTCCAGTCATCTGGCCGACGAGGTGGTGAAAAAACTGGCGAGTGGCGCGAGGTGAAGCCCGGGCACAATGATAATCCGATCTATAAGCCAAGGCCAAAGCCAACTTTCGATCAGCTATTGGAAAAGTATGATCGCATGGCTAAAGAGACACCTCGTAAGAACGCCAAAATAAATGATCCAGAAACTGTTCATGAGAAGTCAAAGGATCATGATTGGGAGATGGAGCACTGGGACTGTCCTTTTTTCGATACTGCTGGGAAGAGAGGATGTCATTACCTACTCTGGAGAATTGCCCAATGAACCACACGTTTATTCCTCCCAAGAGAACATCGGTAAAAAACCGGCTGGTGTTTCCTAGTGAAAATGCCGACATCGTCCCGATAAATAAAAATACCGATGTGCATCGTCCTCATAAGGTGCCGTTTCCACAATGGTGCCTAAGTGGGATCACAGAGTCTCAGAAGCGGCGCTTACAGCGGATGAGGCACGCTGAGGCTAAAGAAGCAGAAGCCGCAAAGTTCAGGGATGCTCTGCTGGAGAAAGTAAAGCCAACGAGGCCGGCTAGGGGCAAGCAAGAGTGAAGGCCTAAGTTGAGATCGGCTGTTATTATTGAAAAAGACTCTGATGAAGTCTCAATTGCCACTAATATGGTTTGCGTGCTACCTCGGGAATTCATGAGTGATTATGAGGAGGCTCCCGCAGAGCTGGTAATTGGAGCTGAGGATGCCATTTTTAAGAAACCAGAGAATTCTCGATTACACTTGAAGCCGCTGTTTATCATGGGCTATATGAATGGAAAGCCAATTTCTAGAGTGATGGTGGACAGTGGAGCTACTGTGAATCTGATGCCATATTCTGTGTGCCGCAAAATCGGAAAGACTACAGAGGATTTGGTCAAGACCAATATGGTTTTGAGCGATTTTAATGGAAATCCGACTGAAGCGAAAGGAGTTCTGGTCATGGAGCTCAATGTAAGGAGCAAAACAATCCCAACAGCTTTCTTCGTAATTGAAGGCAAAGGGAGTTATAATGTGTTGTTAGGGAGAGATTGGATACACGCCAATTGCTGCATTCCATCAACATTACATCAGATTTTGATTCAGTGGATTGGCGAATAGATAGAAGTGGTCAGAGGGGAATCTCTAACCTCAGAAACCGATTGTGCCGAGATACATGACAACCTCAAGGCACTATCGGGAAAACCCTTGGAAGAATGCGACTTCCTCAGCGTCAGTAAGCTGGGATTCAAGCCAACAACATTGGAGGCGCAATCAGTAACTCAAGGACACGAGGGTTTTTTATGGGAACCGCGGCTCTAGAGGGGATTGAATATAAGATGGTCCAAGGTTTTATATCGGCTTATGAACTTGAAAAGGTCGATATTGGAACCGATGGTAAAGAGAGGCCAACTTACATCAGTAAACAGTTGCCGCGGGAATATAAAGATCGGCTTATCCAGATACTCAAGGATCAGGTTGATTGCTTTGCCTGGGAATATCATGAAATGCCTGGTTTAGACCGATCTATAGTGGAGCATAAGATTAAAATGAAACCTGGGTTTCGGCCAGTAAAATAATCACCAAGAATGATTAGTTGGAAAATTTACGATCAGTTAAAGGCTGAAATTCGAAGGTTATTAGACGCCAAGTTCATTCGGCCATGCAAATATGCCGATTAGATTTCTAATATAGTACCAGTTGGTAAAAAAGATTCTGATAAAATTAGGGTATGCTTTGATTTTCGGGATTTGAATAAAGCGACATATAAAGATGAATATCCGATGCCGATTGCCGATCGTTTGATCGACGCTGCCTCGGGCAATCGGATTATCAGCTTTTTGGACGGCAATGCTGGTTACAATCAAATCTTTATGGTCGAAGAGGATGTGAACAAAACTGCGTTTAGATGTCCTGGAGCTATCGGCTTGTTTGAATGGGTCTGACGGCGTGTTCTCCGCTCAACCACTGCGGATCACACCCCGGTCAGATTTTCTATCCTGCTAGCCGATCAGCTCGAGCTCTATTCGATTCGAGCGTCGGGCACGACAAGAGCGACACGCAGGGTTTACCCAGGTTCGGACCCCCTCGCGGGTAACAGTCCTACTCCTGCCGAGCCTTAGCTCTTTTCTTGTGTTGGTTGTGTAGAATGCGATTACAGAGTGTTTCTTCTTTCTCCCTTCTCTCTCCGCCCTTTTTATACAAGCCTTCGAACCGGCGGAGAGAGCCGAGGGGTAAGCAATACAGTACTCTCAGTACACTTGATAAGATACGTGGACACGACAGGAGAGACGAAAACGTGCCACTGCCGAGCGGCGCCACCCACGCGTGCTTCGCAAGTGGCCTCTGACCCGTGCGAACACGCCGGTGACAAGACGGGTGGGCCCCAGCTTGCGCCGCCTGACGCGGGCGGTCGTCCTGATGACGGCCAACTCTCTCTCTGTCGGTCAATTCCGCAGCGCCACATTGACAGTTGATCAGACCCGTAGAGGTCACTGTGGCGGTAATCATCTCTATCTCGATCCGTCCGCGCGTGATGTCGCATTTAATGCGCCTGTCCTTCGCTGCAGAGGAGAGCCTTCGCCCAGAAGACTCCCTTAGGACGCTTCCTGCTGCGCGGGCCCCACCTGACGGTGAGGGACCTCTCGCGCTCTCTGTGGGGCTCGCCCACACGATGGGGCCTGGTCGCCCGCCTGACGTGTGGGGCCCTCGCCTTGCTTCTGAGGGGCTCGCCCACACGCTGGGGTCTGGTCGCCCGCCTGACGTGTGGGGCCCTCGCCTTGCCTCTGAGGGGCTCGCCCACACGCTGGGGTCTGGTCGCCCGCCTGACGTGTGGGGCCCTCGCCTTGCTTCTGAGGGGCTCGCCCACACGCTGGGGTCTGGTCGCCCGCCTGACGTGTGGGGCCCTCGCCCGGCTTCTGAGGGGCTCGCCCACACGCTGGGGTCTGGTCGCCCGCCTGACGTGTGGGGCCCTCGCCCGGCTTCTGAGGGGCTCGCCCACACGCTGGGGTCTGGTCGCCCGCCTGACGTGTGGGGCCCTCGCC